>JAJLWN010000007.1:232455-491791 GCA_030570795.1 Wickerhamomyces silvicola | reverse complement strand
TGTAAGATTGAGGCCATGTCGATGTGGTAGTTCCAGGAGAGCCTGAATGGCTTGGAGTTTTAACAACATCAGTAATAACCCCATCAGAGCCAGTAGTCAAGTAACTTGTAGTGAAAGAGCCAGTCCATGGAGTAAATGTAGTAGCAGTTGATGGAGGTTCACCAACAACAATAATAGAAGAACCATCAGTACCAACGGTTGTGTAAGTACTTGTGTAAGATTGAGGCCATGTCGATGTGGTGGTTCCAGGAGAGCCTGAATGGCTTGGAGTTTTAACAACATCAGTAATAACCCCATCAGAGCCAGTAGTCAAGTAACTTGTAGTGAAAGAGCCAGTCCATGGAGTAAATGTAGTAGCAGTTGATGGAGGTTCTCCAACAACAATAATAGAAGAACCATCAGTACCAACGGTTGTGTAAGTACTTGTGTAAGATTGAGGCCATGTAGATGTGGTGGTTCCAGGAGAGCCTGAATGGCTTGGAGTTTTTACAACATCAGTAATAACCCCATCAGAGCCAGTAGTCAAGTAACTTGTAGTGAAAGAGCCAGTCCATGGAGTAGATGTAGTAGCAGTTGATGGTGGGACATCAACAACAATAGTAGAAGATGAGTCACTGCCAACAGTAGTATAAGTAGTGGTGTAAGTTTGAGGCCATGTCGATGTGGTAGTTTCAAGAGAACCTGAACTCTTAGGAGTCTTAATAATATCTGTAACAACTGAGTCAGTACCAGTAGTTAAGTAACTAGTCGTGAAAGAACCAGTCCATTGAGTTATAGTGGTGACTGTTTTTGCGGGAGTCTCAACAACATCGGTCACAACCGAATCAGTACCAGTTGTTAAATAACTAGCTGTGAACGAACCAGTCCATTGAGTTGTAGTGGTGACTGTTTTTGCGGGAGTCTCAACAACATCGGTCACAACCGAATCAGTACCAGTTGTTAAATAACTAGCTGTGAACGAACCAGTCCATTGAGTTGTAGTGGTGACTGTTTTTGCGGGAGTCTCAATAACATCAGTTACAATTGAATCAGTACCAGTTGTCAAATAGCTCGATGTATTAGTACCAGTCCACTGTGTTGTTGTCGTTACAGTCTTTTGTGGAGTCTCAACAACATCAGTGACAACAGAGTCAGAACCAGTAGTGAAATAACTGCTGGTGAATGTTCCAGTCCATGGGGCTGTTACTGTAGTTGTCGTAGTAATACACTCACCACCCTCATCAGAATTGGCAAATTGATAAATGACCTGTGACCAGTCTGTAGTTATTCTGTTTCCAGAAGGTGTTGTTACAGTAAGATCTATCCATGCTTGGTTGATAATATTCACATATACTACTCTTATTGGATAGTATTTTCCAGCTTGAAGAATAATACTTGTACCATTACCACCTTTGACGTTATATTCTCCGGCGTCTGTCTGTGGTGGGTAGTAACCAACATAATAATTATAATTATAATAATCATTAGCACCATTTATGGAAGAATTTGTATTGCAACACTCAAATGCAGCATAATTTCCAAATAATAGCATGACAGAGTCATCACCTGCAGAGTAGAAAGTATAATTTCCAGTTTCAGGTGCTTTGAAATAGCCGGTCAGCTCAACTAGAAAGTTACTTATGAGTCTGTCTACCCCATAAACATCTCCATATTCATTGGTAACTTCAGTTGTTCCTGACCATGGAAAATAGAAGGCTGGATTCAAAATTTCTGTTGAAGTATTTACCACTGTTCCTGACTTATAAGTTGTGCTCATAAATGTAGAGTTTCGCTCCTCTGTGGCGGAGTCACTTGGATAATCAAAAAAACGAGCATTGAAACCATTGGATTGCGGAAATCCAACAACTGAACAGGAAATATTATACTCTACAGCTTGTACAGTAGATATCAACCATACAAATATCAGCTTGAGGTGAATTTTGGCACTCATCCTAGTTTAAATAAAACTGCTGTTTGATTGTTTGACTAAAAGTTAATGTAAAGAATATTGCTAATTTCTATCATTTAAATAGTAAACCTTGAATTGGAGTAAAAGTTTAAGTGATTTCAGGTGAGAGCGATTTGTAAATCATATATGCAAAGAATTCTAAGAATTTTGAGACATCTTTGAGACATCTTTTTCAATTACGATTTGTAAATCATATATGCAAAGAATTCAAAGAATTTTGAGACATCTTTGAGACATCTTTTTCAATTACGATTTGTAAATCATATATGCAAAGAATTCTAAGAATTTTGAGACATCTTTTTCAATTACGATTTGTAAATCATATATGCAAAGAATTCTAACAATTTTGAGACATCTTTTTCAATTACGATTTGTAAATCATATATGCAAAGAATTCTAAGAATTTTGAGACATCTTTTTCAATTACGTCGGTGTTAAGACTACCTTTTCGTTTCAACATCAAGCTCTCAGTAAAGAAGAATTTGAGGTTCAACCAAGACGGAAGATCCTCTCTCTTTGTCTTTGGAACTTTATTTTACATCTGAACGATGATCCTGGCATGATGGTCTATTGTTTCGTTTAGCATTATTTTGTTTCAAGCAAATCAGAGATGTAAATCAAACATAGTTTTTGGGGCTCATTCCAGGTGAAGAGTTTTTTCTTTTTACTGTGCGTTAATCAAAAGTATTATAGCAGTGATATCATACTTTTTGTAGAAGAGCTGTCACCTATTTAGGTATTGATAGTTGGTTTTTTCTTTTTACTGTGCGTTAATCAAAAGTATTGTAGCAGTAAAATCATACTTTTATTTAGGTGTTGATAGTTGGTGATCGAAATGTTTCAAACATCTGGTGCAGAACCACAAAAGTTTTTGAGGCTCGCATTTGAGTAAACCAAGTAGATCAATCGCATGCCAGGGTTAGTTTTTAGTTGGGCATAAAGATTTCGCCTAAATGGCATTGTTTTAAATTCCACTCTCAGAAGCCACATTTGAAAAATATATTTGCTTGAATTAGAAAAAAAAAAAAGCGTAATCCTGTACTATACCAAATAGATCTAACTCATTGAAAACGTTTCAACAGCCACTTACTTCGAATACGGATTAAGAAGAAAATTGTCTTTTAAAAACAATTTAATTGCCTGGGCTTTTCAATGACTGTTGTTGTTTGAGAATCCTATTTTAGGGTGACATCACACACGCAAATCTCTTTTTTCTATAAACTAGTCCCAGACTGTAAGGATGAGCATGCCTCATTGAAGCTCAAATGTACTTATCCCTTGAATGCGAGCTGTTTGGTAAATCTTAGTGTTTAAGACATCTTTTATAAGACATCTACTACATATTCGACGGTACAAAGTCATCCTTTTCTAAAATAGGCTAATGTTCTTTATCATTTACTTTGGTTATTTCCTGTTTTGGTAAAAAATTACAGAACCTCAAAAGTTAACATTATCTTTAAGTCTATTAATCCAACCTCTTATCTCTCAAAACATATATTGTGTGGTGGTTTCATGCATTGATTCCAAAAAAAGATCAGAAAAAAAAAAGTCAAATTATTTGTTCCAGCACTGAATCTATCACATATACAGAAAAGCATTCAAAGTTAAATATGAAATAATAAAGGATAGATATTTTTTGTATGACTGTTCAATGTAATATTTTTTCAAAGAGTAATCAATACCACACAATGGATGGAATTTTTTCAATTCGATGTGAAAATGAAGTTGGTTATGACCTTTTCAAAAAATTCTCGTATTCAGCAATCAATTCGTACTTGTTAAAGCTTTCTTTTAGACTCTATGTATATAAACAACAAGAAGAAAAACACATTGAAATGATACTGGTTAATCTATTAGTGCTATTTAAAATTTTGACGAAAAATGTTTGGACCATGTTACAATGTCAAAGCAACAGCCTAACCATTATAATATCGACTATTTAAATGTGTAAGAGATACTTTCAAAACAGTAATTTCAAGAATATCAGATTTTCCAGTGAATATATGTCATTGAACCTCGTTGTTTTTGAAGCAAAATTTCTGTTGTACAAGAACTATTACGTAAGCATTGTTTAACATACTGAGGTTTCTTAGAGTACAATTAGTTTCACACTTAGGAGTAGCTTTAGGTTTTTAAGAGGTTCTTATTATAATGCTGATTTTTAAGCTCTGCCAAATTCTCCTGTCTGTGTTTTTTTTATACTTTTTGCCTTCTTTATACGCTAAGTTAAAGCCCGAAAATCATAAGAATAGAGAGTCCCTTTTTCAACAACACGACTCAATGAATATTGCAAAACTGTCATATGTTTTCTCTGACAAAACATCAATCAGTCTTTTTCTTCTAAGTACACATAAAATAAAACCCGTTAATAATCTATTCTGATTACCGTGTTCATTAGTAGCCTCACCTTAAAACCTACAACAATTTAATGAATATTATTTATATCAATATGTTGAGTGACACCTTGAATATCAACGTTCATTCTCTCAAACCCTTTTTCTGTTGTAAAATATCTGAAATATATCCAAACCTCCACGTTCTTGTAGTAGATTGTGTGAGATGTTCAGGTTGAAACACCTTTATGCACTTCGGTTTATCTCCGAACCGTCATGTTTAGTATTTTATGTTCATCTGACAACATCTTTTCACCCAGACGAACACTACAGGCATGACATGAGTGTCTTGGTGATCTAAAGTGTCGTTGTATAAAAGGATCGGTAGTTTTCCTTGCTGGTCTAAGAGATCATTGAAAATTTGCAGTAGGTTGACTTCGGAATTATGATGGCAAGCAGCAGCAAAAGAGTATATATATAGCATGTCAAGAATGCAGAGAAAGAAGATAAAATATGATTCAAGCGTACCAATGTATTCCAACTGTCACAGAAAGGGCTTGGTTGTACTTATACACCAAGAGCTAAAACAAGAAACAGGGCAATCTGAAAGAGCCTGTTACTCTTAAACAAGAAAACCAACTACTAATGCCCGATTTAATGGTTGCTCAAGTTGAACTAGTAGGAAACCTATCAATCTGAATATTGTTAATGTTCCATTTGAAAATAACGTTGCTAATATGAATGACACCTTAGATGCAACATTTCTTGATGGTTTGAGAGAGATCCAACCAATTTACGAATTGCAGATGGACATAGGATCTGCCAAAGTGTCTGAAACTAATAGAAAGACTTTTATATGATATGAAACATTTAGCTTTCTTGGTAGATGACATTGAATTTCATACTCTTTTGGAGATATATTTCTCTTATGAAAATGTCGATATAATAGTTATTTGAAATAAAATATTCATCTCCATCTCAACTATCATAATTTTCATAATTTTTTATTTAATATCTTCAAATATTACCCAAAAAATATATATATAAAATAATTCATTTTAGTTTTTTTTTTTAAAATTGATCTCAAAGAAAATAACACTATCATCATCAACTCCCAAACTAAATTGATAAACCCCTGTTGTTTTTTGGTTGGCTACATAGGAAAATCATTTTTGCCATTTTCGAATAAATAGGATAATGGTTTAGTAATCCATAATAATTTCTCCTTGAATTTAGCCGTGATATTCAATGCATGTTTCACAAAAATACTCATTCCTTTTAAAAATTAAATTCAAAAACTTATTATTATGAGACTTTTTCAAAAAATATTTTTTTATCAATATTGTCTTACACAAACACCCAAATTTCGTAAAGAAGCACTGATATTATCTGCAAACAATTGCAGTAGAACACTTCGTTGTTCACCGAGTGTCGTACTTTTACTTCTGCAGATTAAAATATCCCAGATAGCTCAAATCAAACCTTTTTTAATTTGTTGACCCACCAATCTATGGGCTTGACTTTAGAATATCAACATTTACCTCCTTTCGATACAATGTCTCATAATTCTGTCTAATGGCAAGTATAATTGTAAAACAGACTGGCTGTCTCTCTTTGTATATCGTCAGATCCTCATTACTAGAGAAATCATCTCCTCAAAACGGTGAGCCCCAAAAACTCTTTGAGACAAAATGATCTTGCAATGACGTATTATGTTCTGTTGATCAAAATATTTGAGACAGTGAGGAGTGACATCCAAGTCCAGACAACTTAATTGTAAATTTCTGTTTCACTTATTTGCAACTCTCTACAGGGATAGGTAAGTATCAAAAGCTGAAAGCACAGAATTTCAACGACATAGTTTTTTTTTTTTCAAAAACAAACAATGAGATTTTACGAAATGCTGAGAATCTGTTCTTGGCTGTCCCTTATCGTGATAATCTCTGAGTTAGTTTCGAGAATTTAGAGCCTGAGCACGCTAAGTAATACTATAAAAAACTTTAGCGAACAATTATTAACAAACTTTTTGGTTCAATCCAATCCAAAATTTTCTGTACTAATATTATGAGCTTTCTGAAAGGACCCTGATTTTCACAAATAGGCTTAAAATTGAAGCTATTAGGTGCCATTATCTCAGACCCAAGATTTTTCAACTCTGATGATATTGATTCCAGCAAACATTATTATTTATTTTTCAATTCCAGACAACACTAGCCACCTTTAAAGAGCCCTTTACTGTATATAGTTATACAAATCTTAGAAATAACCAATAATTATGAAAACAAGTGGCTTCTCAATTGAAACATTGAGACACTAAAAGAGTAGTATACATAGTTTTTCTAAAGTCAACTAGTACTAGTAACCTTCTATCACAAAAAAGTTCTCAAAATAACATAGTCAAATGTTCTAAATATATCCTAGTATTTGATTCAAGTCTGTTATTAATCTAGATTATTTAAAACAGAAATCCTCTATGTCTCTTGATTTCCTTTAGACATAATCACCAAAAAATTAAAACTGTTGAGTACGTGAATGTAGCAAAAAAGACTCGTCTGTTCGTATCTAGGTGTATAGTTAAAACTTCTAGATGAAAAATTGGCATCCAATGCCTGATCATGATCAAGTTATATAAACACTAAATTTCAAATAAACTTTCATCATATCCAGTATCTGTTGAATCTGCATAAAGTAAAAATTTGAGATTGTCAAACTTGAAGTATGTCATAAAGTAGAGAAGCAAAGACAATGTTATTTTGATGATTCCTACTGATCCACATACGCAAATCATATTGTAGTGAAAAGTTAAGGAAAAACATTGCCTTTCAGTAAGAGAGGATTGGCCTCGTAAGAGAAAACTCTCTTTTGTAATTCACAAACACAATCAATGCCTTGAAGTTTAGAAGAAACCAAGAAATGTTCGTCAAGATACCTCTATATTATGAAACACCAATAAGCCCCTGGTGAGAATTTTAACACGCTTGAAGTCACCAAAAGAAGATTCAATCCTATTGAGAAGTATATGAACTTTGTGATATGGCATTGGTCTGGCTTTTCGTACCTAAAATTTAAGTGATATTGAAGTT
Organism: Wickerhamomyces silvicola; assembly: GCA_030570795.1. Classification (NCBI taxonomy): domain Eukaryota; kingdom Fungi; phylum Ascomycota; class Saccharomycetes; order Phaffomycetales; family Wickerhamomycetaceae; genus Wickerhamomyces; species Wickerhamomyces silvicola. The sequence continues at coordinate 484,427 of JAJLWN010000007.1, read as the reverse complement.
GGAACACAGCAGAAGTGCAAATCCATAGCCCTAATATATCGTCGAAAACACTAAGTAACCAGCAATAAATAACTCAGTAATAACTCCATTACCTTCATTCATTCTTTTATGTTTTTCATGATCTTTTTCTTCGCGAACGTGCTCGACAAAAACTGATAGCCTTTATTTTATCTTTATTATTAAATATTTACTTTATGCTTATCATAAATGATCTTGGTATTATTCCAATCATTTTTCTTTAATTACTATCCGCATTGAGCAAGACTTCGGTTATATATACCGACATGAATCGCACTAAATGTCGTCTTAATATCTGTTGCCCATTGAGTGTTTTCTTATTTAGCGTAAATATCGGATAACAGCTGTATTTAGAGAATCGAAGAAAATATTCAAGGAAGAAACCAAACATATTACCACAAATTATACTATAGTCTCATTTTCAGGTTCTTTATGTTCAATCATCTCAAGTTCTATTTTCTTGTCTTCAGCTAATATATGACCCTTCCGGTTTGCTTCAAGGTCATATCTAGCCCATTTTCTAGCTGAAATACCTAAACCAGATAGTTCGTCAATTTCTTCGAATGATCTATGTGCAGTTTCAGGCAACCAAAAGTAGAAAATAAAGATGGAAATAAATGACAATCCAGTAAATATATAGTTAATTTTAGACCCCATGTTAGCTTCATCTGGGTTGAACATATAAGGTAAAACAGATGACCACATAGTCTGAAATGCATTGTTTAAAAAGTTTCCCAAAGATAGAGTTTTTGCCCTTAGGAACACTGAAGATAACTCATTACCAAGGATATAAGGAACTGGACCAATACCAATGTTATAAACATAGTTGTACATTGCCATAAATCCAGCAGATGTTTTCATAGCAGATTGATTTGAAATAACCAAACCTGTACTGGCAATAAGTAAATTCAATATTGTAATAGCGATCATACCATAAATTATCAACGGACGACGGCCAAATCTATCAATAATAAAGAACGAAGTAATAACACCTGATACGGATAAGGCTTGTGCACCACATGAGATCTGGAAAGATTTTTGAGTATCAAAGCCAGCTAATTGGTAATAATAGGTTGAGTAACCTGCAACATAAGCAACACCACACATGGACTGCATCACATAAGTAAAAATGATCAGAAGAGTTCTTTTGATATCTTTTTTTCTGAAACAATCCAAATAGCTCCCACTTTGGCTTGAGATCAACTTAGCTTCTTCAACAGTAACTTTCATCAACGCATAATAAGCATGGGCCTGCTGCTCATTCTCATACATTCTTCTCAACTCTCTGAGAGCATCCTTGTTTCTATCTTGACTCAATAACCAATAAGGAGATTCAGGAATGAAGAGCTGAAGACTAATAGATATGACTGCAAAGATCCACTGTGGGATAAAAATTCCCCTGTAAGCCATTCTTGATGTATACGTACTTGTCGTGTTGTTGATTAGAACACATATGAAAGGACCAATAGTTAAGGCCAAAGCTAAAGCACCCGAGAAGATACCTCTTAAGGCTAAAGGTGAAATTTCAGAGACATATGCGGAACAACATGCTGATAGTGCACCTAAACAAAACCCATTCAAGAATTTTCCAACGAAGAATACTTCAACCGTAGTAGCAACATACTCTATCGTAATGAATGGGATACTTAAAATAGAGGCTATCAGGATCACTTTTCTTCTACCAAGTTTATCAGCTAACCAGGACGCAACAATAAAGGCCACCGACACAGAAGCAGTTGGACCAGCACTAATAGCAGACTGCCATTTAGCCTCCATAACATACTCGCCGTTATAAGGATGTCCAAAGTCTTTCCGGAACGCAGGGATGGAGAAAACGATACTACCAGCTTGCGCCTCGTACCCCCAGAGCACCATCGTCCATATGGCTACAAATACATAGAAGGTAATTTTCTTGTAAGTGACTAATGCCTGGAACTTCGATATCCCATGATCGATCTTCTGCTGGACGTTTGATAGTTCTTCCAGACTATCGTCAGGAATGATATCTTGGACGTCTTGGTCCTTATCACTCTTATGGAAGAGATCTAAAAGTGTAAATTCAATCATTGTGATGCTCTTCAAAAGATCAACAATAACCCTACATTATATATGAAATCTGGGGTTCGTGCACCTGCATCTCAATTCTACTGAAATATCATCTTTCTTTCGATAAGTTAATCAATGACCCAATACAATCAGCATGCATCATGACCCCCCCATGGGGTATTAAAGCACCAGAACAATAGTAACCAATAGATGTGATGTTCCGTAAAATTTAGAATTATTATGACCTACCCTAGCCATAGTGGCTATCTAAGAAGGGTCCAACCCCCAACCCCTCGCAACTCTCCAACAGCGTTAATGGATAATATGGGCGGTTATTACTGAATCTTTTTTCGAACTGATTTTAATGAAGAGCCCTGAAAGCCCTTAAAGCCCTTGTAGGGAGAGCCTCTAGTGGAGAGATACCTAAAAGCTCTTTTGTAAATCTCGGCAGAATGATGGTTCCATATAAAATGAATGTTTCGGGGAATGGGGTATCATTTGTGTCGATTTCTCAGTGGTGTTGACGGATTTATAAAGTAGACATATAAGACAATAATGAAGAACAAGCAATGGTTCAGATAACACAGGTTAGGTTTGATCGAATTACCCCAGGACCGTACTTGGGAGTTCTTGATAATAAACGTCCCTCTTTGTCATGGGAATTTGGTGGTTCTGAAGAAAATTGGTTCCAGAAGTCTTATAGGATCAAGGTCACGTATGGAGATAAGCAGACAGAGCAGTATGGACCTTTCGACTCAGATGATAATACACATGTTGTGTGGCCGGGGAGAGAACTGAAGTCCAAGGAGGTTGTTTCGGTGTCTGTTAAGGTGTATGGCGATGGTTCAGAGTCAGAGTGGAGTTCACTTTTCACTACCGAGACCGGTATACTGGATAATGCGTGGAATTCTGCCTTTATAACACTGCAGAACCAACCAGTATATTCCAACGAGAATAAAATAGCGCCAGAAACCCTGTTTAGAAAGGGGTTTAAACTGGTAAAAGCAATCAAATCTGCTAAAATTTATAGTACGGCATTGGGTATCTATGAGATTGAGATTAACGGTAAGAAAATTAGTATTGATTATTTGGCTCCTGGTTGGACGAGTTATCACCATAGGCTGCTTCATCAAGTTTACGATGTAACAGGGAAGCTTTCGCAGGATAATGTTATAGGTGTTAGGGTCGCATCAGGTTGGTATAGTGGATTTTTGGGGTTCGATGGTGGTGCAACTAATATCTATGGTCATAATAGAGCTATCAGCTTAGAATTGAACGTTGAATACGAAGACGGTACCCAAGAAGTGGTCAAAACTGATGAGACTTGGAAGAGCAATTCCGGGCCTATTGTCAATGCACAGTTATACAACGGTGAGACGTATGATGCTACATTGGAGATCGAGAATTGGTCTCAGCCTGGACTTGATGATTCTGATTGGGCAAAGGTAGAAGTGATTCCAAGCACAACTGAAAAGATAGCACCACAGAATTTTGGCTATCCTATTATTGTTGACACTTTTAAACCTATAGAAATCTTGACAACAAAAAGCGGGAAAACAGTTATTGATTTTGGTCAAAATGGTGTTGGTTTCCTTAAGCTTAACAAAGTTAAAGCCTCAAAAGGTCATAAAATCACTATAAAGCATGCAGAGGTTTTAGAAAATGGTGAACTTGGAACTCGTCCTCTACGTGAGGCCGCTAATATTGATCATTATATTTTTAGAGGTGATCCAGACGGGGAGTCTTATACTCCACGTTTCACCTTTCATGGGTTCAGATATGCCCAAATTGAAAATTATCCCGGTGAAGTTACGAAAGATAGCTTTGAATTCTTGGTTTTAAGCTCAAATTTACAACAAATCGGAACATTTGAATCTTCCAATCCAAAGCTAAATAGACTATATCAGAACATTTTCCATAGTACAAGAGGTAATTTTCTTTCAATACCAACAGATTGCCCACAGAGAGACGAACGTATGGGTTGGTTAGGTGATATTGCAGTATTTGCACCTACTGCGTTATATCTGTTTGATTCCTATCCGTTCCTGCGATCATGGTTAGAAGATTTGAAGCTAGAGCAAAAGGATAATGGAGGATTCCCTTCAGTTGTGGTTCCAGATATTATTAAGGCATTCAAGACTGGTTGGAATGGAGTTTTCGCTGCTATTTGGCAAGACGCTACAGTTATAGTTCCATACCGACTATATGAAGCTACAAATAATGTTGATATTCTCAAGGCACAATATGAAAGTATGAAAACATGGGTCGAGTTCATCCCTAAGATTGAAGGTAAAGTTAGATGGGATAAGGTGCAATTTCAGCTAGGAGATTGGTTAGATCCAACTGCCCCACCTGACAATCCTTTAAAGGCAGTTACAGATGCCTATCTAGTGGCAGATGCATTTTTGTATCTGATTCTGTATCAGTTAGCCAAGGTGGCAGAGATACTGCACCGCGCTGACGATTATGCTAGATACTCGAAGCTCAGAGATCAATCAAGACAAGATTTTCTTGATGAGTACGTTAGCAAGAATGGCCGGATAGTATCAGAATCACAAACTGCGTATGCTCTTGCGATAACGTTTGAAATTTTGCAGGAAGACCAACTCGCGTATGCTGGTTCCAGACTATCGCAGCTGGTCAAAGACAATGACTACAAGGTAGGAACAGGCTTTGCAGGTACTCCATTCATCACAGAGGCGCTGGTCAAGACCGGCTACATACACGACTCTTACAAACTACTACTACAAGAGACAACACCATCATGGTTATATCCAGTGACTGTCGGGGCAACTACCATATGGGAGAGATGGGATAGCATGCTGCCAGACGGGACGATCAATCCAGGTGAAATGACATCCTTCAACCACTATGCACTGGGTGCTGTTGCGACATGGATTCATGAGCGTATTGGTGGGATAGTGTTGAAGCGGCCTGGTTGGCGTGAATTCCTTCTTAAACCGTTACCTGGTGGTGGGTTAACTAGTGCCCTTACAACACATAGATCGCCATCAGGGCTAATCAGGTCTAGCTGGAACCTTAAAGATGGCAAACTTGTGTACACCATCGCCGTCCCACTGAACACTTCGGCCACAGTGGAACTTCCTGGAGAGACTCACCGTGTTGGCTCAGGAGAGTATACCTACATAGTTGATATATAAATGCCTATATAGATGTCTAGCAGTACCTACAAACTAAGCCCACGACCTGTACACGCACACCTTCCAGATATCCGTAGTGAGATATCATTTAGTGGGGTTACTCTCTGATAAATAGCTGCAAGCATTATTGTATGGTCATCACAAAGCTTTGGTACTGGGTTGATGAAACAGGAGAGGTTTACGAGAGCAATCGGAGTCCCAAAGCGTAGTTGCAAAATGATGCTAGCCCAACGGAATAGCTTCTCCTCAGCTAAGAGATTGTACAGAGTGTGTATATAATGGAGGGATTGGCCTGGGTGTTGCTGTTGTAGCGTAAGAATAATGTCAACAGATCAGGAAAAGTAGAGTCGCGCACGGCGAACAGACAGGATATAAATTAGCACAACACATCAGATTTGTTATTTTATCCAAATAAACTTGAAATACTCTGTTCCATTTATGTCCCTTTTCTTGTTAGCTTTTGTTATTTGTGATGGCCTATTGACTCTTTCCTGAATATGATACTTTGCCAAAAAGATAAACCGTTACGTCTTGGAAACATACTATCCATAGGTACAGTTGATCTTATCTAGCGTTCCTAACAACCTTGTCCAACGTGAATGGAAACTCGTAAATGATTAGTAGCATCCTAGAGATTCAAAAAATATATTTCTGTTTAATATCTTGGACCTATAGCTGTAAGACTTTTCCCATTTTTATATCGTTAATTTTCTTCTTGTCTTATTGAACTAGAAGGCTGTTCACTTTTCGTGAAAGCATGCTTACTACTTTTGATCCTGTGGTTTCAATTTAAAAAAATATAAAATAAAGAAATAATTAATAAAGATATAAAATTAAGAAAGTATGGGAGATAGTTGATGCCGAACAATATTAGATGTCCCATTTAGGTAATAACCAAAGGGAAACAAAACAGAAGTATGTACCTTAGCTCAACATACGGTATAGGTCCATAAATACTACTATTAACTACAGCCGTACAATTATTTTTTATGGATACAATCAACTATATACAACATGCAGTTGTATCATTGATCCAATACAATCCAGGAACCCAATATTTTTGTATGGCAGAAACTATACCATTCCTTTTTAAAGTACAAGACCTCTTCAGTTACTCTCGTTTCTTGCGAATTGATCAGCAGCCAGTTGTCTTAACTCCTCTTCATAAACATTTTTCTTTTGTAGTCTTTCTTCAGTAACAAAGAATCCTCTAGGAATAACATACTCAATATGATTAATTGATTTGCTTTGCGTGATGCACATTGCAATAGCCTTACCTGAAAGGAAAACTCTAGGCATACCATGGCCATGGAAACCAGCAACAATATAAGTATTTTTCTTACCAATGCAATCTAATTCACCAACGTAAGGCAGGTAATCATTAGTCATACCTAATATACCACTCCAAATGTTAGTGATCTTAGTCTTAGTGCTCTTCCAAGAATAATAAGTGTCTTGCATAAAAGTCTCAAACTCCCTTTTGTAAGTTTCTGGAACAAAAGTATCATCAACATCGTTGAAGAACCCTTTCAACTTATCAGGTCCTTCAGCAGTGAACATAGAACTATCCTTACCACCAGTAATTACTGTGCCATCTAATCTATTGATCAAGTAACAACTTATGGGGCGAGAAGAGAAGATACCATAAGTGTTAGTCAAATGAGGAATGGTAGACTTATCTTCTGGTTCAATAGCACAGCAAACACCCTTCTGTGGTACAATAGCGTTATCAAAATCACTTAATAAAGATTTGGTGTATCCATTAGTACAATAGACGACTTTTTTAGCTAACGTAGTACCACGTTTCGTCTTGACGAGCCATTTATCAGCAACTGGAACCACTTCAGTGACTAGCGTATTAGCTTGTAAATTTAAGCCGTTATCGACGCATTTCTTCAGAATTGAAGTCATTAGTTTCCATGGCCAACAGGAGGCAGCAGGATACGTTATTGCGATATCTGTTTGATTGCTTTTAGAAGCAATTCTAGCTTGTTCACCGTACAAAATTTGGAAATGCTTCTTCAGTTCATCTGTGATATACGGATTTTTCAACATCTTTCTTGCACTAGCTAAATCCTTTTCGATTCTTGGATCACCATCTCTTGGATATATATCGCAAGCCCGGGTTAAATAGAAATCACAATCGATTTTATTGTCTTCAATCAATTTCTTTAGAGCCCATAAATGTTCAAATTCTGAATTAACAACTTCAGCAACACCCTTTTCGCCTAACAGAGACTCATAATACTCGTAATATCTATGGTAGTAAGGTTTAATATGTCCACCATTACGACCAGTAGCACCTGAACATATTGTCCGAGCTTCGTAAAGAGCTACTTTCAAAGTCGGGTCTTGCTGTTGTAAGAAATAAGAAGTAGAAGTACCAGCATAACCAGAACCAATGATCAGGACATCAACTTCTTCAAGGAGGTCCTTAGTTGTTCTATGGCAAGAGAACTCATTCTGTTGGGTCAACCAATAAGATATTGTGTAGTTCTCCTTTGGGAAATATTTTGGATTAGACATAGAGAAGTAAGAAAAGATACTAAAAAATTTGTGTTATCATGAGCTCTTAGATGCAATGATAAAAGGAGCAATGACCATCATTTTATAAGGTATGAAAATAGGTCGTTAGGATGCTATTAGTGTAGAGACTTTTTCACCGGTTCAATACCCAAAACGGTAAATTAGAGCGCTTCTTATCTGTCGCGATTCATTCCTTTTAGGGTAGGAATCGCGACAGAAGCTAAAATCAAGTTCTCGTCTACACTTTCTTGCAGAGTGTGTGATGTTTTCATTATGAAGTTATAAGCTTAACCTTCGAGGATCGATTGTTAAAGACAAATCTTATTGCCAGACACAAAATCTTATCTTATCATTTAATCTACGACATCAATAAGCAGTTCCGCACTTCGCAATACCTTCCATATTCAGAATTTTTGTTATTGACCAGGCTTATCTTCGTACATTGATAAATGCACGTTAATCAATGATCATCATTAAAATTTGGTGTTAACAATCCATATCTTGTTGAAGAGTCTCCGATTGTCTATATATATATATATATATATATAGATATATGTTGGTCAACTTCTCTTCTTGAATATTTCTTAATTGTACACTACTATTTGTATAGTAAAAACTTGCGTTGACTCATCTTAATAAAAATATGTCTGACATTGAAAAGACCAACTCGAACATCATCTTTCAAGAAGGAGAATCTTTAGAATGTGGGACAGGTGATATTTTGGAAGCCGTCATCTCTCTCAATGGTAAAGAATACCATTTGGATGCTCAGAATGTCGATGAAGCTATGAATGTGGCAATGGAATCCAAAGGTCTTGTCTTAACCCCAGAGCAGGATAAGAAGTTGCTACGTAAGATTGACCTTTACCTCCTACCTTTTATTACTTTGCTGTATGCTGTTCAGTATATGGATAAAATCACAAATTCTTTTGCGTCCATCATGGGCATGCGTGAGGAATTAGGTATGTCTGGTTCCGTTTATAGTTGGTTGGGTTCAGCATTCTATTTAGGTTACTTAATCTTTGAGTTACCAGCTTCATACCTCCTACAGAGATTCCCTATGGCTAAAACAACTGCTGTGTTCATTGTCTTCTGGGGAATCTGTACTTGTTTAGCTCCTGCTACTAATACAGTTGGTTTCATATTTCTAAGAGTGATGCTAGGTATGTTTGAGAGCGCCGTCACTCCGGCAATGGTTATAATAACTACTCAATGGTACAAGAAGGAGGAGCACTTCATGAGAACAGCTATCTGGCTAGGTGCTTGTAATATTGGTGGTATCATTGGCTATGCCTTTGCCTATGGACTGTATGTTCACGGAAGTAACTGGTCTATTGCTTCTTGGAAAGTGGTTTATATTGTTATTGGCCTTTTCAATTTAGTTATAGCTGTTGCTTTTTTCTTCCATGTTCCAGATACTCCCCTCGGTGCTTGGTTCTTGAATGATGAAGAAAAATTAATGGTTGTTGAAAGAATTAGAGCCAATAACCAAGGTTTTGGTAACAGAAAATTCAAAAAGGACCAACTGAAAGAGTGTCTTACAGATTATAGAGTTTGGTTAATGTTCTGTTTTGTCGTAGTTGATGAGGTTCCAAATGGTGGTATTTCTAACTTCAGTTCTATCATTCTCAAGTCTTTTGATTTTTCCACCCAAGCTTCGTTACGTTTGAATATTGGTCTCTCCGGTTGTGGTTTTGTTTTCACTGTCTTAGTTGCTGCTCTTTACAGTTCGGGTCTAATAAAATCAAGAATATTTTGCTCTGTGTTTGCTATTGCCATAGCATTAACCGGTTCTTCTATGTTGGCGTTTGCCTCAAGCAAAGTTGCTTTGGCTGGGTTGTTTGTCATGTCTGTGTCTGATATTGGTTTCATCTGTTTGATTTCTCTTTTCCAGTCTAATGTTGCAGGACATACTAAAAAGGTGGTGGGTAATGCTATCTTTTTGATTGGTTATTGTGCTGGTAATGTCATTGGTCCGCAAACTTTTAAATCTTCTGAAGCACCTCACTATCATACTGCCAAAGGTTGTATAGTTGGTTGTTATACTGCTTGTATTGTTTTGATCATATGTTTGTTCTTCTCATACTTCTTTGAAAATAAAAAGAGAGATGCCCAAAGAGATTCATTGGATGATAAATATGAAAAGGTTGAAAATATTGAATTTGCTGATTTAACTGATAAACAAAATCCATATTTCAGGTATTCTTTATAGGACCTACGTTGCTTAACGGTAACCCCCCTTTTGTGTGTACGTTTTGTGGTGTTTATATACGTTTTATTTCAGTTTAGAATTCTTTGAAAAAAATGGAGAACTAGGCATTGGACTCAAACTTCTGGGATAAACTAAGAAGTAAGTCTAGTAAGCATTTGTATAGTGCAGTAGACTTTATCTCTCAAAAGTGGGTCAATAAAGTCCTGGTTCAATAATGGTACCAAGTTGCAAATCCCTGTTGAAACAGATCTTAATACTGATATCCTGGACGTAAATAACAATCCAGATCACGGTCTGTAATTTGAAGTACTCTAGTCTAATTCCCAAGCAAAAAGATGAGGGAATGATTATCGCGATGGGTTAAGCATGATATATTTGCCTAACTTTAGGTATTTCTCTATATATAAATATGGCTAATTGTGCTTATGGCCCTGGTTGATCAAAAAGAAAAGGAAAGAGAATATGAGATTCCTATTAGCCTTCCTACGCAATGTAGAGGGGAAACGCACCAAGATTCTTTATATGTTTTGCAGAGAGTCTGTCAAGCATATATTATAATCAAGAGCATGATATAGAGGAAATGGTAAATCTTTTTTCACCAATTGAGGTGAGTAAATATTGCAACACCATTAGAAACTCAACATAGCAGGAATCAACAATGTAAACATACCCTTAAATGCTCCTCCTTTGATATTACTCTCCAGTCCACATATGTGTTGCCATCCTGATTTCGTTCCCAGACTTTCTTCAATAGCTTAACACAAGTCAAAATTCCTTCTTTACGAGATTTTTGATATAGCTCCAGCAGTTTACTTCTAAACAGTTCTCTATCTCTATTTTCCGCTAAATCTATTCCCAGTAGCACAAACGGTAACACAAAAATAGTTATACTGTTTGATATATAATCAACTCCTTCAATCAATTCAGCAAAAAGATCATTAAGCTCCAAACATAACTCTTTCACTAATAGCATAGTCTTTGGGCTTCTTGAAGTTTGTTTATAGATTGTCTGTGATATGTATAACAATGAAGCAAGTAAGCTGAATTTATACTGGATTTTATAATACCTAGGTAGATTTTCATTATGGTTTTCAATTAAGTCAAATTCTTTCAGTATTTCTCTCACTTTGATTTCTATTGACATTGCTTCATTTAGAAGATATTTTAGGTTATGTTCATTAATATATTGATAGCCTTGAAGTCGTGAAAAGTCATTATCATCATCGTCAATGGTTGCTATAAGATTTCCATCATAACAAACTTTAGCTAAGCTATAGAGATAAGATATATGTCCAATGGTCTTGACAATATCTCTCATTTCAGACAATGTAAAGCCAAGAAAGTAATTAACATCATCAAAAAAATTCAATTCAGGTTGAGTATCGATAATGAAAAAGAAATCAGCTAATGTTGACTGATCTATTGGATCTTCTACATCTGCAACAAGTGGAAAGAATGCTAAACATAATTGACTTGCAAACAGTTTCATCATGCATAAGCCTGTTAAATTTGAAGCTAATTTTTGAATGCCACCTCTAAACATGATGGAGTATCTTGATAATGTGATCAACTGCCCCCATAAAGTACCTCGTGCACCTCTCAGCAGCTCAACATTTAATAATAATAATATTGTCATGATTGTATGGTCACAGGCAATTGAGTAGTAATTGGAGGTTCTATCTTGCAACTCTTGTAAGCAATGTAAATAAAGAGCATCAACCTGCTTATGCTTTTGTTCTGAAAATGCGCGTTTTGATTTCAATTTATTGAAACTTAGAACTATAGCAGCCCCCATAGTAACAGTACTTCCTATCACAATTGGTAAACAAACATTTAGGAAATGGTTTACATGTCCTCTTGTGTCACAAAATTCTTCAAATAAGTATTTTACGAACTCTTGATCCAAACCTATTTCCACAGGAACGTTGATAGAATTTAGAGCATCAAAATTGATCCCGCATTCCTCAACCATAAATGAGTTATCTATTTGATCAATAGCAACAGCAAGCTTAACATCATCCAATGAGGTAAATTTTCTAGATGTTTCCCTTCCTTCTATAACTGGGTTTGAGCTATGGGAAATTTCAAAATGGCTTTTTATTAGTTCCAAAGTGTTAGGATCTCTGATTACTTTCAAAAACTGCTCAATAGACTCAAAATTCAAAGGCTTGTTTCCTGAAAGATTAATATGATCAACTCTGATACAACTTATAAAGAAGTTCATAAGTGACGAGCTTTCAGTAAGAGAAAACTTATCGTTAACAAACTTCGTCACATTCTGATCGATGATGACATGCACATCTGCAGAGTTTGCTATGATACGACTCTCAATAAGAGAGACATGAAAAGAAGAATTCATCATAAAATCCAAATGGGCAGAAGAACTATTTGTATGAGAATATTGATTCGTCAATTCTTTGATGAATGATAATAATTTTGATTTTGTTAAGGGTTGCTTTGGCCTTTCCTGATTGTTTCCGGAAACCAGCACTGTGTGTATGGAACTACCCCTATTACTAGACTGTGATGAAGAACGCCTTGATAATGACGCTTGTGAAAAATTAATCATACGAAATGAGTTAAAAATGCATGGTACACCTTTCTTGGTACAATAATCACAAGAATCACCATAACCTTTACATAGTTTTTTCCGTCTTTTGCATTCTTCACAACGAGCTAATCTTTTATTCATGCTCTTAAAAATGAACCAAAACAAACCACCAGCTAGCTTATTTTAGAGTCTTTTACCTTCAACAAATCTCACTATCAATTAATCTAATATCACTATCAGTCAAAACAATTGACTTCCGGGTAAGCAGAGATAAAAGAACTCCCTTTTGTTCTTGTACGGTCAAAGGTAGAAGAAGCAAGAATATGGAGTCTAACAGATGAAAGCCTAGTCAAAAGATTTGAGAGTATACCATTTTGGCATCATCATATCGAATATTGATCAAACATACCAATAACGACTCCAAATGATAATTTTCCCCCAAAAATATATATATATATTGCAACTTAATTTAACTTCATATATCCACATAACTTTCTTCTAAGTTGAACCAATTCATATTAATACACCGTAAAACGGCTTTGACAACTTTCAAGTCAAAAGGGAGTTCATTTAAGTGATATTTTCCCCTTCAATTTCATTCTCTATTCGCGAAACTCATAATCTTCAACGTCGTTAATGGCATTCGTAGATTTTTGATTAAGAAGCAGCCCGAGCATTTACCAACTCTAGTCTTATAGTGTTTCCAAGATGCACCAAGTAGTCACCACTAAAAAGTGTCTCTCTATGTAGAAGCCAAATTAACAATAAATTCTCCTCCAATTTTCGGTATGACTATAAGCCTGACTGTATGAATTGTCGAGTGTAATTTAGTTGGTTCGCATACATCTCCTTCAAACTATAAGCTTGTTAGAATCGTCAGGAGCATCTCCTACCCTTTAAATATATTTATGGTAAATCAGATCTAATAAAGCACTTGTCAACATCAAGTGATATATATTTCCGAGTTTCATTCAAACTCTTAAACTTTTTGCCTCTGTATAACTCATAGGCACAATAGCAAATCAACTTAAACGAATTAGAACAACCTCAATATCACTGGGTGTATTTAGTTCTTTTACTTAAATTTATTCATAAATTAAAGATTACATAATCAATATGAGATTACATAATCGAATTTTAAAAAAAAAGCTGTCGTTATTTGACCTCATTATTATGACAGCTGTTAAACAATAATCACAAAGAGGTTGTTAGTTTAGTTGAAACATCTTATTCCAGATATATGAAAGTTGGACTAATGAGCTATAATAGAGTAGGATTTGCGTGGGGTCTTTTTTTTTTTGCTGTGGGGTTTTTTGAGTATTTTTGGATATATGAAGTGTATTTCCAGCGAATCTCTACGCTATTAAGATATTTCAAATAATCTTTTACTATAGATCACTCGATATCTTGTAGAAGTGTGTGCAAATATGTTCAATTAATACTAGAAGTTAACATTTCAAAAAAATACCATCTTTTTACCAATATAAGAAGGTAACTTAACAATCCATGGTTTTGTAGTGCAATTGACTTACTAAAGACTCCAGCATATATCATCCATAATCAAAGTCTATAACTTTACCTCTATGCCCATTTACCCAACACAGACATCACTAACATGCCACTCACCAAAGATACCATTGCTACAGTCGTCTTTAATGCACTTGCTCTAGCCAAGTGACCAAACAACCAATCTTGAGCCCACATTTCGATCAGTCCCGTCCAAATCAGAATACCAGCAGAAAATGAATCCAAAGTACCCAAAGCAATTAATGTACCTTTACTATTACTGTTGAATGAAGAGAGAACACCAATACCAATAGCCATCCCAATTGGTGTTGTTATAGCAAAGATTGATGCTATTAGTAACTTTGTCAAAATACGTGTATTCTCTACTTCAGCAATTCTGGAACCCAAAGCTAACCCTTCAAACACTTGGTGAAATATAATGACAGTAAATAAAGTGATAAAATACGAATCAACTGCAACGACTAAAGTGATACCAATCAGAACTGAGTGGAAAGCAATCCCCATTTCTATCATCAAAATAGTTATTTTATCCTTGGACATTAGTAAACCATGTTTATGACTATCGACAATTTCATTGTTGCTGATTTTATTAACTGCTTTATCAAATGAGCCTTCAGCATTTGCCAAAATTTTATCCTTCTTCAATGCTTCATTTGATCTCCAACGAGTAGCTCTATTACCCAAGTATTCAATCAAAAAGGCTAAAAAAATACCAGCCATAGTTATAGAAGACCCGGTTGCTTCATAACTTAACTCTCCGATACATTTGTTTGTCCACACGAGATTGGCATGTGTTATCAAATGGGTAAATGCGGTAGAGATGATAACGCCAGTACCAAATTGTTTAATAATGATGGCAATGATACCTTCTGTGGATAAGTTGAAGAGTTTTTGGACCAGTATTGGGCCAACACTACCAATTGCACTACTGATTAAAACAACGAACAACAATCCGATTCTCAATTTGATATCATACTCATGATTCACTCTTTCACAAGTCGTCTCTTTATCCTCATCACTAACAACACAGTACTCTACACCATCGTGGAAATGACAGCTTTTCCCACTTGATGAATTTAAGTTTGAACTAGACTCACTCGAAATTGATTCAACCTGGAAATGATACTCTTCACCGACAGGATCAAAGCAGTATGTTTCCTCAGCATGTACATGACATGATGTGTATTCAGCAGCGCCTTCTTGAGTATTTGTCGGAGCATTGATAACAACACCTTCTTCACTTTGGCCATTTATACAATATTGTGTTGTATCATGGTAATGACATGATGTTATTGCTGTCGTTTGTCCAGTAATACTACTAGATAATCGTGAAGTGGATGATCGTACTCTAGTAATATAAGCGACACCAGTTGGCGATTGAGTTGATACTGTCCCAGGATAAACTGAATGTGTCACAGTTTGAGCTTGTATAGTTGCAAATAATGCAAACAACGGTATTAAAGCCAGTTTCATGTTGTAGATGAAAGTTTTTAGATTGTTATATGCTTGCAAGTCAATAAAAGTATATAGAAGGCGATATTTGAACCAGAACCCTTAGATATATCGACCACAGTAAAACACTATTCGCAATAATTTCAAAGAAAGAGAAGAAAATACTAAGAAAGAATCACCAGAAGAAGTTTTGGAGATCTTTGTTTCTAATAATATCTTTGAACAAAAGGCCAAGATCTAAGACTTTTAACTGGAATTGCAAATAAGTGCCTTTCAACTTATCACCAATGAGTATTATCACCACAATATGAGACTCTGTAACAATATATAACCATTCTTTTTAACCCTTCTACATATCAATGAAGTAGATTTATCAGGTATTAAATACAACGGAGTTCCGAATATGCAAAGTCACTTCTCTGCTTAAATTATTAGGACAATTTGAAAAGGACCTACCCCCTTCCCTAAAAGTGTTACTGGTTTTAATGGTGGAATTTGAGCAGTTAGTTACAGTCATTTACAAGAAGGGAGCTTGAGATTCAATATTGAGCTGAAAATAGTGAAATTTGGAAGGTGTATTACCAAGAGACATATAGGCAGTGTATTCAACCATCAAATTTAGTCAATTGATGCCGTTGATTAGACCCATGCTGGGCATTCTAGAATGTTATTAGTGGTATTGAAGAGTTCATAACTACCACATATATTATACAAGGAGCAGTGCACATAGAGACTTTTGTCTTATTACCGAATGAAGAATGATGAGTTGCCCATTGATGAAGATAACCCATGTTTCTTGACACCATACCTTCTTTGGAGATAACTATGCTGAGATAATGAACCAGATCGACAATCTCAGATACAACATCAGCCATTTGGAATTGAACAATATTTTCATGTATCAGTCTCTCCTTCGTTGAGTTGCAGAGGCTACAGCTATAATTTTCATGACAAGTGGACACTTGAAAGCCAAGGGGATTATGAGGTGTAAATACGGATCTAATTAAGGACCAACATAGCTGTTGAGTAAACTTATTGCTTAAACCTACATCAAACACAATGAGGTGCCATGTTTTTGATGAAATACGTAGCATGTTTTTTCCTTCTAGTGGAGTTAAAGTGAATTGTGTTTATATTTGGGTCACAGATGGCTTGCGATAATGGCTTCCAAAGCAATCCAGAATTATATCTTCAAATAAAAAGAGGTGAGACTTGATCGAGCATGAATTCGAAAACGTCAAATTCAGTAGTGAAAAGGGGGTAAGATCGGGTATTGCTAAGATTGGAACGATACATCTGATTCCCATATAGTTCCCAAAATCTGAAGAGATTGATTGTCGTATTGCTACTGTTGTACGACATTATCATGCGGCGAGGTTATACCTTGCCTTTTCAGCACCGTACATTTTTAATCTGCTTCAACGATCTTCCAAAGGTTATTTCTTGATATTGACAACAAAGCATACAGCTCCTTTCACGGCAAAACATCTTAACCTAATTTCATCTCATTTGAGTTCGTCTTTTCGTGCACTTAGGACGACATTTTTACTACTTCTGCCACCATATTCCTTAACAATACCCATTATGATACTATGTTGATCTAATTATTGCATATCTGTGCATTCCCATTATGATGTTATCTGAAGGTGAAATTAGGAAGTTGTAGGGGTGGTTTTGGAAGTACAGGACTTTTGTGGGATTTATTCATTCCTTATCACTCCTTATCATGCCTTATCATCACACACCCAGACATCTCCACGAGTCAGTAAGAGCTCGTATATGTTGTGCTTTTGGTTGTTTGCTGAAAAGGATTTGATGTTGATGCATGGTATTTAAATCGTCTATGATTCTCTCTCAAGATACTACCTTCTCACCAAAAAAAATCATACACAAAGTATTAAACAAATGGCTTCTACAAATGACGAGAAACATCCTGATAAGGAGAACATCATCTCTCCAGTGACATCTATTACGGCAGATCAGATTGGTACATTCGATGTTATCACAACGGTTATGTCTCCGAACGGAAAGCCTGTTGAAGTAACAGGCGATGTTGATGAAGCAATGAAGCTGGCTCTTCTGGCCGATACGATTGAGATTACCCCAGACCAGTCTGCCAGACTGTTGCATAAGATTGACTTGTACCTGCTACCACTTCTTGGTTTTCTTTATGCCGTTCAGTTCATGGACAAGACAACAAATGCTAATGCTGCTATCATGGGTCTTAAGACTGACCTCGGAATGACTGGTGATAAGTATACTTGGGTTGGTTCTGCCTTTTACTTGGGATATCTTGCTTTTGAGTTCCCAGTTTCTTCCTTGTTACAAAGATTCCCTCTCGCTAAGATAACTTCTGCCTTCATCTTCTTCTGGGGTGTTGTCTTATGCCTACACGCTACTCCGAACTATGCTGGCTTCATATTCCTGAGAACTGTACTTGGTGGTTTCGAGTCATCTATTACTCCTGCAATGGTCATTTTAACTTCTCAATGGTACAGAAAGGAAGAACAGTTCTTGAGAACTTGTATATGGTTTGGCTGTAACGGTTTCGGTATGATATTTGGTGCTGCTATCGCTTACGGTATTGATATTCATGTGCACAAATACTCCATTGAAGGCTGGAAAATCTTGTTCATAATCACCGGTCTCCTTACAATTTTGGTCTCAATTGTTTTCTTCTTCCACATCCCAGACACACCTGCTGGTGCTTGGTTTTTGACAGAAGAAGAGAAGCTCATGGTTATTGAAAGAATTAGATCTAATAATCAAGGCTTCGGAAATAAGCACTTCAAGAAGCATCAACTTATTGAAGCTCTTACTGATTTGAGAACTTGGGCTTTCTTCTTCTTTGCCTTGCTTACAAACATTCCTAACGGTGGTATCACAAACTTTGGGGTTATATTGCTATATTCTGACTTCGGCTACTCCACATTGGATGCACTGTTGATGGGCATGATTGTAGGTGCTGTTGAACTTGTTGGCTGTCCACTCTTCGGCTACCTCAGTAGGTTTGTCAAGCATAGACTTATTGCTGCCGTCGCTGCCATTGCCTTAACTCTTGTTGGTGCTTGTATGCTTGCCTTTGCTACAGATAACAAGAAGGCGAGACTTGCCGGTTACTTTATCCAAGGTATTGCACCAGTTGGTATGATTGCCTGTTTGTCCCTTTTCTCTTCTAATGTTGCTGGTCATACAAAGAAGATTACCGTCAATGCTATTTACTTAATTGGATACTGTGTGGGAAATTTAATTGGCCCACAGACTTTTCGAGCTGATGATGCCCCAAGCTATAACCCAGCAAAGCTCACCATAGTCATATGTTACGCTATTTCCCTTGTTTTCCTTTTTGGTTTCTACTTCTCTTATTTGTATGAAAACAAAAAGAGGGATCGTTTACAAGCTGAGAGAGCAGCTACTGGGTTAGTGGAGCACTCTATGGAGAATATAGAGTTTGCTGACCTAACTGACAAGGAGAATCCAAACTTTAGATATGCTTTGTGATTATATATATCAGATATAGACTTATATATATATATGTATGTTTTTACTTATGACTTATTATTTTGTTCAATTTTTTTTTATTTTTGGATAAGCGTTGTTCGTCTACGAGACCCAGACATTACACCTTGTGGAACATGTCTCTGACACAATTGTCACCAGTGGAATCTAGGAATTTGTACATGTACATCTTTTCTTCAAATATCTCTGGTTGCCAAAACATGCGAATGACTAACTTAAAACGATTGCTTGAACCAGTACATGAGAGAGGAACGATAACAATTAAAACTATACAAAAGAGCTTTCCCAACTCAGAGAAATCAGTTTAGACCTTGATCAGCCTTAAGGCTTTTCTCCGATTCAGATTGAGCACCAGTTGGAATCCCAGTATCAATGTTTGAGTTATAAAGAATAATACCATTATCAGCAGCATATTTCTTTTCCTCACTCTTATAAAAGTATAACACGACAAAACTAAACAGCAAAAGATGGACAGCAAAACCTACAGTTGTTGAATAACCAACTTTATACCTTGGGGCATCAACAGTACGCCATATCGATCTTGTAACCCAAATACTTGTTGATTGTAAATACGAGTAGAACAAGATAAATGCAATGGCACGTTCTTGAGGGTCTCTTCTTAGTATATCATTACACCAGCTATACATAAACACATGTATAGTCAGAAGTATTTTTTTTATTAAATTTAAAAAGGCAAGTGGTTATCTCTCGACATATATCGGTGAATTTAAGTCATCTTTCAGTAAATTAGGTCAAAATCAACCATAACGCTTGCTTGGGGCCAACCTGCGTATAGGAAAAAGAATTCAAACCATTCGACAGATCCTGCAACATCCCAGAATTTTAAAAGTACATTTGAGATTATATTGAAGATTTGTGGAAAGGCCATATCTTGATCTGAAAGCGTCTGCACCACCACAAACAATAGCAATTAAAACAAACCCTATACCTGATGCAATTGTTGATAAGTTTTTAACTTTACCAACAGAGTATCTCTTTAGAGAATTTAACCAAAGAACATAACCAGAACCAGCAGTGCTTGAATTATTCCAAAAACCAGGACTAAATAATGACAAAAAGTAAAATTTCCAGTCAACTATTATTTTTGTCCATACTTTATTATCGGATAATTTAGGTGGATCAGCACTTAGTGGAGTGATATTGTTTCTCTTTAATCTTCTTCTAGGCAATCTGGTCTCATCATATGTAGGCAAAATTGAATTACACTTATATGAAGTACCAGGAACACAAAAGAGTCCAATAATAACGATGGGCAAAGTAATTACTGCGTCAATTATGAACATCCATCTTCAACCAGCAATACCATTTTTACCATAAAGATTTTTATAGATTGCTGATTGCGAGAGTCTTGAAGAGATTGTACCAACCATGTGACCAAAATGATATAGCATACCACATCTACCTAGTTCTCCAGGTATATTCCAACACCCCATTATATAATGAACAATAGGATAAGCAATCCTCGAAGGCACCAACAAATAATTTCCACTATGGCCTATCAGTCTCATCTCTATACTCTATTTCAACATTACCTGTGAAATCTTCAACAGTTGATGATTGAGTCTTCTCAGTATCACAGGTGACCTCCTCTTGACCAGCATTATTAAGAGATGATAATTGATGTGCCAAACCATCAAGTTCATCATCAACTTTCCAAAAGTTGGATAGTAGACACTCAGCCTTAAGACAACTTGAGTAAATACTCCAAGGTTTGACATTATAGAACGACATCTGCTGACAGGAAAACTAAACTATACCTGATTTCCAAAACCACCATCATTAAATCTGGTACACAATTCAACGCCTTTCTGTGGCCTTCTTGATAGTGAACCATTTTATCTTCTTTTATGTCTTGGAAAGGGCAGAACCGATAACTGCAGGTAAAACGTTTTTACTGGTGAGTTTTCAGGAACTCCCAGTGGACCCCTTTCAAATAGACACTATGATGATTTATTTCGTTGGTCAATGATTTATTGAGCTCTAATTCTAGGAGTTGGTTTCTTTCAAGAATTTTTAATATCTTATAGTGGTATGAAATCTCATAATAGATCTTTTCGATATTTTACTTGAAAAAATTTTTAAGGTGTGTGCAAAATATATATCGAAGCTGGGCATATTCAGCAAGAAGCTATAAGAAACTCCTAAGATAGTGCGATGCTACCAAATAAGGGAATTAAAATTATGGTTCCTTTCTTTAATTCCTCTTTTAGCTTCAGCTTTGTGTGTGTTCATCAATCTTGTTGATTTCAGTCAGATTTTTTCACGAAAAAGTATTCCAATATATGCTTGAGTTCTAGAATAGAGTCAAGATCGTCACTGATAATTCCTCTTTATACTTTTGATCTCGATCACATTCCATGTCAGCATTGTTGGCACGTTTTGCGTTGAATTTTCACTCAAAACTTTTATCACAAAAGTCTATGAAAAAAGCCCATATCATACAATATAAGATAGAATAACCATATAAAAAGGGGGTTCACATCCTTTTACTTCTTATCTTTGTTAATTCCAAGCTTGAAGCATTATAATCTTGCTCCGACAATGAGAAACTCGTTTCCACCTTCCTTCTACGAAAATCATGTAACAAGCTCACCAAACTTCAACAAAACCATATAAGAGAGACTCAGAACACTACAGCTTCTCTCTCAAGTAGAGATGGCTATTCCACAAGAGGAACATATTGTTATTGTCGGTGCTGGCACTTTTGGGCTCTCAACTGGACTCCATCTGCTGAGAAAAGGGTTCACAAATATAACACTAATAGATCCATATGAAATTCCTTCACCATTATCAGCAGGTAATGACGTTAACAAGATTATGCAAAGCTCAGCGAAGTTGAAATTTTATGGGACATTAGCCTTAGATGCTTTGAGAGTTTGGCAACATGACCCTGTTTTCAAACCAGCATTCCATGAAACTGGTATAGTTTTCGGTACTACAAAGTTCAATGAAGAGTTACAAGAATCCAAGAATTTTAAATTGAAGAATAACTTGTCTGTTAAGGATCTCAGTACTTCAAATGAGTTCGAGGAGTTGATTCCATCAGCTGTTGTTGGTGACACGAATAGATTTGTGAACTGGAAAGGTTATTATCAAGCTGATAAATGTGGTTGGACTTTTGCCTCGAAGGCTCTTGAATTGGTATCTCAGGAGATTATAAAACTAGGTGGCAAATTCATTAGAGAATCCGTGAATGAGATCCTGTATGATGGCGAAAATAAAGTTACTGGTGTGCAATTGCTTCCAGGAAAGATTATATCAACTTCAAGAGTTGTCATTGCAGCAGGTGCCCAATCATATAAGTTTCTCGATTTCAAAGGCCAACTCCTTGCTAAAGCATGGACGGTGGGTCATATCAAACTCACAGACGAAGAAGCTAAAAGATTGAAAAATATTCCTGTACTACTCAGTTTGGATCATGGATTTTTCTTTGAGCCCGATTTTAATAACGAATTGAAATTTTGTAATGAATTTCCAGGTTATATTAATGTTGATGAGGAATCTGAATCGGTTCCATATTACATAGACAAAATTCCTCAAGAAGCTGAAGATTATATGAGAGCCTTTTTGAAAGAGGTTTTCCCAAGTCTTGCGTCGAGGCCGTTTAGCGTTTCTAAGGTTTGTTGGTGTACAGATACTCCAGATCGTCATTTCTTGATAGGTGAACATCCTGAATTCAAAGGTGTTATATTGGGTACTGGTGATTCTGGACAAGGCTTCAAGTTTATGCCAACAGTAGGAGATTATATCTCACAGGTAGTGATACACGGTGATGAAGGTCTAGATGATGAAAAGAGACAACTTTGGAAATGGAGACCAGAAATTGCTGTAGGTCGTAATATTTATGATCTGCAATCAAGATCTGGAGGGAGTAACATAATCAAAGACTTGAAAGATGTTGATAAATGGACTGATGGCACTAATCCTGGATTTAAACTAAAATAGAAATCCAGATTAACAAAATTTTAGTTTGTAGTTGAACCTCCCCCCCTACTTTCAAGTTCAATAATCACTGGTTCTATGGGGGAGTTCGAAAAAAAAAGTTTGGGTATAGCCCATACATGCTGAATTAATCATAGTCTAATTCAAGCTTTTTCAATCTCGATCTCTTGAAATTTTTATGTATATCCATAACTAATTCAAACTAATATAAACAAAAAATCATGAGAGTAAAGAGTTGATTCTAAATGTGATCTACATCCAAAGTAAACAATAAAGAACTTCAGTTATTAGTCACTAGGACCAGAATCTAGATACAAAAAAAAAGTACAAATCAAATAACTGGTTTTCAGCTAAGTAATATACCTGAAATACTTCTGCTCTTTATCAGTCAAGTCAGCAATTTCTTCACCTTCTGAACCATCAACTTGAAATGTTTCTCCCTTTTCCATACTAAATTTTTCCTTAGATCTGTTCATCAAAATACAAGTGAACCAGTATAAACCAACAAAAAGCATACAGCAACAATACCCGACAAGCATACTTGCAAACCCAACATGATATCTAGGAGCATCCTTAGCACGAAATGTTTGAGCACCAGTCACTGCACCACCTGCATAGCCTAAATAGTTGAAACCATAAGTAACAGACTTCTTTGTGTTACCAGCTGTGTTAGCTTGAACTAATGATATTAAGACCACATATGAAGAAAAGTAAAAATACATCATGTATAAGCCAGCTAATTGAGCACCAACATTTGTTTGATCAACGGCATAACAGACCACGGCACCGACTAAAGGAACAATCAATGAGATCAAAGCACACAAACAACGTTTATTTTTCCATCTGGCTGCTATCCACGAGAAACCAAAAGCTGCTAAAGACGCAATGACACCAGTAGGCATACCCATCAAAGATGATTGCACAGATGTGAAGTCTAAGTTTTTAATAATAATAGAATTGAAAGTAGATAGCCCACCGTTAGGAATATTAATTCCAAAATTGAACAACATGACTAAATACGTTCTTGGGTCCATAAATGCTTCACGAACTTGATGCCATTTGAATTCAGTAGAGGATACACCTGTACGATTTGCAGCCATTCTCTTAACCATGTAAACTTTTTCTCTTGTACTCAACCATTTAGCATTTATTGGAGAGTCTGGTAAAAACCAAAACACAAAACAAGACCAGACAAAACTAATACTGCCAACCAGTATATAAATGTATTTCCAAGTTGGTATAGCGTCGCCGAAAGTTGAGGCCAACGCAGATAAAGCCCCGTTAATAACAGAAGAGCCAAAGGCAAAGATCAAAGCTGTTCTATGAGGAGATTCAGTTTTAGTATAAAAGACAGAAACCAAAAGGGAACAACCTGGAACAATGACACATTCAGCAAACCCCATTAAGAAACGTAGCGTAGCAAGACCCGCAAAATCATGACAAGCACATTGTAACAATGTGAAGACAGACCACAAGGTAGCTGCACCTGCTATAACTTTAGCAGTTCTGAACCGTTGTACCAGGTATGACATAGGCAGCATACCAGCGAGTGAACCAATAAACAAGATTGACGATAGCCAGCTATATTGCTGTCCAACTAGATGGGTATCTGTTCTTAGACCAAAGATAGCAGCAGTACCCAGAGAAACTTTATCTACAGCACCTGCAGTAGCTGTCCAGAACAGACATGGCAGCAAAATCCAGTCTGTTCTTCTCAAAGCTTTACGCTCCTCTTCTGGTGATAATGGTTCATATTTACCATCGTGTTCTAGCAAGAATATAGCTGCGTCATCTGGAGACGACTCTGTTTCAACGTTGGCAACTGCTCCAACAACAGCATGCACTGATGCCTTCTCTTGTGCCTCCTTACTTGTGGACATACGACTCGACTCTTGTGATTTTGTAGAGCTCATCATTACCTTACCCTTTTAACTAGACAATTCTACCACTTACTTATATAAACCACCGTTATCAACTAACTTTCCCATTGTGTATCTCTGTTATCTCTCTGCGTTTATAAGGCAGATACTTATTGGAGATGCATGAGCAGCTCTCGAAGGGTGCTCGGGTCGACTATCACGTATCTATTTACTGGATTTGTTGAAATTAGATCGGAGGAAGGTGGAGACGAGCCAAATATTCGGAGGATTATCACCAAACGAAGAGTTGGTGGGGTGTTATTTCATGGCATAGGAGTGGTGGCAAAGACAGTGTATTACTTGTAGTGGATTAGGTGAGTCGTTTTATTCGTGGAGTGGTAGTCGTAGTTACTAGGGCTTACGGGATAGTATAACCAGAAATATATATATTATAAGTTACTGAGATGCATCAAGCGACTCTTTCATCGAAGCAACAGTTCCACCAGAAAGTGGGATGAATCTGCTAGCCTTTTTGTCTGTGGATAAACGCCAATACTCGTCAGTGTCAGTTTCTTTACCGAAGCCACCTCCACCAGGAGTTAGTATCTTTAGTATATCACCCTTCCTCATCTCAATCTCAGCCTGCGATGGCAGCTGAATCCATTGCACTATACCGTTACCTCTGTTCCTGGCAAGATAATTTTCACCCTTTTTACCATCTTCACCGCCATAGATTCCCCATGGAGCGTAGACTCTTCTTTGTGTAACTAAGGATAAATGCACCGGTGAGTTGAACTGGATCTCTCTAATCAATCCATCACCACCACGGAATTTGCCTGCACCCCCGCTGTTTTTCCTGATGGTGTATTGGATTAAGAAGCACGGATAACGAAGCTCTAACACTTCAGGATCAGTGATCCTGGTATTTGTCATGTTTGTCTGAGTTCCAGAAAACCCATGGAAACCATGTCTCTCACCATTTTTCTCAACGATACCAGCACAATTACCTTGGCCAATAGTCTCAGTATAACCAAAGCCTTTAATCATTTCACCTTGGGCATTTTCACCGCCAGTTCCGAAATTAAGACCATTCATACAGCCACCAGTAGCAGAAGTCATACCAAATGCTTTGAACAAAACATCAGTAGTTCTTTGCGAAGTCATACCATTACCAGCACAGACAGCAGCGTATGGCGAAGGGTTGATCAAAGTATTCTCCGGTATGATAATCGTAACTGGATCAAGACAGCCTTGATTCAGTGGGATTTCCATATCAACAAGGCATCTTAAAACATAGATAACAGCTGAATATGTGACTGACTTTGGAGAGTTCAAGTTACTATAAGATTCCAAAGAAGTGCCTGTAAAGTCGATGCCAATAGTCCCCTTTTCTTCATCAATATCGATTCTTACCTTAATTTTGGTACCTTCATCCATATAGTCCTCAGCAATCAATGGTAAACGATGTTTGTTCGCCTTTGCAAAATCTTTCAAGTAATTTTGAACGGCAAGAGCTGCTGTTTTCTTCACATTTCTCATATAAAACAAAACAGTTTCACTACCATATTCATTGAATAGTTCTTTCAATAAGTTGATACCACGTTGATTAGAGGCAATCTGTGCCTTTAAATCGGATAAATTATCATCAATATTACGAGTACCTGAGACTCCATACTTTTTAGGAGCTTCACTAAAATGGTATTTTAGGCCTTCGTAGTCAAATTTGCCATTATCAACAAGCTTCCACGTATCAATATTTACACCTTCTTCATAAATTTCGCGGGCATAAGATGAAGATGAACCAGGAGCAGAGCCACCGATCTCAGAATGATGAGCACGAGCTGCAACAACGAACTGTATTTCACCTTCATGGAAAACAGGAGAGACTACTGTAAGATCCGGCAAATGAGTACCACCAACTGAAGGGGAATTTGTACATAAGATATCTCCTTCCTTCAATTTTCCCTTCCAATGTGATAGTTGATATTGAATAGCAGAAGACATAGATCCTAAATGGACAGGAACATTTGGTGCATTCGCGCAAAGATTACCTTGGTTATCAAATAAAGCACAGGAGTAATCCATTCTTTCTTTAATATTAGCAGAAACTGAGATCTTCTGTAAGGTTCTTGACATTTCGTCTGCAATCGACATGAATCTGTTGGAGAAAATTGCTAGTTGGATAGGGTCAACAAATTCAGTACTAACATAATCTCTTGTAGTAGTAACTTCAACATCCAGTACAACATGTCTCGGTAAAATAGTAGCTGTAGCATCTGGTGTAATAATAATTGTCTGTGTCGAATCTAATATGATAGCTGGTCCTCTAATAACTGTACCATGATCCAAATCATTTAGAAAATAAACGTCAGAGTCTAAAAGACCTTCCACAAACATGATTTTTGTCTTCCTCTTAGATTTTTTTTTGTCAACTGGAAATCGTACTATTGATTCATCAAATGGAGAAGCCTCCTGTCCAATATCAATATCAGCATTACCTTCGGATCTAATACGAATATCGGAGATCATAACATCCTTTTCATAATCATTGAAGGCAAACTCTCTTTCATGAGTGTCAAAAAACGCTGATAAGAAATCACCATCTTCAGGTTCAGGAATCATTATTCTTGTATCAGAGCCCTTATAACCCATGTTAAAGAAAAGTGTTGACTTGATGGAATCTGGGTAAGCACCTTGTGATATCAAAGAGTCTTGTGCCCTTTTCAACAGAGATTTCGACTTAATAATGGTCTCATCTCTTGATAACGCAGAATAAACAACGGAAATTGGTTCTTGCTCTGAACTGACTAAATCAGCAACAGAAATACCATAAGCAGATAAAATCGATGAGTGTTTATGAATAAGAACTTTGCTAATTTTTAAAATTTTCGCTATTGAGGATGCGTGTTGTCCACCAGCACCACCAAAAGAGGCCAATGCATGTTTCCTAATATCGTGACCTTTAGCATCTGTTAGCTCTATAATAGGCTTAGCCATTTGGAAGTTTGCAACTTTTAAGAATCCCAACGCTATTTCCTCTGGAGTTTTCTTTGTCTTGGGGTTATCTTTGTTAATAATGTCTGCTAAATCCTGAAATTTCTTTCTTGTAATCTCAATATCTAGTGGCTGATCTTCATTAGGACCAAATATTTTGGGAAAGAACTCTGGTAAAATTCTACCAGTAAATAAATTTGCATCTGTAATTGTTAAAGGTCCTCCTTTTCTATAGCAAGCAGGTCCAGGATGTGCACTCGCTGATTCTGGACCAACAGCAAAGACGCCGTTTACATAAGATAGAATAGAACCACCACCTGCTGCAACTGTATTAATGTCCAGTTGTGGTGCAGCTAGCTTGATACCAGCAACAATATTTTCAAATGAGAATTCGTATTGTCCATCATAACGTGAGACATCGGTTGAGGTACCACCCATGTCAAAGCCAATGATCGGCATTTTATCATAACAAGTTTTAGCCTCTCCAACAACACCACCAGCTGGACCTGATAACAAAGACTTTAGTCCAGTAAAGTTTTCCCAGGTTGACAAACCACCATCGGATTGCATGAATTCTATTCTTGTGAAGCTCGCAAAATCATGCCTTAAACCTTTGAGAAATTTGGCTATGTATTCTTTGACAATAGGTGTAAGGTAAGCATCTACAACTGTGGACTGGCCTCTTGGTACCATTTTCAAAACAGGAAGAATTTCATGCGATAAAGAAACATTTTTAAACCCAACTCTTCTAGCAATTTCACCAGCAAGCTTTTCATGCTTCTGAAAGTTAAACCCATGGACAAAAACTATTGCGACAGACTCGATATTGGTAGTCTGTTTCAAATTGATCAAGTCAGCTTCTAATTTTGCCTCATTCAAAGGTTGCACAATTTCAAAGACTTCTTTCGTTTCACCTAGAACATATTTCTCACCATCTACAAGATCCATGCCATTGTACCCCGTTGGGTCGACCGTGAAGGCAGGCATAGTGACCCTTTCCTCAACTTCAATGCAATGTTCATGTAAAACACCTGGCTTAACAATGTTCAATGCAAACAAATCTGGACGCGACTGGTCTGCTATATGCAATAGATCCTTGAAGCCCTTAGTCGTAATCAAGGCACATGGTGCCCCCTTTCTCTCTAACAATGCATTTGTTGCAACGGTCGTACCGAGCCGTATAGAGCTTATCGAACTAGTATCCAACAGTTCACCTCTCGGTATACTCTTTCCTGTAACATCTTGTAGTACTCTTCTAATACCTTCGATATTTGAATCCTCATAGTTATCAGGGTCGACAGATAGCAGCTTGAATGTCTTCTCAACGGAGTTGACAGTATAGATTACGTCCGTGAAGGTTCCACCACGATCAATAGCAATTGTTACCTTGAGAGTCATTCTTGCCAACAATAGAACTTAATTTATCACCTAGTCTTGGAGCTTCTCATGATTAAACACGAAATACGACTCTCTTTTATATCATATCAATCAAAATACTGGCTCTAGACTTAAAATAAGATCGAGTTTCGGGCTTTTTTTTTAGTGGAAGCTCGACACGAACTTTAGGCAGGAACTTGGAAGTTGTAGACGAGATAAGATTTACCTACGTATTGGATCTCTTTCCAAGTGACAGTATTTGAAGATGGTATGGTGTATTATAGACTTTATGCTAAGCTTATGGCTGTGTTTTTAGTTCTTATCTTATCCTTCCAAAGTATAGAGCTCAATACTAAACCCTTCTCCTTCCAAACCTGCCTCTTTATCTCTGCAATTAGGGGAGTGTTTCGTTTCACTGTCGAAATAAACCTCTGTATCATTTGGTAGTTGCTGGCTGAAGGATTGTAGCATCTCTTCAGTTTCTTGGGCATGTTTTAGTATTTCCTGTCTATAGCACATTTTGTCTGAAGTCTCTAGATCCATATTGTCCAATGACTGAAATACGATGGATTAGAGGTTGAATATGGTGAACATCCAAATACTAAATCAATCCTCGTGTCGTAATTTATTTCAAGTCTTCTATGAATGGATCATCCTCTTCTGTTAAGCGATTAGGGTTGGCATTGTCTTGAACCCAAGCTCTTTCGTCCATCACCCTCGTATGAGTTGAAATAACGAACGCATCAGCTTATCCCAGAAACATTAGTTGGGTTGCAGATGCTGCAGCTATAATTTTCATGAGAATGGGAGACTTGAAAGCCAGGGGGATTATGAGATGTAAATACAGATTCAATTCGGGTGCAATATAGCCTTTGGGTAATCTTATTGGCTTAATCTCACAACAAACACAATGAGGTGCCATGTTTTCGATGAAAGTACGTTACATGTTTTTGTTCTAGTGGAGTTAAAGTGAATCTGAATTGGTTAATATTTGGCTCACAGATGGCCTGTGAAGTCTTGTCGAACAACAAATTGAAAAAGGAGTAAGACTGGTTACTACTGAGATTAGAACCACACATCTTATTCCCACAAAGAATAGATTTGAAGAGGTTGTAGGACATTATCATGCTGCGATGTTATATCTTGTTCTGTCACCACCACCTTTCTATTCTGCGCACAGGCCTTCAACGATCTTCCAAAGGTCATTCCAAGCTGAAGAGCTTCTTCCTCCCAGGTGAGAGTCATTCCTTGATATTGACAACAAACATCCAGCTTCTTGAACCGTAAACATCTTGGGCCTAGTCTCATCGCACATGACTCGTCTCTTCTCGGACATTGAACACCCTTTCCCACTTCTGGCACCATATGCCTTGCCGAAACCCATTGTGATACTTATGTTGATCTAATTTATTGAATATGTGTGCATTTGCATTGTGTCAATTAGTGTTATTTGAGGTGCAATTAGGGATGCTGTAGACGAGTTTTTGGGAAGTGGGACATCTGTTGAGACTCTAGTGGATCTTTCATTACTCTTTGATTTCAATTTAATATCTTTCTAATTATAGTGGAATGAACCTAAAAGCTTTTTTTTGAAGCCTAACAATAGGCTATTAAGCTTTAAACTTATTAAGCTAGGCTAACTACAAGCTTTGCTAAGCCCCGGAACAATATTCCTTGGTTTCTTTTGTGCCTCTTTGTGCCTCTTTATGCCTCTTTGTACCTTTTAGGGTCTCATACCGTCCACTGTCCTCAATCATACCTCTACTACCATTCCTTATCATCTGTATCATCCTCAACATCCTACATCCTCAACATCCTCACAACTCCCCTCTGTACCCCAGACGGATAACTTTGACACTATCGACTGACTGTGAAGTTAGTGTATGCACCCAATACTCTAAACTCCACAACTGCATGAGTCACAATTGTGGATGTCAACTGCCACTAAAACATCTTGGTACCAAAGATTAGGTTTTCTCCACACACCAGGCACTGGTTGTGCCATGGTTCCTGTTGATCCCTGTTCGTTTATCCTTGTTGTTCCCTGGTTCTTGTTGTCGTTGGTTCCTCATTACAGCTAATTATCCGACAGAGTCCATGCACCACAGATACTGAGAGTCATGATGCCAACTGGGGAGTCTGTTGTACCCATACCCGGTATTACTTGTCGTCATTCACCATTTGGTGAAAATAATATTACAGTAGACTATATTACTCTGTCGATCTCTTTAGGGTCATGCGATGCCTAAACTGTCTACTAGCTCAATGTTTAAATAGGAGTTTTAAACCTACATTTCTCGTCTAGAAAGATGCTCAGTGACGAGAAATTATCCAATACGCTAGAAGTTCCTGATGTTGAAGGTCCAGAAACTATCGAAAAGTACTTGATAAATTTCGGTAAGCCGTGGTGGAGGGTCCCTGGGCTACTCAAGCTTAACTTCTGGCTAGCACTGATCACACTGGCATCAATCGCAGCTGGTTATGATGGCTCGATGCTTAATGGGCTACAATCTCTAAATCAATGGGGTGAGTATTTTGGTAACCCAAAGGGTATTAGGCTAGGTGTCTTATCTGCTGGTACTGCCTTTGGTAGCATCATTGTGACTTTTAGACTCGGTGATATCATCTCTGATAAGTTTGGAAGACGATTCTCTCTTTTCCTTGGTCAGGTCTTGTTGATTGTTGGTTCTGTCGTTCAAGGTTCTGCCCATAATTATGGTGCCTTCCTCGTTGCAAGAATCATAGTTGGCCTCTCAACTTTTGCTGGTATTGCAGCTCCTGTCTTGGTTGCTGAGCTTTCATATCCTACTCACAGAAGTGTTGCAACAGCCAGTTATAACACCACTTGGTATTTGGGTGCTTTACTAGCATCTTGTATTACATATGGTACTTTCATCAATCTTTCACCGACTAATAATAATGCCTGGAGAATCCCAAGTTATTTACAGGGAGCTCTAGCCATTTTCAACATTGTTTTGGTTCCTTGGACACCAGAGAGTCCAAGATGGTTAATTAAGAATGGTAGACGTGAAGAAGCAAGAAGAATTCTTATCAAATATCATGCTAATGGGGACGAACAATTGGGTGGTGGCCTTGTGGATTTCGAGATGAAAGAAATTGAACAGGCTATAGAATATGAAAATATCAGCAGAACCACATCTTTCAGCACCTTCTTTAAATCAAGAACAAACTTCCATAGATTGTTTATCTGCTGTTATCTTGGATTCTTGGTAAACCTTTCTGGTAATGGTTTAGTTTCTTACTATCTATCAATTGTTTTGAACTCGATTGGAATCACTGAGCGTCAAAGACAACTTGAAATCAATATTTTGTTGATGTTCTACAACTATATCGTTAGTGGAATAGCTGCCTACCTAACAAGTAAGTTGAGAAGACGTTTCACATTTTTAACTTCTGCTGCTGCAATGTCAACAGCATATATCATCTGGACAATTCTATCTGCAATTAATCAGAAAACAAATTTTGAAAACAAGGCACTTGGAAGAGGTGTTCTTGGTATGATCTTCATCTACTATGCTGCCTATGATTTTGGACTTAATGGTTTACCGATTCTTTACGCTTCAGAAATTCTACCTTATAGTTTAAGAACAAAAGGTTATGCAGCTGTTCAATTTGTCAGTACTTTGGCAACTATCTTTAATGGTTTGGTCAATCCAATTGCTATGGATGCAATTTCATGGAAGTATTATATAGTCTATTGCTGTATTTTAGCTGTTGATGTTGTTATTATCTATTTTACGTTTGTTGAGACTTTTGGTTATACATTAGAAGAGATTTCAGAGATTGTTTTCAAAGAAACAATTGACCACCATCCTAAAGATGCTAGTGATTTTAATTTTGGCGATGAAAAGGCTGAAGTTAGGGAGATTGAAAGTGTTTGAAACGGTTTTATTTATATGATATGCTTACATTATTTTGTGTAAATCTTAATACATCAAAACATTTTTTATATTAATCACACTCCCAAAATAACAACAATTAAATTATAATTTTCTAAACACTCAACTCCTTTACTTTATAGTGCTCCGTAACTTTTTCAATACTTTCTGTTGATTCAGCTTCAATTGCTTCAGCTTCAATTGCTTCGACAGGTATTTTTTGTCCATCTTCATAGTAAACATCATCAACTTTAGTGGTTGGTTGAATTGTCTTTCCTGGGAAAATATAATGTAATATAACTTCAGAGATCAATGAAATTGTAACACCCCATAAATATGAAATCTTATAAATCCAAGTCCAAAATTTTCTTTGCTCTCCCCATGTATCCCATACTAACCCAGGAATTAAAAACACTGTACCAATGAAAAATGAAGCAATACTTCTCCAGTCAATTCCATTATAAAACCAGTATATTGATTCTTCACCGTTGATGTAGAGATCCTTTAATAATATCTTTCTTCTATAAATAATGAAGAACTTCGCAATAACACTACCAGTTTGTGAACTACAAAAGACACCCCATCCTGTTCCAAATATAATGACAGCTGTTGATGATGTCAAAAATTTCCAAGGCCAGATCAATACACCAATCGCCATGACAATAAAAGTACCTCTTCTAATATTGATGTACTTTGGCATCAACCCAACCATATCCATAGAAGAACTTAAAGAATTCAACATTAAATTAATAGCTAGTTGTTGTAAAACAAATGCTCCAGCCCCAAAGCAAACACCTGCTCTAGCTCTAGAGGAATAATTTTCATGTTGGAGAATCTTATTCAAAAGAATGACTGGATTCCATTCAACTTCACCAAGAATATCACTTGAAGCAGATGTACTAATTGAACCGATGATACAGGCAAAAGTCAGTGCAACAGGAGCACCTATTATTTGAGCGTAGACTGGGCCATTTTTTGTACTAGAATATCTTGTGAAATCAGATTGGCCTAATATTCCTGTACCTGCAGAGCCCACAACTGAAAATATACCCTGAACACATGCCCACCCTAAAGCACCATTCGATGAAAACTTCTCTGATGGTTTATTAAATAATTCACCAGCCCCACCTGCATATCTAACTGAGTAGCCTAAGATCCCAAAAAATGCACCGAGAACCAATAGTGTTACAGCTCTAAAGAAATACTGAAGCTTCTCAGGTCTAATAAATAAGCATGGTGTCATCAATACACAGTACAAAAACAATCCAACGAAATTTCTTGATGTGATCCCATTTGCGTTATGGAATGTATCCCAGTTGGCGAAGCTTGGGCTCATAGCTGTTAGCATGACTGCAGCTGCTTGGCCACCATAGTACGCTTGAACACCCCACCAAATGATACCTGTACAGATTCTAATCACAATACCGAACACAGAACCTCTAATGCCATAAAGAAGTCTTGCTGTTACCGGGTACCCGATATGATAATGCGACCCAATATAGCCCATAATAGCAGCGAAAATACCATAAAACATCCCAGCTCCAAACGAACATAGAATACTCTGCTTTACGGAAAGACCATATCCTACCAAACTCGACCCGGTTGTATAACCTGTGATACTGCACGCTTCGACAATCCAATAAGTAGCATACGCAAAGGGACTCCACGTTCTTCTGTCCAGTGGCATAGGTATAATATCTCGGTTAGTCAACGAATCATTCTCGTAATCAGCGTTCTCATCTTTTGGTACCTCTAATTTCCTCTTCAATACTTCCCAATTAATACCCATATTTCCTTATACTGTTTTTCTAGGTCTCTGTACCTTTAGAAGAACATCACCACAATATATATGAACGACTTTCCCAAAAATCGATAAGGAAACCCGAGATAAACAATACCCTTAGTTGATAAAGGGAATTACTTCATCGTGTCCTCGAGCTTTTGGTGGAGGGCCCACTACTGTGTTTCTTGAACCGATCTAGATACCCACCAAGATCACCCCAAATAGGAAATTATATATGTTATCAGACACTATAGCTTCATTAATGCTCGAAAGAAGCACCGTTATATATGATGATGTTTCCTCTGTTGATGTTAGAGAGACGGTAATAGCTGGCTCCTTTGTAGATATTCCCGACTGTTACGTTAAACAATGGTGTCGTTATACCTTTATTTGGGCTAGGAACATGGCAATCAGCTCCAAATGAGGTGTCAGTAGCTGTTACGCATGTGTTGTTGAAGAATGGGTATTACCATGTTGATACGGCTGCAATCTACGTTAATGATGCTGAAGTGGGTGAGGATATCAGAAATACTGGTGTAAGTAGAAAGGAGCTGTTCCTGACCACTTAGTTATGGAATTCATACCATGATCCCAAAAATGTTGAAGATGCTCTAGATGCAAGTTTGAAGAGATTAGGAGTTTATTATGTCGATCTTTACCTGATGAATGACAGGGACGAGTTTTTGTTAAATGGGAACAATATCAGAGTTGATATATAGACTATGTCAATACTTGGAAAGCTATGGGGGCATTATTAGCGACTGGGAAGGTAAGAGCCATTGGGATTTTTCACTGAGTGAGACTCAACGATCCTTGAAGAGTACAAAAATGATACCTCAAGTACACCATATGGAATTACATCCCTATTAAAGACAGCAAGATTTCTTGAAATTTCATAGGGACAATGATATTCATGCCACTGAAACTTCAGCCTTTGGAAATGCAAACCCCTCATATCAACTAAAAGATGAACGAGTAGTCTTATTACTTCCTAAAGTGGAATTACTGAAAGAATTAAAAAAATCACCATCTCCAATTCTTGTTGTATGGGCCATTCAAAGAGGTGGTCAGTCTTTCCAAAATCTATCACACAAAAGAGAATTGATGAAAACCTAGGTGGTGAGAAACTCACGCTATCTACTGAGGATTTTAATACTATTGCAGATTTTGGTCCTTATGTTGGTTATTGGTATTACCAAGATTTAAAGGCACCAGGTCAAAAAATCTACTGTTAATACTGAAAAGTAATATATGTCTTAGATCTTAGCTGAAATTTTTTAACTACGTTGCCTATAGATATCAAACGAGTATCATTTTTTATTTATATCTATACAGTCATATAATATATTCTTTAATGACAGAAACAGGCTTTGAATATTTACTAATTGGAATATATACAACGCCATCTAGATCAAACCCATTCGGACTACCAATTTCAAGCGCTCTTTCAGTATCAGTCCATTTATCACTTGGTGCAATCCCTAACACGAAAAAAATCAAACCATATCTGTAATCTGGAGCCCCAGCAGCTTCTCCAGTATCAGCACCAATGACTGTAATTAGATCAGGCACCGATCAAATAACTTTACTATCCAGTGTATCCGGAGACTCAATTTTTGCATAAATATTTTAGTTCTTGAATGATTTGTTAAGCGTTTTCCCAGAAGGCTCATACTCTTCAATGACAACTTCACCCCAAGAATCTTAAAAGCTTTTTTTTCAACAGCAATAATCTTACCTTTGAATGATTTCTTCCTAATTTTACCAACAGATTCCAAAATGTCTTCAGGCATTTTATAGATTTCAGACCTTTGTCTTGCTTTCTAACAGCTCTACCAATCCTCCAGACTAGAGAAAATGAGCCATAAATAGTTTCATTTTTCACTTCATCAGTAGTCATTGGTGGATTCATTTGTTCAACAGAGAATCCTATTTCTGACAACACGGCCCTCATTGCTTTTCTAATAAGTCATCGCTCTTAGATTCTGCAATAATCAAAGTATTCCCATTACCATTGCTGATAACAGTTGGTGGGTAAAAAGCTTTTTTCTTCCGGCTGATACACAATTGGAATTGTTTGCCAATGTGTTGGATATGCTCTGCCCGTTATATCACAATCAACAACTAGATGATTCAGTTTGGATGCAATTCCAAAAACACAGATAAACCATTTCCACCGCCAATCTCCACGGGAAAGACTAGTTCAGGGTTTATACCAGCATATCTTCCCATTTTATTTCATAAAATGACATTAGTCCATCACCTTTCAGTTGTTCGTTTGAGACTGTTGGTGATCCAGCCGAGCAAAGTGCAGTTATTAGTCCTTCAACTTTAGTTTACTTGCTAATATCTTCAACATCAATGATGAGAATTCGACCTCCTGTATTTAATAAATTTCTGTACTCAAGGAAACCTGAATATGAATCACCGCATACTCTAATATATATGTTCCAATTCTCAAAAGTTCTAGATCAATTTTACTTAGTTCCTATTGTCTTTGATTATGTGCACTTCATAAGAAACTTTACCAGTGCTGCACCTATAGCATTAGCGACATTGTAGTAAGGAGCTCTAATGACAGTAGAGGCACCATCCAAGTCTGTAGGAACAATAAAAGACCCTCCACCAACAGCAATAACAGGAAAATCCTCCGGGGTTGTCTCTATTCTATCAATTACCACTTCAAGCATTGACTTGATCTCATCTTTAAATTGTTGCTAAAACTCTGCAAAAAATATACCATCGACTTTAAAGGAATCGTCAATTTCTAATAATTTTTCTTCTATCTGTAAATCAATAGCCGCTGCGACGTCTGAAACAGTTGTTTCCTCACCGTTGAAAGTAAGAGCTCTAGTATTAATTTCGGATCCAACTGATTCAGGCCCCACAATAACTTTACCATTATCTCCCTTGACAAGGGAATCAACACCTAACCCAATATACTCAACATGAGGCATTGAGAAGTTCATTCTAACTTCCCCAACGGTACTGTGTGATGAATACTTCCGTGGAAATACGCTTGATAATAACAAACCGACATCTGCTGTAGTACCACCGACATCAATTACGATAGTTGACTTACCCAGAACATCCCCTAAGAACGAAGTACCTCTCATTGAGTTTGTCGGACCTGACTAGTAAGTTCTGATGGGTAAATCAAGAGCCTCAACAGCAGATAATACAGTCCCATCATTCTGGGTCAGGAAAACAGGGCAAGTGAACTAAATCTATCTATAGCATTGACAAACGAGTGAATGATTTTCTCAGCAAATGGTGGAATTGAAGCATTAAGAATCGATGCGTTTACTCTTTCGATAAACCCAACGCCCGAGACTTGATGGGTCATAACGACCTTTGCACTAGGAATATGTTTGATTATAAGCTCCTTAACTCTAATCCCATGTTCCAGTTTTATAGAAGAAAATATACCAACTATGGCGATTTTCTTGATATTTCTCGACTTGATCTCTTCAATATGTGATATAATTCATCTAGTGCTTGAATTTTATTGCCATCGACATGAAACCCTCCATTAAGAAACCCAATATAACCATCCATTATATAGCCTTTTAGAATAATCAGCAAACGGTGGAATCACTTTTGAGTATGGTCCATCTCAAGACGGCCACCTCAGCTAACCTAGACCGATCCTTCTCTATCACAGCATTGATGAAGTGAGTTGTACCGATGGTGACTGATGTGATGCCCTTTTTATCAATACCTTTACAAAAATCTAAAAATCCCCTGATAAATATTAATCAGAAACCTCCTTGGTAGTGACATCTTTGTTTCACGCTAAGACTCCCTTATTTGCTTGGTGAGCCTGATCAGGATCAACTAGAACTGAGTCTGTGTTTGTACCGCAGGCATCAACTCCACTGAAAATCTTGTCATCTACTGACTATCATTTAGGCTGAATAATTAATACTAACCGAAGCCTACCGTCTATTAATTGGACCTTTGGAACAGAAGCCATTTTGGTGATCTTTTTCCCATTATCTTCAAAATTACCCAAAACGGACGCTTCTGGTGGGCATAATATGTTGGGTCTCAAATGGAAAAGATAGCTAGATAATGGATGTTTGAATGGATTCAAGCAGAATGATCTGATTTCCTGGAAGATAACTGTATATAACACGGTTTATTGTTCTACAATGCCTGCGGGTTGCCAGGAAAGTACAATGACACTCGAAGAGACTCAAGGTGTTGTCCCACTAATTGATTTCAGTCCCTTCTTCGAAGGATATGAAGGGAGACTGGCAGTTGGTAAGAAGATGGTGAAAGTGATGAGGGATGTTGGATTCATGTACATAATCAACCATGGGATTAACGAGAGGGACCAGGAAAGTATGTTTGAATGGAGCAGAAAGTTCTTCGAACTAGATGAATTACAGAAGCAGAAATGTCCACATCCAAAGAATGGTGCACACCATCGTGGCTATTCTTCTGTCGGGAAGGAGAAGGTTGTACAGATGGTTTTTGATTCTGAAGAGGTGGAGAAACTGAGAAAAGTACCAGATATAAAGGAATCATTCGATCTAGGTAACCCAAACAATGAACAGTACTATAACATTTGGCCTGATGAAAACGATATCCCAGCCTTCAAAGAGTTTTGTCTGTATTATTTCAAAATTTGTGAAATGACGTCGAAAAACTTTTTAAGAGCTATTGCCCTTGGTATGAATCTGGATGAAGAGTTTTTCCTTGACTATCATTCAGACTCTGATAACCAGCTTAGATTGCTTCATTACCCACCAACAGATGAAACTCCACTTAAGACTGGCAAAGCTGAGAGGATCGCCCCCCACACAGACTTTGGAACTCTGACGATGCTGTTACAAGATGAATGTGGTGGTTTACAGGTTGAAAACCCACACCATCCAAATGTATTTGTTCCAGCTCCATATATCAAGGGATCTTTGATCGTCAATACCGGTGATTTTTTAATGAGATGGTCTAATGATGAGCTGAAATCGACTCTTCACAAAGTCACAGCTCCACCCCTTGAATCTGGTACTGGTATATCCAAAGCACGTTATTCTATCCCATATTTTATCTCTGCCAATGCTGATAAAGTCGTTGACAGCTTAGAAGGAACGTATTCTGAAACTAATCCAAAGAAATATGAGCCAATAACTGCTGGTCAGTACTTGGATATGAGACTCAATGCTACATATTAATTTTTTTTTTTTCACTTATCTTCTTTTTGCGTATTGTATTTGAAATATATAAAATATACTATAATATGTATCCTAATCAATCTACTATGACCTTCGAGCCTCTTATGGCTTTTAGTAAGATCAGTGTATCGGGTATTATATTGATATTACATAATCACATCTTATCAGTTATCAGTATTGTTCTATTGAGACACAAATGTTATCACCTATAGTATGAGATGAATATTGAGATGAAGTCGTTTGAGTGTACATTTCCTAGCTGTGGGAAGATATTCAAGAGAAAGGATTACTTGTTAAGACATGAGACTAACCATTCGCAAATTAAGCCATTTTGGTGTGAGATATGCAAGAATTCATTTGCTAGGAAAGATCTTATAGAGAAGCATATGAGATCCAAAACACATAATATGATAGCCAGCAAGGACAGAAATAAAACCATATTCGTCAACTCCTTTTCTGAGAACCCACCTAAACGTTTTAAAGCTAATGTCCCAGTATCAGTAACTCCACATGTACAAGCACCAGATGAACAAACATCACGTGTACAGACCCCAGGCGAACAGAGTATGGATCTATTGATGAGCTTTGAAAAATTCTCCAATGTTGCTAATGCTATTGAGGACTCTTTTGGTTGGTTATTCGGGAATGACTCTCCTGTTGAGTATTTTGAGTTAGGACATGATATCGATGAATATAGCTTCTATCAAAATGGAAACCAGCAATTTGATCATGTTATCAATTATAGTATATCTGATACCACAATTGTTAATCTTTTGAAGCTTCTTAGCGAGGAATGGAAGTTGGAAAATACTCAAACTCTTTTCACAAAGGAGAATATCAACTTTTATCTCAATCAATATTGGTCAAATCTAGACTCTATGTTCCCAATACTTCACAGAGCCACTTTCAACATCAATCAAAAGGAAACCAACTCCATTATTGCAGAGAAGTTACACTTACTCCATTTATTATCTGTTATTACCATTGGAATTGCATTTGTCACGCTAGGAAAGGAACTATATAAAGACGAATACTGGACGGCAGTGGAAATTCAGAAGAAGCTTAGACTTGAACTATTCAAAGAGTTAGATGACATCACAGTCTACGCAGAGCCTTATGTGATAAAACTTCTACAAGCCCTACTACTTAGCGATATTTTCCATTTGTATTTTGGAGATTCAACGCAAAGATCTAGATTCAACATATATCATCCTGTGGCTATTAACATATTAAAGGAATTAAACCTATTTAGTGGTTTAGCGGAACCCCATATTGACTTTAACAGCACAGTATCTAGAGATCTTTGGATCCAGTGGGTCAACTATGAAAGTCTCAAGAGGCTCGCCTTTTTTGGATATATCCTTGATTCACAAAATAGCTTTTTCTTTGACGGTACCTCCTCTATATCAGTTTTCGATATCCAACTAGAGTTGCCTTATACAGATTCTGTCTGGACTGCGTCAAATTCACACATGTTCCAAACAGAGTACAAAAAGCTACCGAGAGAATTTGTGAAGAGAAGTAAGAAAGAAGGGCCTTTTGAAGTTCCCAAAAGGTATGAGATAAATGAAGAAGATATTGTATCGAAAGGTAATCTTATTCCGAATGTTAAGTCTGAAGGTAAATGGCCAAACTTTCTATGGAGTCTAAGAAGACTGATGCAACCTTATTCAAAGGATCATGAAGAATATCATTTCAACTGTTTTTCTCAATTTTCAAGATATGTCTTCCTTCATGGTGTATTGTCATTAGTCAAAGAGCTCAGAACTACTAACGTCTTTGATTTGAATATTGTGCCCACAAATAGATTGAACGTTATTGCAGCAAAGATTGAACAGTCGTTTTTTAGCTGGAAGTCCTACTTCCATTCTAATATTGCTGACACAAATGCAGCATCTCTTTCTAGCAGTAATTCAGAGGAAAGTCAGGTTTTGAATGTCTATGATACATCACCGCTATTTTGGGCTAACATAACATTACTGAACGTTGGACTTTTAGGACTATATTGCAATTTTGATCTGATAATTCAACATAGCAAAACCATTGTGAAATCTCAGAGCTCTGCAAAGTTTTCACCTGGAAGGATAAGGTTTGATGCTATTGAAACGACAAAGAATAGGGTTTTACTGCGATCTTGGGCAAAATCTAAAGATGGTGTATATTCAATTATTCAAGCGTGCTCATTCTTAAGAATGATAATGAATAATGAGGAATTGATAATGAAGGTTCCACATTTACCTTATTCCATGTATCTTGGGGCTCTAGTCTGCTGGACATATAGTCAGAATACAATAACATTAGAAGCAAAAACATTTGAAGGGTCATTGGACCTTAGTTCATTAGAAGTTATTAAAGCCAAGGCCTTTGAGTTTTTATCTCGTGTCTTGAAGACAGATGTACAGGATGAATACTTCAAGCATGAAAACACTGGAGATTTAGTTTTGATTAGATCGCTGGTTTTGTATGTCATCTATCTAATGAGGAAGTATACGAAATGGGTGAACTGTGAATATGTTTTAGCGGAACTTACTTTGCTTGTGGAGTGAATTTAAGAGAAAAAATTTAACGTATATGTAACTGCCACTGATCTTGAATATAATAGTGCATCCAAATTTAAAACTATTGACGAGATTGTTGAAAAGGCAAATAATACAACTTATGGTTTAGCTGCTGGTATTCATACTACTTCTTTACAAACTGCTATTGAGGTTTCCAATAGATTAGAAGCTGGTACTGTTTGGGTTAACACTTATAATGATTTTGATCCACAAACTCCATTTGGTGGTTACAAACAATCTGGTATTGGTAGAGAAATGGGTACAGAAGCTTTAGATAACTATACTCAAGTTAAAGCTGTCAGAATTAAACTGGATGATTAAATAAAGCATATGATTATGATTGTATATATTTGTAGTAAATTATAGTGAATGTTCAAACTCTTGTTTAGATACACCTGCATTCCATCTTAATTTATAAGCTGGATGGTCTTTTGGTAAAAAAGTATGTCCCTTTTCACCATAAACATTTTCTCTATAAGTACCCTTTGGTGCAGCATAATCTTTATGAAATATTCCTCTTTTTTGTAATTCTGGTATTAATAAATCAACAATATCATCAACACCTGATGGGAAAACTGAAGCACCAAAATTAAACCCATCAATATCATAATCTACTATCCATCTTTCAATTTCATCTGCAACTTCTTGTGGAGTTCCAATTAAGTTTCCTAATCTACTACCATAATTTTGTAATATTTCTCTTTTAGTTGGTCTTGTACCTTTAGACTTCTTTAAAACGTTATCAGTTATTGTTTGTAAAGCATTTGTTTTACCAAATTCAACTTCATCGTCTAATTCATATTTACTAAGATCAATATTAGATATTCCACCAAATCCAACCTCCCCAGATTCTGGAACAATGAAATTTTTTAGATTGGCAGCTTTTGCTAAAGCTTCTTCATGAGTTTTACCTAAAACTGGTGTAGCACCAACTAAAAATTTAATTGAATTAGGATCTCTACCTTTTGATTTAGCTAAATCTCTAATCTCTTTAATAACTTTACTTAAATTCTCTGGAGTACGGCCATCAACAAATATTGCTTCTGCTAATTTTGAAGCCAATTCTTTACCCTTTTCAGAGCTTCCAGCTTGGATTATCAATGGAAATCTTTGAGGACTTGGTTCTGTTATAGCAGGACCTGGTACATTGAAATACTTTCCAACATGATTGATTTCTCTAACTCTTTCTGGATCTGCAAAGATTCCAGTTTCTTTATCATAGACAATAGCATCATCACTCCATGACGACAGCAACAGTTTCAGAACAACATCAACATACTCTTCACTTCTAGCATATCTTTCATCATGTTCTGGTAATGGTTCACCATTCAATAGTTGACGTCCAACACTTTCCAAATAACTGGCAACGATATTCCAACCAATTCTACCTTTAGTTAAATGATCCAAAGTCGCTAATCTTCTTGCAAAATGATATGGATGTTCACTAACAGTACTAAATGTAATACCAAATCCAATTGAGTTAGTAGCTAAGGCCATTGCAGTGACAGCTGCACTTGGATCAACTCTTGGGCTATGAACTCCAGTTGATACTGGTGGTTTGAAATTGAAAGGACCTTTATAAGCATCAAAGAAGGTCAAATGATCAGCAACAAATATAGCATGAAGCTTGCCTCTTTCAGCCTTTTTAGCTAATTGAATCCAAGGATCAATACTGTGTGAGAATTCTCTACTTTGATCATCAGGATTTCTCCATAATCCTGGTGAACCACCAGTTATAATGTTGATAACCAGCTCCTTCTTCGTTTCCAATTTCTGCTTCTTTGACACAGTCATGAATTATATAGATCATTTTGACCAAAATCTTTTATCAATCCTTATTTATACTCCAAAGTTGAGGCTTTGTGTCAAGGTTACCTGATTAAGTTATGTGTCAACTGTGGCCCATAAACCTTCAAGGAGAGAGGGAGGCTTCTCGAGAATAATTTTACGTAATATGTATATATAATGGAAATGATATATGGAGCTATTATTAATCTAGAAATGTTTGCGAACTGAGTAGTTGTTCAAACTTCTCGAACGTGCTGGAATTGAGCGTAAGCCAATTCTCTGGATTCTCTAATAAATATTGATAATAATCTTGTG
Organism: Wickerhamomyces silvicola; assembly: GCA_030570795.1. Lineage (NCBI taxonomy): Eukaryota > Fungi > Ascomycota > Saccharomycetes > Phaffomycetales > Wickerhamomycetaceae > Wickerhamomyces > Wickerhamomyces silvicola. The sequence goes on along the minus strand of JAJLWN010000007.1, from coordinate 439,699 downwards.
TAGGCTTTTCCTCAAATGAAACAGGCTCAAGTTCACGTTCTTCACTAACTTCCATTAAGTTAGAAAGAACGACTTTCTGTACTTCTTGACCAAATTGGTTATCAAGATGCTTCTCATCTATTAACTGTACATATGCCTCCGATGCCTCACAATTCTTACTAAAGGCTGTACTCAAAAGTATTGAATAGTATTTATTCATTCTTTTAGCATTGCTATATTGTTCTGAAATTTTACCAAAATTGGATATAACGAGTTTGATGTTCTTGAAGACTATCCTTTTAATTTTATCTAATGAGGCTGTTGGTGACTTAACTGAATAATAACTAGCTTTGCCCAAAAGTGAAAATTGAAGTTGACAACATCTATGTAGACATTGTATTATCTTTTGAATCAATTGAATACTGAACCCGAAATGTGCTCTTAGGTTGAAATATTGATTTTCATCTGAATCTAAGAAATATGTGAGTTTTATAATGGAATTTGATATGCTAATAGCCTTCGCTAACATAGTTGTAGAATTTATATGATCTTTCCTTTTAATATAATGAAAATAAAGATGACATGATAAAATGTAAGCTAGGGAACTGAGATCAAGAAAATTGATAAACTTCATAGATTTGATCGTTCTGTTATTCCTCGTTCTAGAATCGAGATCCATAATAAATTGTAGATTATTCTTACCAATATACTGAATAATTGTCTCCAAATAATCTTCGAATTCACTTATTTTAGGATAATTTTTAGCATTATTCAGTCCTTTAGATATGGGATAAATAAGTTCTTGAACTTTGGATCTCTCATGAATACATTCATTTATAACTTGTTCATATTCATCTTCAACATCAAGTTTTCTAGGGGTTCTAGTTGTATATTGTGATAAATTAATGATTAAAGGATTCCCACCACTTAAAAATTTGTGATAATCTATTCCAATAATATGATACCAAAGTCGCCTTATAGAATTAGCATTTTCAGAGTTTTCAGGATCAATATTCAATCGGTTTACTAGTGCTATTCTTAATAATTTACTAAGATCAGATGCAATATGATCATCAACCATACCAATAAATTCAGGTCCAAATGTTAAATAAAAATTTAATAACAATAATAATTGTAAATAATCATAATGAAGACAATCAGATGAACTAAGAATTTTTTCCAGGCATAGCTTTGCAGTATTAATTGAATCATGACTAACTAGATGAATATCGAGTTGATCATTTGGATATCCACAGTTATAGAAAGATACTGATGATATTCTCATAATAGTTAATAATTGGCCAAGAAATATATATTGAGTTCTAACGGTTACCTTTTCTTTAACCATTGGGACTTGTGGAGTACCAATCCAATCTTGAAGTTTAAGTAAAAATTCATCTTTTTTAACGACTGAACAATACGAATATAACTCAGTATCAAAAAAATGATCCACCAACTTATAGGTGTTTGAAACATCAGAGATAAATGGTTTAACAAAGCTATAAGGTTCATTCATATCGAAAGATGTATTTTCCCTCCAATATAATAATCTTGACTTTTCCTTCTCCTTAGTTATATCTTGTTCAACCATAGCTGGGATATTACTCGAAGATTTTAACAATTGGATCAAAGAACTTGCAAACACGTCTTTTCTCATCATCAATAAGAAGGATAATACTTGTCCAAAATCAACAATATCCTTATCCCCTATTGATAACTGAGCTCTTTCATACTCCAAAACCTTTAATTCATCTTTCAACACTCGTATCTTTTCATCAAGATCAGTCTTATCCTTCTCATTGAACTTATCGATATAATCGCATCGTTGATCTAGTCTTTGACATGTTGCACAAGATGGTCTAGTTTTATCACACTATAAAGTTAGCTTTTGTTCGCCCAAAACTTGTCATATACTCACTTTCAATTTCTTGGTACGACAGTAGTTACAAGAATTGATTATACGTCGCCTTTTTATCGTAGTCTTTGCAATAGATTCCATTAATTTGGACGAAATTTAAGTGGAATTTAAATGAATCTTAAGGGAAATAACGGGAATAATTACCGAAATAGGAAGTCTACACATATAAAATCCAAATCAAATATATTAAAAACCAAATTTACCTAACACTATCTACTTTTCATTCGTATAAATATCACTATTTGTAGCTTCTTCAGTCAAATACTGACTAGTTGCACCTTGTTCATTCAAATATTGTTCATACTCATCATTTTTGATTCTTTTAATCTCTTTTCTCCAGAAACCGTCTTCACCAATAATCTCTTCGACATGTAGTTTATAACCAAAGATTCTTGGTAAGATATGGGCCCAGAAGAGCCAGTAGACGAAACCAACAAAGAAGATACCCCAAGTGGTAACACAGTGGACATAATATGGTAAATCTTTATAAACAGCATGTTTTTGACTTTCAGCAGGTGGAATATATGGTGCAATAACTAAATATAGAGAACTTAAACCAAAGAAAATGATGACAGGAATAGTGGCTTTTAAAGGTGGATTCCATTCGACTTTACCTCTTATTTTTTGAATATTAAGGTATAATAGTGCAACAGCAACCAGCACATTAATAACGTTTAATGGGTAAGAAATTAAATTTAGAATGAAATTATAAGCATCACCAGGTGGTGGTGCCAATATAGTGATGACACAAACAACCCAATGTTGAAATAATCCGATGAATGGAGACTTGAAAGGTCTTGATGATGCAAAAAATTTTGGGAAAGGTAAGATACCTTCACGACCTAATTGTTGAATGATACGACCTTGAGAGAAAATAACACTCATGACATTACCAAGGGCACTTAGGGCAACAAAGACAGAAGCAGCCTTTTTCGCAGTTTTACCAAAGGCAATATCAAAGAAATCAGCAGCTAAGATTGTTGAAGAGGTTGCCAAAACGCTTTTTGGAACAATTGCAAAATAAGCAATATTAACAAATAGATAAATGACTGCGATAACAATTAATGCACTAGGAGCTGCCCATTTTAATGTTTTAACAGGATTTCTAACTTCACCTAAAGCGTAGTTAGCATTACTATAACCAATAAAAGACCAAATAACGTTATATAAGGCATTAACAATACCATAAGCAGTTGCAGTTTCAGTACCAGCAAAAGAATCATGGAAATTATCAGTTTTTTTCCAGCCACCAAGAGCAACCCAACCGGTAATAGTAATGAATAAAACGACACCAATTTTGAATAGACCCAACAAGTTTTGTAGATAAGCCCCGTATTTAACACTAACACCATTAGCTAAAAAGGCAAAAGTGATTGCACCTACACCAATACCTCTTTCAGACCATCTTGTTGGTTCGACATTCGCAGCAGTTAAAATATATTGACCAAAAATAATGGAATTACCGGCAGCCCAACCTAATAAAAAGACATAAGCAGCATACATTCCAGTTGTTAAGAATCTTGGTTTAGAATAAACGTATTCTAAATAATTTTTTTCACCACCATTTCTTGGAATAGCAGATCCAAATTCCATGTAAACGTATAAACCTGAAGCAGCAATAATGGCACCCACAACCCATAAAATCAAACTTAACCCAATAGAACCAGCCAAGTTATAAATAGTAGCAGGAGTAGCAAAGATACCAGTACCAAGCATACGATTGACCATAAGACCAACTGCACTTATATAACCAATATCTTTATAACCTTTATCCAAAGGCTTTGCATAAGGTTCATCACTCAAATCTGAAGGATTAGGTTCAACAACCTCGATAATATCTCTACCCATTGTTAATTTTATAGAGACAATAGGAAAAAAATCATATTGGGTATTATAATGTTATATATATATTGTTATATAGCTCTAAAAGAGTATGCCACAGTATTATGCCATAAGTCATGAGAACTATAATGCTTTAAGAATTAAATTTCTTTTGGGGGAACCTTTTGAACCAGGTGGTCTCTAAAATTCTAGCAAGAAAAAGCCATTTCTCAACGGTTTTAATATAGTTGTTATATAGCACGACTTTATATATACTAAACGACAAAGTGCTACACAACTACCGAACAAATATATAAAAATCTAAATGGGGGGACAACAAAATGGGCCATCCCATTTTGCCTAGCCAAAATTCCTCTCAGACACACTGTCTCTGGCTGTATAGAATCCGTTCACTCAAGTGGTGCTTGTTGTTGCCCTCTAAATCCCAGTGCAGCATTGTGCTTCGAACTTGAATCACAAGCCACCAAAATGGTGCCAGAAATTTCTAGAGAGCGAAGGGTTTTTAGTGGGGCCCTTTTTAATTAGAAAATTATATATAAAATGTATAAAATGCCGTAAGTAATATATATCCACAATTTTTAATATTCTACACAATCCGTACTTGAAACATCTTTTCTTATCAAATAAGGCACCAAGGCTAAACCAAAGGGCACTAACTCTAATGGGAAGAAAAAAAATATTCTTTACGGCACCTTTCAAATGTTCACGGCTGATTATGACAGGCTAAAAACAAAAAGACGTTGCACGCACGTGATTTGGAGTCATATCACGTGGGTGATAGATCACGTGGGTACGTCACGTGGGTACGTCACGTGTTAGTAATCACGTGTATTTAATCACGTGTTAGTAATCACGTGGACTGGCGTTGTATTAATCACGTGAATACATCACGTGTATTTCACGTGGACTGCCGTTGTTATATGTGTATTTGTGTACATATCTATGAATATATTTCCATTCTCTTTTGTTCCATGTCCTACATCTTACTACCTATCCATACTATACTCTGTCGTTTACCCCTTCGTACATTCTCAAACTGGCTAAAAACTAAAAAAGGGCCCAAAAAAAATAATTAACGGTTTTGACGAGAAAACCCTTTTTTAATTTATCCGTCGCTATAAGAAAATATAACCTAAACAATTACACACATATGGAAAATTAAAATGAAGGCTTTTGAAATCACAACACCAATACACTTTTAAACCAACTTTGTAACAACTAAAAAAGATTTAAATCTGTTTTTACTCTATTTGTAAACACTTTTAAAAGCCTTTGTGGTTCCAACCACATACCGTTGTTGCGAAAATGGAAAAGGTACACAATAAGAGAGTGTTTTACCACCTATTCTTATCAAACAGGACGCTATGAGTTCTTCGATTCGTATTTGTAAGTTTAACTTCTTCTTCTTGTTCCCTTTTCTAACGGAAATAGCAAACATTCCTAATGGTGTTACTGAAGAAATAATTCATTCCCTTTTCTTATCATTTGGTAATATTCTATCAATATCATCAGGGAAAAATTATACAGATTTACAATTCCAGGAAATTGAAGATGCAATTGCTGCTATTGAAAATATGTCAGGCTTTAAACTGTATGATAGATACTTACAAGTCAGCAAGATTAATGAAATAAACCCAATTGATACCTTGGAGGAAAAAAAACCTATATGGGAACAAAATCATGTGTTAAACATTTGAATAGAAAGTTTTACTGTTATATAAGATGCTAAAAATTGAAATATCACAAAAATATAACTAATTCATTAGAACTCCACTAGAAAAACAACCAAAAAAAAAAAAAAAAAAAAAAAAAAAAAAAAAAAAAGAAAAAGAATAAAACAAGGGTATCATATCTCACCACCAGACTTTACAATACTTTTGGCCCATTGTCTTGCTATAATAGAAGCCTTCATAAATCTTTTTGATGCATATTTTTTGAAAAATTCTTCATGAATTACTGGGCCAATTAGATATTGTAAATATAACTGAACAATTGGAACTATATCATTTTCAAATGCCTCACCTGAATAATGAATTAAATTACCGTTCCAATCTTCTTTTCCTAGGATCCTTCGTGAAAGATACATAGAAGCTGCTGCACATAAAGATGGTTTTGTACCTATAAAATGATGATCCATTATAGAAATCTCCAAGAAATATTTACCAATTGTTCTTGTATTAACATCATAATCATCAGCTTTCGATATTCTTCTTAGAAAATTCATTGGATTTGGATAACTTAAATCAAATCCTAATATTTCTAATACAAATTTTTCAGCAGCTAAAATCTCCTCTGTTGTTGATCCACTTTCATTGGCAAAATTTGAAACACTTGGGGAGTAAATCTCCTCGTACTTGGACGCAATGAATAAAGCTGTAGTGCCCAATAATTGCAGTCTATTGACTTGAACTATTTCCTTGGATAAAAATCTATCCATTATGTTTATTGCAACAAACAAAGTTTCGGGTAATAATCTAAATTTCGTATGAACTTCATTCATCCAATCAACTAATTGATCTCTCATATTAGCATTAATATATGTCTGTTTGCTTAAGTAATCCGATGAAGGTAATGTTTTAATCTCTAATCTATAAAGATAATCAAAAATTTCACCAACATATTCACTAACCATTAATGGATCATCAAAATCTTCCTCATCAAGATCTTCCCATTCATAATCAACTTTCTTGGACTTCTTAAATGAGTTCTCAATACTGTTAGAACTTGCCTGTCTTTTTATAGCAGATCTGTCATTTAAATCATCTCTAATTGGGTCAATTTTTTGTTTAACATAATTTTTGATTCCATTAGATGTTAGTTTTGTATTGGTAACATTTGAAAGAGCATTTCTTCTAATTGGTATATTTGATTTATTCCTTGTTATATCTTGCTTCTGACTTAGTTTATTCTCATCCTGAATCTGGATTTGACGAGATAGATGATCCATCTCGAGAGACACCTATATATGAACAAAGTTGGTGAGTAGTAAAGAGAGAATGAGTTGTAAAAAAAGCTCAAAATGAAATTCTAAGGAGAGAGAAAAGATCTAACGGAACTTGAGACATTAACTTCATGAAACTTCAAGGGCCATATGAGGCAGGGAAAAAAAAAAAGCGAATAGACAAGACGTTTATTATATTATGTCCTAATTCGGTAAAACCAAAACATACGCATCCAAATCGGGATATCATAGCAACTTGATTAAATCTATTTCAAAACATCACGCTTCAAACTTGTGAAACTTTTTGAAATACTATGTACAATAGATTTGCCCAAAATATAGAGACTTGGTAAATCTAATTGGCTTTCAACTGGGAGAGAAAAAAAAAATTTTGTCTTCTTCATCAAAAAAAACATGTTTCGCCAATTGGCACAAACTGTTTACATTTTGTGTCATAATTGTTTGTTTTCGCCAATTACATAAGAAAACGCCCATTTTTGTTCCCTATTCGTTAAATAAAAGAATCGTAATATACAAAATTTATTCATTTCTGTTGTTGTAACTTTTTTATCATATTATCCTTAGATTAATTGGACTCTTCCTAGTTCCCATTCATAACATCAATGCCTTCTAGTTCCACTTTTTTTGCCCATTGTCTTGCTAATATAGATGATTTCATGTATTTTTTTGATGCATATTTCTTAAAAAATTCTTCATGTATAACAGGTTGAGTTAAATAGCTTAAGATCAATTCAACAACATGTTTCATATCTTCCTTCGTATATCCTCCAGAATAATGAATCAGTGTACCATTCCATTCTGATCTTCCTAGCATTTTTCTTGAAACATACATGGCTGCAGCTGCACATAACGAAGGTTTTAATCCAATAAACCTATGATCTATAACAGACAATTCCAAGAGATATTTCCCTATGGTTCTCGTCTCAATATCATAATCATCGGCTTTCGATATTCTTCTCAAAAAATTCATTGGATTTGGATAACATAAATTAAACTCTAAAACTTGTAAAATATATTTCTCTGCATTCAAAATCTCCTCTTCGGTATAACCCCCATCAGTTACATACGAGTAGTTCTTAACACTCGGAGAATAAACTTCCTCATACTTGGCAGCAATAAATAGAGATCCAGTTGCCAATAGCTGTAGTTTATCAATCTGAACAACTTCCTTCGACATGAAACGATCCATTAGATTAATGGCTAAAAACAATGTCTCCGGTAATAATCTAAATCGTAAATGCACCTCGACTATCCAATCAACTAGTATCGATCTCATCTTTGGCTTCAAATGCGTCTGCCAATCCAAATAAGTAGAATCGGGTAATGTTTTTTGTTCCAGCTCAGAAAGATATTCAAATATTTCAACGACATATTCACTAACCATCAACGGATCATCAATATCCTCAGCGTCTAAATCTTGCCATTCTTGACTAGTTTTCGCTCTCTTGATCTCGGGGCCTAAGGACTTCTCCACTATGTTTGTTGACAAATCAGTAGCACCTCTTTTCAGCGGTAACCTATTGGGTTCCAATTCTTTAACTTTCTGAGTATCTATAGCTTGTGATGAAGTATTTGTAAGGTTTGATAATGCAGGTCTCTTAGTACTCGTCTTTTTGCGAGCTTTCAAATTGTTTTCAACAATAACTTTAGAGCTTTTCAATATGGCGTTCTCATCCTGGGCATTATCTGTAGACATTATGGGAACGAATGACTATTAGATGCTTCAAAAGCTTTTCAATTTTCTTTAAATATCTTTAGAACCCACCACCGTTCGCGTCTCAATTGAGGATATATTAATTAAATTAGAAAAAATTAAAAAAGCCTGCACAAACTATAGACTTGCTAGCACACAGAGAAAATACTTCCTTTCCCTTAAATCGCTAGGTTCTTTCCCTTTGAAACCTTTTGTGTAAATTCCTTATAAAACGCGCTACAAAAAAACAAACCTTTCCAGGAAGAGAATATATGGTGGTTATGTAATCAAAGAGAGAAATAGAGAGAACCACATTCGGCAAAACACAAACAAAGAAACTGGGAAAGTATTAAAACGTTAAGGAAGGACCCTTATTGTTGTTGAAAGAAGTGGTTAAGTGTGAAGAGGCGTGGGTTTGATATTGTGCTCTTGAAATTTGCGTACTATGTGTACTATGTGCACTATGTGTACTATGTGTACTATGTGTACTATGTGTACTATGTGTACTATGTGTACTATGTGTACTATGTGTACTATGTTCTTCTTTCATGAATGTAGATGAATAAAAAAGAACATCTAAAGACACTCGTAAGGACTATAGAGAGTGGTCTATCGACACTAACTATAGATATACATAAGACACACACAACATGAGAAGAATCTATTTGATATGTGTGTTGTTTTCCCGGGTAAATTAAAAGAAGAAAAAATAATATATACAACAAGTTCGCGGAGGATGGTTGGTAATTATGTAATAATGATAATATAAAAGTAACTATTTTCTAGTACCTATACTAATTGTCCATTAATCTTGAATAATAGTTTATATATCATCACAAGGGGTTATTAAATTACCCAGTAGTTTAGTCTAAGCTTATACTCAATTATTAGAGCTCATCGGGTTAGAGCACGCTATTATAGCTATAAGAGGGCATAATTTTAATGCTATTATGTTTATCTACAAATTTATTTATAACTAGGTACTTTTTTCTTATAATAAACGAGGAAGTCATAATGGCTCCTAGATAATCTAAGACGGCAAAGAGAAAAGTTACCCAGAATGGGAAAAGAGGTATTGAGTCTGAGGTTTTTAAAGACTCAGAAATAGATTAGGGTTTGCATCTAACCAACAAGATCAAAAAATAAGAAAGCCAAAGAAGTCTGAAGTTAAGAAGGAGCAAAGAAAACGTTATGACTGTATGGTAAAAACAGAGCACAAAAAGTTTATGACGAAAGGGATTTGGATTTACCTTTAGAGGTATTATACCAAGAGTTAAAAGACCAAGAGGTAAAAAGGGTAAAAAATTTTTGTTAATGACATGATCAAATTCAAATAATATCTGAAGTTATTAAAAAAGACGGAAAAAAGAGATTTATCCAAATTAGAAACAGCTCAAAAACTTAAAGAATTAAGAGATTTAAAACGTAAAGAAATTGAAAAAAGAAAGAACAAGCTGAAAAGGATAAAGTACAAGTTTTCATTATTCTTGTGCAGGCTCAGTGCACTTATAAATACTTATATATGGATCGTGTGTGTTGTTTGCAGCAATCATCATTCTATGAGGATGTAATGAAAGTGATGACAAATATGGTGTTCTATTAGGTAGTGTTCCAAACGCACTTGAATTTTTAAATGAAGAAATTAAATCTCCTGATGTTGTCCAAATTTTAACCAAACGTGAACCTGTAGCAATTATAGGTGCATGCTCATGGATTTGAATACTTGTCATGGATTTTTCTTGATCTCTAAATGTGACAACTGGTTCATCTAATCTTATGTCCCATAAGTTTACTATAGAATTTGTTGAACCACTAACTAGTTCTCTATAACCACCTCTTTGCATATGTACATTCTGAATCCATGATCTTTTACCGTTACTATTCTTCCATAGTTTAACCATAGAATCTCTTGGGTCTAATCGACGATCGTATACTCTTATCGTACCATCTCCAAATCCACCAACAAATATATTACCAGCAACTTGATCAGAGGTTAATGAGGTTATTGCACTTGATGAGCGAGCTGGAATATCAACAACACATAATTCTCTTGGAGCATCCCAAATCCGAATAACTTTAACATCTCCTGTTGCTAATAATGAACCACGACTCTGTTGCCATTCCATCAATAAACCAGTAGATCTCGGAGTTAGTAATAGATCTGTTAAAGCTCTCCAAGATGTTACCAAGCGAGAATCTTGCTGACAATGAAATTCTTTAAAGATTTTAACAATACCATCAGAAGAACTTGTGAGCAAAAGAGGTAAATCATCCTCATTTAATAGTTTTAAATCTGTAATTTTCGTACCAAATCTGTTGCCATTGGAGAATCTATTTAATTGTTTGCTCTCACTCCAGTCAAAGGTTGTTATATTATCACGGTCATCTGAAGTTATTAGAAAGTTTTCGAACTGTGCGAACTTCATCAGTTTTGGTTGAGTTTTGTTATTTAAAAATGAAATGTTAGTCTTCCAATCACCTCGTAATGATAGGTTTTTTTGTGGTTGGGTTTCATTTATAATAGTTTCATTTCTGTTTCTTCTCCAAATCTTTTGTGTATATTCTAAGCTTCCTGGTTCATCAACTTCACTTTTACGCATTTGAGGTTCTTGGAAATATTCAACACTGTAATCGAAAAAAACAGAGGTTAAAGGTACTTCGGGAAACTCCTCTAATGCTTCTTTAGCATCAAATCTGACTGTCTTTGGTACTGGTAATGAACCATGCGGCATTGATAAAAATTGGGAGGTATTGTGGCGATTCCATTCACTTTTGGATGTATTCTGATCGTTAGTATTCCATCCAAACGGCTTCAATAAACTTGAAAATGAAAGTGTTCTTTTCAAGGCCAAAAGTCCGGCTGATAGAGTCTTTTCACCAATTTCGTCGTTCGTAGTGATAGATCTTTGTTGTCCATTGCCATTCAACTTAATAGGTTTAGGTAGCTTTTGTTGTTGGCCATTGTAAATTGGCCCAAAAGATGAAGGGTTACTTTGTAATAGAATGCTTTCAATCTCCAAAACTGCATCATGTAACGGACTTTCCTTCAACCTTAATAAAATAGTATCAATTATTCTTTCAGCAAATATTCTTAATTCTGTGTGACCGTCACACGATAACAATAATAAAGTCTTCCAAATTATATGATAAATACTTCCATAGCCTACTGATTGCTTGTTCTCTGAGTTGATTTCAGTTATGTTGGAAATCTCATAATACAATTCATTAAATGCTAGAACAATGAAATTGTTCATATGTCTTTTAACAATCTTTGAAAAATAAATAATGACTTCCTTTCTAACAAGTGGGCTGGCATCATTAATCAAAGCTAGAATAGTCATTGTTATATTTGTTTCTTCTTTTGTGTCTTCTTCTTGTTCATCTGGTAAAAAGTTTGTTAATGCTAAAACAACTGAAGTTCTAACTTCTGGAATAGGATCATTGACTTGTTTTAACAATCTTTCTAGGAATCCTTCTTTATAACATATCCATTTTGCTTCTGGGTTATGATTCCATAATTGTGATATTAACAAAATACACCATTGACGAAGTAACGGATTGTCCGAGGTTTCGATATATTGAAACAACTTCTCAACTAGATCCGGACTAAAACATAATTTTTGTCCATTTTTGAATCCTCTCACAAATAAACTCAAAATCAAAGCACATAAAGCTTTATGATCATTATTACTGTTACTAGTATTATCCTTTGGGTATAACATTTGCAGGAAGTAGTTAAATCCTTTATCCTTGACTAATTCTTGCTGAGTGTTTTTATAATCCACTGCCATTATCCTAGCCCAAATGAATACCAAAACAGGCTTTAAATCTGGTGCTGGACTCTGTAACAACTTCAAGACGTAAGGGAAAATACCAATAGAAAGTGCAAGATAGACAGCCCATGGTCCAAGATCTAAGAACCTTGATAATAAAACAAGTGCTCTGACACGATGCACTTGCGATAGAAGAACTTGCAAAACAATGGGTAATTGTTCTGGAGGTTGTCCTGTTGATGAGCCATATTTTAGCCATAGTTCAAATGCTGTTAAATGCTGCTCGAAGAATGTTGAGTGTTGGTAATTTTGTATGTTTGAATCAACAGATCCTAGAGGCAAATTGATCGTATTGTTGGCGATATTTGATGAAATCGTTGTAGTCGAAGATGAAGATGTTGAACTGTTAATCACTGGACGGAATGGAATTAATGAAGATGGCTCATTGTTAAGATTTTTCAATATTTGAGTCAAGACTTGATCAATAGCTAAATCCCAAGATTCCCACATTGAATGAAATTGAATATCAGGTAATGGTGGATCCGAAATAGGATGACAGCCATATGTTGGCATGATTCTTTTGGCTAACAAAAAATTTCTAAATAAAGCAGCAACCATCAAATCTTGTCTAAATAGTCTTTTGAATAAAGGTCTTGGTAAAGAAGTCCAAGCAATTGTATCTGTAATCGCAGTAAAGATCCAATTCAGTTCACCCAGTGGTGTACGACGATCTGTTAGTTTACCTGGAATAACAATATTTCCATTCGGGCTACTTTTTGCAACTTCTAAAAGTGGTCCATAATAACTTTTTTTAATAGGGGATTGCATAATAAACCATTTAATACTTATATCAATAGGACATGTCAAACAACATGTGAATAAATCAGCAGGTAAATCTGGATCCATTGTTAAAAGCTCGTTTGACTGGCAAGCAGCTAGCTGAATGGAATCGATGTATGCAGATGTTGGAGAAGGTGCTAAATTGTCATGATTTCCGTCATTATCATCATCGATTCTTTTTTGAACGAATTTTTTGAAATTCGTCACAATATTACCTGCACTATTACAATCATAAACATATATACATGGGGCACCAAGCCATGTCTGTAAATCATATAACGATATGGGAATATATTGAGTATAACCTCTATTAAAGACCCAAATCTCACCACTCTGCGTAGGCTGCGGGACACCATGTCCATTGTAATGAAACAATATACGTTCATCTCTTGCATTTCTTCTCAAAGAATTACAGAATCTCTTGACATCTTCAACGCAGGGGTCTAAAGCCTGTTTGTATCTTGTTTTCAGAGATAGTGTCTCATACTGACTTTGTAAGTTTTTCCCTATTGCCTCAATAGCCTTCTTTGTATCATTAAAGGAAACCGGATCGATCCATGACTCCAGCTTCGCACAAGGGTGAGTCTTAACGACATCTGGCGGGTCAACTCCAATATTTAAACATATAAGTATAGCAGCGCTAACTGTCTTTTGACGATCTTTCATGATTTTCCAATCAGAAATTGGTTGATAATAATCAAATTTCAATTTCTTTTCTTCATCCGTTATTGGATTCCCATTTGTATGATGTCTCTTATCATCAAAATAAAGAAAGAAGTTATTGGCTAAAAACTCCATATATTGCTGGTCCACTTCAAATCCATGCCTAATCTCGGTGTTGAGAGCCTTCAAGGGCTGTAAGCCTTCAGAAGCAAAGCTCTGACTTACAATGGGCATCATGAAAACTAACTCTCTGTTTTGAAAGATCTTTATATTCAATTGAAAAGGACCTGGAAATGCTTTCTCTGCCCTTCTTTTAGAGCTTTCTGTTATCTGAGCTTCTCAGAATTGAGTTCGCGAACATGTTTTATAAAAAAAGGCCTGAAGGGTCTTCTCTCTCTACTGATAAAGACACACATTATATATATATATAAGTTCTTATTCATTTCATAATTATTTCTTACTAAAGTGCTTAATGATCTTGAATAATCCAAAAGCAAGGCCTGCAATTACAGCATTTTGGATATGGTGGAGGATTCTGTCCTGTCTCTTGTTAAGTTGCACGGCTTTGGAATAGCTTATATCACTTCTGAATGAAACCATAGTATATAAGGGAATCCAATTATCCTTGAGAATGTATGTAAGTAAGTAGTACTCATATCGAACTTGTCATTTAACGAGTGTACGTCTTTGTACTTCTTACGATTCCATCACCTAGTTTTTCAAGCCCATTAGAAAAGAATGAGGAAACTACCGTATATGGAAATTTATCGAAATTTACAACTAACAACATTAAAATCGACTTATATATATTTGCTTCTAGTTACGTAAATAATCACGTAAGTATCCTGATAGTTTATTTGCACCTTGTTCTAAGGCATCTTTCAAAACAGCTAAATCATCATTTGTTGTGTTGGAGAAATTTCCAAAATGATTACCTGGTGAATTTTGATGATTAGTTTCGTCTTCACCAAAATAGGACGAAGACGATATTGCTGTAGAGTTATTGAAAGATTGAAGTTTGGAATGAGCTTCTTGTTGAGCAACTTCATCCCAGTTGTTTCTTCCAAAGAATTGATCCGATGAAATAGCCTTTTGACCGCCATATTTAGTTTCAACTTCACCTGTATATTTTGGTGCAGAAGCTGCCTTTTGTCTTTGAGCTTGCTCTTCTGCGTCATTTGCTGTCATTCCAAAGCCTAATTTAGCGAAAGATGGAGTAATTTTTTCAACAGATGCAGTAGAACTTGAAGCAACTCTTGGTTGTCCAAAAGATTGCAGAGATGGTTCATTTACAACTGTTTTTGGTTTTATCGTAGAAGTAAGATCAATTTGTTCTTTATTAGGATTATAACCTAATTTGGCTGTTTCTTCTGCTTCTCTTTTTGCTTCTCTTACAGCAGCATCAAAATCTATATCACTTGCTGCTTTTTTGGCACTTAATTTAGATTTTCTTGGTCCAGAAAGAATATTTGTCTTTTTAGTTGTTGTTGATTTTCTTAGAATATTTGAAGGTTTTTTAGCTGGTATATTGGTCGAACCATTACTATCATTAGTAGGTGTTAAAGGTCGTGAGATTGATGGGGAAGATACTTTTGTTGGCTTTTTTTCCCAATTAGCGAAAAAATCATCATTACTGTTATTTTCAGCTAATGAAGAAGATGATGAATTATTAATATTTTCCAAGGTAACTTCACTTGGGTATAATGCTTCGTCTTTTTTAACTTTATCATCTAAATGATCTTTATAGTTTGCAGCAATTCTTGAAGTATATTTAGCATTAGCATCAACTGTTTTAACTAAGAATCTTGATCCACCATTTTTTAAAAAATATTCCTTAGCCTTTTGATTCCCACCTAATTTAAAACGACGCAATTGCTTTTGAGTCCATTTATCTAGATTCGACGATTTAACAAAAGTTATATGAACACCCAAGTTTCTATGAACAGCAGAGCACTCAAGACATAATAGTACACCAAATGGAATAGAAGTCCACGTTGGATTTTTTGCTTCACAGTCAAAGCATACTTTATTTGTAGGGTCCTTTTGTAAGTTCGCAAAGATAGAGTCTCTCTCCGCAGTAGTTGCTAGTGTCTCAGCCATCACCTTATATCTATCCTTTAGGATCGCTAATGTTGTTTATTAGAAACCTGGCATTAAACTTAGGCGATTTCTCTCGATTTTCCCAATCATATCCGGGTAACACTTAAAATCAAATTAATATATATATATATAGTCACGTGACATTTTTTTTCGTCTATACTCTCATAAATAAGCTTATTATACTATTTTAAACTGTTCTTACTAACTAGTTGAGTAAATAGTGTTTTTGATGATTGAAGATAATCTAACTAATATTTTCACATGACTTTTTTTTAGTGGCTTTTTTTTTGAGCATGTCCCCCCCGAGTTGTCATAGTGCAGTGTTATTTCAACCATTCAGCACAAAAAAAGACCACCCCAACTAGAGCACCAAATAAGAAGCTCATGATCGGAATATATAACTGTTGACATGATGCAGATTTTAAATCCAGGGAGCCCAGCAAGAACGTACTGAACGCTTTTTTATTTTATAATCTTTATCGTATATTTGTGTGGTAAAATACTTCGAAACTATATAAAGGCGAATCATGAGAAAGACTTTAGAAGAAGTGGTTTATCTTCAACCAAATCTAAAAACATCAACCATAATAAGCGACAATAATCCCCAGACCACACTAGATAAAATAATTGAATAAAAATAGGAATACTGGCCACCCTTTGTATTGTAATATATAATTTTTTCCAAAAAAAAAGCCCGGTCCCTTGGCCTAGTTGGTTAAGGCGTGGTGCTAATAACGCCAAGATCAGCAGTTCGATCCTGCTAGGGACCAGTTAATCTTTTTTTTTGTCTTTTTTTTGGCCTACCTTAATGTCTACTTTCATTATTTTGTTTCTCTAAAATAAATAGTTTGCATTAGAACAAAATCTTGTGGTTTTTTTTCATTTCCTTCTACCAAAACCTTTTATATTGTTAGCTAACTACAATATGTAAACTCCAACAAATATGTATAAAATAACCTAAAATCAAATAAAAACATTGAAATAAAAAAAACTATAAACAATTTTTTTGAAACTTTTGATTTTACCCTTTTGTTTTATTTTTTGATCGTTACGAGATCATATATAGAATGCAAAACATAAAGTCATTAAAGTGTGATATGCTATATTTTTTTTTTTTTTTTTCCCCCGAGTAAAAACTCCAATCAATTTTTCTTTCACTCTTGAATTTTTTCGTTTTGTTGTTCACTACCATTCTCTGTTGTTTGATCTTTACTATCATTGATTATGCCTGGGATATGGTCTGATTGAACTTGTTCTCCATTACCCCAGCTTAAGAAATCTCTTCTTACTTCAACATAATCATAAGCAAATTCACCAACTTGGTCTTCATCCATACCTGCAGCTTCGGCATCTTCATCAGCTCTTAATTTTAAGCCTGGGATTTTGTCAATAACAAAGCAAAGAATAGCGGTAACAGCAGCACTATACCCTATACTGGCTGCAATATAAGCAATTTGTTTATAAATTTGTTTATAATTTTTAGAAATGAAACCACCTGGATGATCAGTAACACCATCCATACCAATAACCCAATCAGCACCGAACAATGCATTGAAAAACAATCCCACTATACCAGCCATTCCGTGTTCTGCCAAGATATCCAATGCATCATCAACACCAACTAAATATTTTAATCCAGTTGCAAAATTACAGATAATACCAGTAACGATACCCAAGATAACAGAACCATATAAAGTGATACAGCCTGAACTTGGAGTAGCAGCAACAAGCCCTGAAATTAGACCAGAACAGATCCCAACAGTCGACCATTTTCTCTCTAGTCTGTAGTCTAGCAAACACCATGTCATTGCAGCGACAGCTGCAGTGATATGAGTGTTCATGATGGAATAAATCGCTCTTAATGAAGGATAAAGCGCAGAGCCGCCGTTGAAACCTAACCAACCAAACCAAAGAATAGAAGTACCTAAAGTGACTAAAGAAACATTATGAGGTCTGAAATTGATTAACAATTTTTCTTTACGTTTTCCCAAGAACCAAGAATAAACAAATCCAGAAACACCAGAAGCTATCTCAACTGGACCACCACCTGCATAATCCAAGACCCCCCATTTATAAGCCCAACCGCTACTAGCCCAAATCCAATTAACAATTGGACAATAAACCAAAGTTGCCCATAAAAACAAGAATACCATATGTGGTAACAAACGGCCTCTTTCTGCAATAGCACCTGCAATAATAGCTAAAGTTACACATAAAAACATGTTTTGAAAAATTGCAAAGACAAATTCCGGATAAGCAGCACCTTGACTCAAAGCGCCATAAACATTTCTAAACCCAAAAGAATCTAAATTACCAATATAACCATTAGTTGCACTTTTGGAAAATGCTAAAGAATAACCCCAAAAATACCATTGTAAAATACCAACACATGCCGCCATCAAAGTAGCCCAGATCAACGACAAGGCGGATTTTCTTCTAGCTAAACCTGAATACAAGAAACCTAGTCCGGGCACCATGATGAATACAAGAGCAGAACAAATGATTATAAAGCCTACAGTAGCATTATCATAACTTTCAGACCAAACTGCTCCCATTTTTTTTTTATGTAAAATATTGTTATTTCTTTCCAATAATTTCCCCAAAAAAACACCCTCACAATGAGTAGCTGAAGACGTTAAAAATTGTCTTTTTTATCCACTCTTTTCAAAAAAAAACACAGGAACGCCGCAAGAATCCTTTATATAATTTAAACTCCAGCTTGGCTTTTTCTTTACAAAATAAAAACTTCCGTTGAGGGAAGAATGTACATTTAAATGGCTTAAAGCGAAAGGAAAAAAAAAAAAGAGAAATACCAGATACCCGGCCTTTCTTTTTTTTGGAAAGGGGCGCAAAACCGCATAAAGAAAGAAGCGTAACGGGGTTTTTTTTAATGCAAAAAGAAAGAATTGATAATAAATATTAAAGACACAACATACAAAGGGTCCTTTTATATAACTGTGTTTAAATTTAAAATTGATTAGAGACTTATCAGATAATCGGTGGTTGTTTGTTTTAGGAATCTTGAAGCCTGACCGGGTTTAGCACAATTTCCCTGTGTAGAGATTTTTTACCACCAGAATTTTCTAAACGGGCCGGAATTAAGTTTTGTTATCTTGGGATTCACGACGTTTTATTGGTCGATAAAGGGCAATAAGAAGCTATCTTATCTCTGGTTTCCTATTCTGGAAAGCGGCGGCGGACGGATGAAAAAGGAAAAAAAAAGAGAGAGAGAAAAAAAAGGGAGTGAAATCACGTGAAGACAATAAATCACGTGAAGACTTTAAATCACATGATGTGTCAGGTGATGTGTCAGGTGGTGTGTCAGGTGATGTGTCATGTGGTGTGTCATGTGATAAGTCATGTGCTTTATCATGTGACATATTTTCTCCTCTTACGAATCATAAATGTCCTTTTTGGTGTTATAAGTTTTGTAGTACTAATGATTTTACCTGGAACTCCTATAGCCGCTATACAAATAAATGGGTCGAGCCATGATCTTTTAGTCTCGCAAATAAGGGCCAAGAGACTAGGACTCGGTCAGCCTTCAAACATATCTAATTTCATCTCAAGTTTAGAGAACTACCTTGATGATATTTATCAAATAGTGTTGAGTAAAAATCAAATTGATAACTATCTTGATGTTATTAGTGGCACTGGTGATATTATT
The DNA here is from genome assembly GCA_030570795.1 of Wickerhamomyces silvicola. NCBI lineage: Eukaryota > Fungi > Ascomycota > Saccharomycetes > Phaffomycetales > Wickerhamomycetaceae > Wickerhamomyces > Wickerhamomyces silvicola. The sequence goes on along the minus strand of JAJLWN010000007.1, from coordinate 420,262 downwards.
CTAGGCGCTGCTGATGGTTCAATTCCCTGGAATCTACCAATAACGAAGAGACTCAAGAGACAATGGACGTTGAGTGATGAAATCATAATAGTCCTTATTAACATATCAATTAGTTATACTTTAAGAAGTAACGAGATCGTCTACAGGGTATTGAACGACAAGTCCCTAGCTGATAACGAGTACCAACAGCTATGGCTCAACTCTTTTAAGCTATTCAAGAATTCGCTCAAGTATATCAATTTTCTAAAACAACAACAATCCCTGGGCAGCGATATATTTGAAACTTCAAATCAGTTTATTAGTTTTACTGAATCATTAATACAAATATCAACACAATTGACTTTCTTATCAAAGGCTATTTGGACTCTTAAATCCGTTGAATTTGATATTACACAAAATAATAACTTAAATTATTCCACATTAGCTAGAATATCAATTTATATTAAAGATCAGTTGAAAAATATGATCAATATTCTAAGAAATGAAAACATCTCGGTATGGGCTAAATTTTTAGATAATTTTATCTTATATATTAATGCTTATATTGGTACATTATTATCAATTGAAAATTATAAACAAGATAAAATTGGTATAAGTTTAGGATTTTTGAATAGTGCTATTGAAAATATCTCATCGAAAAATTCAATAGATAATGATGAAATTGATGATTCAAAATTAAAGAAGAAATTTTCAATATTAAAGCAAAAAATTAATTCATCAAAGTTAAAGATTAAAAAGATTAAATTGAATCAAAGTTTAGTTGAAGAGTTACAAAATGATACTTTAAAATTAGATGTTATTAATCTTTTCCAATTAATTGAGATCTTAAAATTGAAGTATCATTTAGAGAATAATAATTTACAATTTGATACAGTTATTAGTTCGACTGAAGTTTTTCAAAACTATTTACCAACAGGCAGATCTGTTCCAATAGATAGCACCATTTGGAAGCCTAGGGGATCTGAACCTATTAAAAATCAAACACAAGGACAATATTATTGATCAATATTATTTTCTTCCAATATAAGTTTCTATAAACTTCAATTTAGAATCAATGTTTAAATCTTGATTAACTAGTTTAAACTTCCCGTTATTGGTAAAAGATTGTCTAATTTTGATTAAAGATGTATCGGTTGCATCTAATTCGTTGATTATATTAATTCTAAATTTGGCATTAAAGGATAAAGTTGTCAAGACTTTAAATAAATATTTCAAAATCCCATAATTTAATGGAGTTACTAAAGTGGAGGGATATACTTTAATCCCAATACTTTTAATTTTATGAATTTTTTTATCTTTATTTAAATTCTCATAAAATTGATTAAATTTATCTTGTGATAATAAAAATGGTAAAATGGCCTTACCATTAGAAGTTGTACCTTCTGCAAAGATATAAATGATCTTATTAGTCAATTTCTTGAAATCCAATTCATTATTTGTATCATTATTTGGTTCATAACCACTTAAACTTGTTTTAATAAATTTCCATATTGAAACATGTTGTAAATTACCATTTTTATTTGGTAATAAGATAACAAATTTATCATTTGAAACAACCGATAATAAAAAAATGTCCAATGGACTTGTAAAATTAACGAAAAAAACTTGATTCTTACTTGGATAAAATCTTTTTAAATTCTTAGCCTTTAAATTTTGTACTGTTAGTTCATAGGATGTTAATCCAGCTATGAATAATATAACTCTTTTGAGAGAAATACCCAATGGTGATAATAACAAATGTATGACGAATAATGGGATAATCAACACCAATTTCAACGCAAAGACAACACTATTACCCAAATCATCTAAATGAACACTTTTAATGAAATTGAGTAGTGGTGACTCTGACACACCTATGATATTAGTCTGAGTCACTGGAAGAAAGGGAGAAATCCCTGTAGCTTTATCTCTGAACTGCGTGTATCTTTCCATCTATTAGACCTTATACTTTTCTATAAAGCTATATATATATATAAAAGCTATTATTTATTATAATACTCGTTCGAGAGTCCATATGGGTCTGTTCGCGAAACTGTTATATTGAAATTATGTTTTCGCGTCCACGAACATGTTTTATTCATAATGTGTGTTCGCGATTTTATTTTTTTTTTAAAAAAAAATTCCGCGAAAACATTCTATGAATAAAAGAAAGCATTGTAGAAAAAACCAGCTTTGAAAAGGCTTTTTAAATAGTAAAGAAAAAGGTCGAGTTCTGGGTGGAAAGGATGTCTTTAGAGGCAGTATTGGAACGTGGTGATGATGTTCTGGAGAAATATCCACGTACGGCTTCATGGTGGAATTCTGCTAGTAGGGCTACATGTCTTTTAGCCGTTGGGTTTTCGAAATTAGTTCTTTTCACGTCATATAAACCATCAGTTAGTGGATTAGAAAAATTAGATGAGGCATTACAGAGGAGTAAAGATGAAAATAGGGGGTTAATGACTATAATGAATCATATGTCTGTTGTTGATGATCCTTTCATATGGGGGTGTTTGCCATGGCGTTATTATAAAGATGTTGATAGTATTAGATGGGGTCTTGGTGCAAATAATGTTTGTTTTAAAAATGGATTTTTATCCAATTTCTTTAGTCTAGGTAAAGTATTATCTACTGAAAGATTTGGTAAAGGTCCCTTTCAAGATTCTATAGATGCTGCAATTAGAGTATTATCGCCTGATGATACATTAGATTTGATTTATGATGGTTCAAGGGAAACTTGTAAAAGATGGTTAGATACTCAAAGGACAATTACTACAGTTACAACTAAAATTAGAGAGGATTATTTACCACCAATCATAAGATCAAGACCCTCTTGGGTTCATGCATTTCCTGAAGGGTTTGTTTTACAATTACAACCACCATTTAATAATTCAATGAGATATTTTAAATGGGGGATAACAAGATTAATTCTAGAATCTACAAGACAACCAATCATTGTACCAATTTTTAGTCATGGCTTTGAAAAAATCGCACCAGAGTCAGCAGCCGATACAATAATTGAAAGATATTTACCTGCGAATTTTGGAGCTGAGATAAAAGTTACAATTGGAGATCCAATTGATGATAAAATCATCACGAAATATAGAGAAGAATGGTTAGAATTAGTTAGAAAACTATCGGATTCCAAAACACCAATAGATTTATCACAAGAATTAAAATATGGTAAAAAGGCCCAAGAATTAAGAAGTAGACTGGCTTCTGAATTAAGACAAGCAGTCGCTGATATTCGTCATTCTATTGGATTCCCAGAAGAAGATGCAAGATTTAAAAGCCATGAATTTTGGGAAAGATATACATTATCTGAAGGTAAGAGTGATCCAGATATTCAATTCATTGGTAAAAATTGGGCAATAAGAAGACTTCAAGATTTTTTAAATGACAAGAAATCTGATTAAAGTACATAGAATAATATATATTATATAGTTTCATATTTCTTTAATAGTTTTTGAAATCTAGACTTTTGTTCTAGATCCAAGCTTTTCAATAATTCTTCAGTTGAGGCATTTGCTATTAGCTCTAATTCATTCAAATCATCTGCTCCCCATGCAATTCAGCTATTTCATCTAAATCATCTCTCGTTAGGTTCAGGTTCTTTTCAACTTGTCTATAATCTAAAGGTGCCTCATATTTCCAGCCTTGTTGATATTTATCGAGTATTTTAATTAACTTCAACTTATCCTTATCACTCAGTGCACTCATTTCTCGAACATCTCTTTCATAAAACTTATCTGAACAAGTTTGATGAGTTTGTGATTTATAACAGTTCAACGAACAATACGGTTTAAAACACCTAGAACACACGTATTTGGACACAGATTTCCCGTCATTACATATTTGACACCTTTTTACTTCATTATTCCTACACACACATTAGCTTAGTAGCTAATTACCCCTTGTTTTCCCTAGAAGTTTGATATATATATATATATGTCCCACATTAACTTCTCCGAGATTTCTTTTCCTTTAACCAGCCTTGAGGGAAAGTCAGTATGAGAATTGGCTATAGATATGGCTTAAGGGTGAGGCCCCAAAGATTTGTTAGAGGCTATGCTTGGAACATATTTAGACGGACATCTCTTGAAGATTCTCATGAAGTTGATGAGGTTATTTTAAATGCTAGACAGGAGCTTAGAAGCCCTACAGATCCATAAAGATTAAAAAATTCTTAGAAGCATATTGTAATTTACGAAACTTCCATAAAGTCTCAGATATCTTTGAGCAAATTTTATCAATGCCATATGATTGTGTATTAAACAATGATACAGTTACAATTTTAATAAAAGCATATACTTTTTCATCATTATACGATGTTAAAACGTTTTGGAATAATTTGAGTGAATTAGAAATTCTACCAAATGAAAATAACATCAATCAATATATTATTGCACAATGTTATCATGAACATTTTGATGAAGCTTTACAGATAGCCTCGTCAGTCGAAGATATTGATCTAAAAATGATTTCACAAATTCTTGAGAATTTATACAACTGGACAAAAGGTGAAGAAAGAAGGAAGGAAATTGAAGATTGGGCTTCCAAGAAATATAATGGAATACAATTAATAAAGATCAGAAAATTCATTTACTACCCACTTCAACTTTTGAGCCTAGTTTAACTGAAGATACTCGTCTCGTGAGATCTTCCATGTAGATTATTTATTTATTCATTAATTTATTTAAATTATTTCAAACTCTTAACATCTTTAGTGCCGACTTTTGTACTGTTAACCTTAGTTGCAAATCTTAATGAATTTAATGTTTCATTGAAATGTTTTGCACAAGGGGATATATTAACGAACATCAAAGTTTTTGAGTCACTACTTAATGCATATTGTAGTAGATAAGTTAATTTCGAATTCCTAAATGGTATATGTTTTCTTGCGTCTTTATCACCTAGCGCATAGATAACATCACCAAGACAGCTTAAACTTTTATTGATTGATTGAGTTTCCTTCAACCTATCACCACTTGCTTGTGAGTGTGAAAGTCTTTCAGAACCAGCTAAATCAATTAGATTTAATAAGCCTTCAATCTTTTCATCAGTATCAGCATTCGAACCATATATTTTTATCGTAAAAACAGTATGAGATCTTGAAGATCTTTCATTAGCCTTTGTTGAAGCTATGGAACGATTCTTTAAAGCCTTTTCTAAAATTTCATTCATCCTTTCAGGTGATTCTATTTCAACACTTGTTAGATCTGTGACTGAAGTTGTTTCATTAAATTTATCATGTCTTATCTCGTGTTTCGCTTTTTCATTATTTGAATCTCTTAGAAGATCTTCAATACTTTCGTTATAAATTTCTAAAAATTCACCAAAAATTTTATGACTCCAACCTCTTTGTTTCAGTTTTGCTGAGGTCTCAAATATTTGATCAACAGCTCTTGGTATCATACCATCTTGACTTGACATTGTATGAGTTTTACCAGACCCTGTTTGACCATATGCAAAGATACAAACTTTAAAGCCATTAAGTGCACTTTGAACTAATTGAGAAATTTCTTCAAAAACCTCTGAGTTTGAAGAATCCATTTGGAAAACTCTATCAAATGAAAAAATGTGATTTCTCCTTATATGAGGAGTTGGATTGTTGAATGGATTATTTGAAATTGGTTTAGGATCTTTCAATTCAATTTCTTGCTCTTCTTCATCATTATCGGGCACTTGAATTTCAACAACATCGTTTACCTCTGATTTTAAAGGAGGTCTAATTCGGCAAAACACTCTTATATTACCTTTTAGTTCTTGCATTCTATTATGTAATTTGCGTCTAATCTCCTCTTCTCCAATTAATTGATTATCAAGATTTTCTTTTTCATTAATTTTCCAATCCATATCAGCTTTAAGACCTTCAATGGTTGAATTTTTCTCCTTCAAAGAGTCTTTAAGATGCTCTATTTTGAGTCTTAGTTCGTTTATATTAGAGTCAAAGGATTTATTTAACTCTTTTTGGTTCTCTAATTCTTTTAGTTTTTGCATTTTTTGAGATTTTTCCTTCAATAATGATTCTTTAATATTGATTAACTTCTGTTCAATTTCCAATTTTTTTTTATCTAGCTCTTTGGATTCCTTTTCTAGAGATATTCTATTATCTTCCATGAATTTTTGCAATTCAATTACTTTACTGTTATGATTCATTTTTAGATCTCTTAACTCTCGTTTAAAATCTATTTCACTATTACCTATTTCTTCATTAATCTTGGAAATTCTCTCCCTTAAATCAGTCTTCTTTGATTGTATATTTGATACTTTTAAAGAAAGAATTTTTTCAATTTCGCTTCTATAAGACTTCTCCAAATTATACATTGATGCCTCATTATCAGTTTGTATCTGTTTAAGATTTAATTCGAAATTTCGTTTTAAACTATCATCAGTCTCCTGTTTCTGAGATTGTAAAATTTCCAACTCATTCTGCTTCAGTTTTAATTTTCTAGTAATATTTGAATATGCATCTTCTAGATCCTGATTATCAACCTCAACTTGTTGTATTTGAGTCTTTATCGTCAATAGCGAACCTTCTAGTTCAGATAATTCCTCTTCTTTAGAAATCAGTTGAAACTTAAGACTTTCCAGCTCTTTTTTGTTATAGCTATAATTTGATAATGCATTATTTCCAACTTCAACTCTTTTAGAAGACCCCTTTAACCCATCAGTAGGAGATTTATAACCATATGCCGTCATATATGAATTAGTCTTTGTGGGTGTAGTATTTAGACGAGGAATTGATGAAGGTTTGGGTACTCTTGAATCAGATTCAATCATATGTGAGTTGAGCTCGTTGGAACTAAGAGCAACCAGCCCTTCTCTATTAACAGATTCACCAGGCTGCCGTATCAACGATTGCCTTTCCTCCATTAAACCTCCCTTCCTTGTGTATCAGATTCTGAAGTCCTTTTGATTGAAATGTAAACAAAGAGAAAGATGCTTATACTTTCCGGTAAAATCATGTGATATATCACGTAGCTTATTTGTTCCAATTCCGGTTTAGACCTCATCTCTATGAAATAAAAAATTTATTAACAGTTCGTTTAGATATTGTGAAGCTATTCAGAAACGATTAAAAGAGAGACGATGTCTAAGAAACGAGTGTCAATACAACTACCAGCTAAAGATATTAGTGCTGAGATAACGCAGTCCAAAAAGAAGCAAAAGATTAGAGAGGAAGGTGAGTATTTCATTTGATTGGAAAATTTTATGACTAATAAAAGTAGGTTCTGAAAGTGAAAATGAAAGTGGGAATGATAGTATAGATTCCGATGCAGAGGTTGAATTAGAAGATGATGAGTTCGATTTAGATGATGTCAGTAGTGATGAAGAAGAAGATAGTGAGGATGATGATGAAAACTTACCTAAATTGAAAAAAAGAAAGAAGAATAGAGATGATGGATCAGAATCATTTGCTAATGCAGTGACAGCTATTTTGGGATCTAAATTAAAGGCATACGATAGAAAAGATCCTATCTTAGCTAGATCGAAACAAACTTTAAAAAAGGTTGAAAGTGAAAAATTAGAAGCAAAAGCACGCAGAGAATTATTAGCAGAGAAGAAAAAAGTTTACGATAAGGATAGAATTAGAGATTTATTGCCTAAGGAAGATGCGAATGCCCGTGCCTTATTAGAACACGAGAAAAAATTGAAAAAAGTAGCACAAAGAGGTGTTGTTAGATTATTTAATGTTATTATGTCAACCCAAACAAATACCAACTCAGCAATTGCTAAAACAAAAGTTTTAGGAGAGGAGAAAAAGGAAAAATTAATAACAGAGATCTCAAAGGAAAAATTTTTTGATTTAGTTAAAGCAGCTGGAGATAAATGAATATATTAATTTTATAAGTATGGTAGTTGAGAGCACTTCTTTTCTCGAAAGCGTTGTTTGCCCTTTGAATTCTTTTATAATAAACGATTAATCAATTATAATAATAGTAGAAATAAATAATAAATAAAATAAAATTAAAAAAAAAAAAATAATGAAGGATGCGAGGTTCGAACTCGCGCGGAGAAACCTCCAGTAGATCTTAAGTCTACCGCCTTAGACCACTCGGCCAACCCTCCCAATTGTTATTGTCGTTATTCGTAGTAACATTTATAAGTCTTTCAGAATTTTGAATGTTGATATAAATATGATATTAATTCTTTTATAAAACTAATACGCCTTGGGCTCTATTAGATTTAAACTTAAGGAAGCTTTCTTTTCTCAGATTTAATGGGAAATTGCAGCCAGAAAAGCTGAACTCTTATTTTCAAGTTGAAAAACTGGTTAAGTGGTATTAAAGATTAAGCTAATCATACCTATAAGCATCTATTGAAACTCACAAAGTGGGAAAAACTAATACATATCCTTCTCGTTGATTATCGACAATTTTCCAACGACTTTATTACACAATATTTCTTTCTTTATACCGAAAGTCAGAATTTTGATAATTCTCGAAGAAAATAAATAAGTTAAAGAACAAATCTCATAACTAGTTCTAGATATCAGTTTTAATAGTGGTGTCGATGATCCCAAATACCCCAGATTCTTCAGCTGAGAAGATCAACTCGATTGAGGCAATTGATGCGAACGTTGAAACAAACCAAGCAACCAGTGAATTGAAGGAAACAAATGAGTTAAATGGGAGTACAGATAATTCAGCACACACAAGACTTGAAGAAGCTTTGAAGCTACGTGATAAGTTGGATTCGTTGATTAGAAGAACGGTACAAACAAAGAAAAGATGCGAAAAGTTAGATCATGATAATAAATATCTACAAGAATATGTTGGTAATTTAATGAATAGTGGTGATTTTCTTTCAAGAAGATTATGAGACCTTTTGGGGGGGTCCTTGTGTAATTTTAAATGATGCTAAATGATTGGGGTGGATACATCAAAAATGGAGTTTATAAATGAAAACTTAGATGACATGATTCACCAAATTCCAGTGCTAGATTCCCATCGAAATTAGAAGTTAAAGGCTACTTTTTAACTGAAATTAAAACGAATGTTCCAATTTCAAGAAGTTTACAAGAAAATGATATTAAACAAACAATCACACAATTATTGAATACTATTCACATAATACTGGGATTTTAAAAGAATTAGCAAATATTGTTAGTTATGCTCCATATAACACTTAAAACTGGCTTAAGTTCGAAAATTGGACGGTATCATCAATAAACCCTTTATTCAATAAGTCTATACACATCACCAAAAACGAGATCAAGTGAAGTAAGGTCAGTAGCGTGCACGTTTTGCAGAAAGAGAAAAAGGAAATGTGATGGTCAATCACCACGTTCTATTTGTCAGACAATAAATCAGGGCCTTTTGGATACTTGACAAATCAAGATTGAATCAACGAATAATAATGCTGAATAATTATTCAAATGTCTTGCAGATGAAACTGCAGTGGAGGAGATAACTTTAACGAAGTGGAAAGTATGTGAAAATTTTATGGACCAATATCAAATTGACAAACAATCAATGAGAAGTTTGAAGAAGAATCATTAATAATTAGTAATAAACCAGATGCAGTAAGATCTTTCGAACAACTGATGAGATTAAATCATGGGAATCCACAATCTTTAGAAGTCAATTTATCATACTCAGTTGTTTAATTATTATTATATCGAGCTTATCTGAAACAAATTCCACTAAAAGCTATTCAAAAAATAAACCAACATTGTGAAATTTCAAATTTAATTTTAAAATTAATTGCCAATGAAAGGAATGATTTATCTTATTTGCTATCATATTTAACTTTAACTTGTCCAACCTTTAATTTATTTTTGATTTCAAGTTCTGAATTTTATAAATAAACTTCATTAAAAAGACTAACAATTTCTAATGATGCATTAATTAAATTTGGTAAATATTGGAAAAGAGGTTTGAAAGAGATTAAATTATCGAATGGATTATCTAAGGCATGGAATCTTATTATAACAATATTTGAAGATCACCAATAATATTAATAATGATGAAGAAGTTGATTGAAGAGTTCTTTAATCATTTTAACTAATGATATTAATTAAACCCATTAAATGAAGAGAACATATCATTTTCAAATAATAAATCAGCATTTAACTCATCATCTAAATTCTTTAAATTTTCAGATTCCATTGGTAAATTAAATTTATTTGATAAATTAATTAGATTCTGATAAATTTCAGCTGCTGACTTCCAATTGACTGATAATTTTTCTAAATAATTCCTGCAATTATTAAAATGATTTAGCAACTTCAAATCTTGATTCTCATTTTTAATCAAATATAGTAATGTTAATCCAATTATTTGAATGAAATTTGGTAAATAGTAAGGTAATTTATCAATTGGGAATTTAAATAATTTAATTAGTAGTTCTGATGCTTGAATTGTGGAATTTAAAATGTTATTTCTAATTAAATTTGATGAATTTTTGATAAAAATTTTATTAATTTTTAATCTAATAATCTGAAAGTTTAGGTTAAATAATATGATAAAAAAGTCATCTTGAGTGTTATTTAGAGATGATAGTTTGAGTTGGAATGGAATCGTGTTAATCAATTCGTTTAATATTTTTTCACTCATTTGCAAAACTTTTAGTTTATCATTTGAATCACCAATATCAAAATTAACTGTATAAATTTGATCATTGAATCTATCATATATATACCATAATCTTGATATGTAAGCAAAATTCAATTCAATTAAATGCAATTTGTTCGATTGAGTCGTTGATATTTTATAAAAAGGTGATATAATTCTTTTAAAATGTAAAACACTTGGAACTTCAAGGAGATCTGTTATAAGTCTATCTTGTAAACAGATTGACCACAATATTGAAGAGTTTAACTGATTTTGAACAACTCCATCATTATCATCATAAGAAATATGTAACCCCATATTTTGAGTTAATGAGCAAGCCATTGAATTGAAAAGATAAGATTGAAAATAATCACCTTTACCCATATTATAACATGATAATAAATAAAGACTTGATATTATATAAATATCAACTTTTGATTTACAGATAATATTCATTATTGAATCTTTAGCAACTGAAATAAATAAAGATTCGTGAATATGTCTTAATGGATGAGAGGAATAAATTGAAGCAATACCGTAAATGATATTAAACATTAAATTAACACTTGGAGAATTAATATCAATAATAGAATTTAATAATTCAATTAAAAAATATGAATTTATTGTAAAACTATCTTTAAATATAGTTAATAGATAAGATTGATATGATAAATCTGTGAAAATTATATTGAATCCAATGATTGCTATTGGTGAAGAATCCTGATTGATTTCATCTTGTGATTGAATAACATCCTGTAATTCACTTGAAAAAGGCTGTATATAACCTTCATTAATACTTAAATTGATACTTAATCTTGTTAATTCTTCCAAAGACTCATCAAACTCAACACTCTTAGGAATCGATTCTAATCTTTCCTCAATCGTTTCATTACTGACACCAAACTCCTTTAAAAACTGCGTTAATTTTGAACATCGATCTTCTAATGGATGGACATAATCTGTATGATATTTTCTTCTTCTTCGATCATCATGGTTTAAATCATACAGACAGCTCTGTTTATATTTGATACAATTCGAACATGGTTGCTTCTCATCACATCTTCGTTTGAGTCCTCTACAGAACGTACAAGTTCTTTTATCCATCATGGGCCTTTGTGTGTGTTGTTGTGTGTGAAATCATTTAGGTGCCTCATCGGATTTTTTTTTTAATCAGCCTTGCTTAAAGAGTAACCGAGAGCCAACAACTAGCAAGAGAGCCACCAACTATACCATCCGTGATGAAGAAGCTCTACAATGCAGTGAGTTTTGTATTAATAATGGTTTGACTCACAATACTAACTAATTAAAGGTTTGTACCTTCTTGGGAATCTCATTATTCAGAAAACTATATACGGAACAGATTGAGCTATTCAATCAATCATCACCGAAAATCTATCTAAACACATTATCAATACTATTTGAATGGGATTTCTTTATGAATTTCGGGTTAATCAACTTTTTATTGATCTTAACACTACTTCTACCAAGATTATTCCGTTGGATTATGCTTGGTGATCAAACATATGATGGGAAAATTCAAGAAAATTTCAACTACACTGTTTTTGAATTCATATGTGGATTAACAGTGTTACGACAGATAGATAAAGAGATCTTAAATGTACATTTGTGTGTTAATTATGCATCATTATTCCTTTGTTTGGTTTTATTAAAGAATTTCCATTATTTATTGAATTTAAAGATTAAAAACCATGGTAAACCAACTAAAATACTGATTAGTATCTTAATATTAACATTAATTGATTTATTATTAATATTTAAGTTCAAACATCAATATAATAATTCTGTTTTAATCATATTTGGATTTGAAATTTTGAATCTTTTCCCATTAATGTTATTAACAATACTTAATTTTATATCAACTTATTATAAAAGATATTCCAAGGCAACTACTATTATGATTGATTTTGTCTTAAGCTTATCAAGATTTGCTCTATTCTTAATCTATACTTGGTTTGTTCATATGAATTTCATATTCCCAGTTCATATCTTACCATCAAGTTATAAATGCTTCAGATTATTACTATCAAAACTAAGATATCTGATAAACTATAAGAATAATGGAATCAAATTCAAAAGATTTGATTCTAGTTTACCCAAATTACACAATCATGATTTTAAAAATGAAAGTTGTTTTTGTTTGGAAACTAATAATTCAAAAGATATAAGAATATTAAAATGTCATCATACTTTTCATTTCGATTGCTTGAAATGGTGGTTGCTGAAGTCAATGACATGTCCAATATGTCGAGAAGAGGTAATGATTTAATGAGTAATGAAAGAAAAAAAGAATTTAATATAATCTAACTTTGTAAGCACTAAGAACCGTTCAAATCATCAAGATACTCTCTATACTTAACCCACTGCAGTAAACTCTTGGTTGACTTTTTTCAATTAATTCTCTATAATTCAATTCTGATTCCTTTATCTCTGACAATTATCAATAGATTCATTTGCTAAATCACTTTCAGCAATCATATATTTTAATATATAATTAAATCTTGTATTTGAAGATTTCAATTTGTTTATGACCTTGGATCCGATTATCATTGATAGAACAAATTTTTTAAAAGCATTGTCAGTTTCTCAATATTTCAATCTCAAATTCTTGTTGATTATACTGGTGTTGTTAGTATTAAAGCATCTAATTGAAAATTTTTGATTATTTCAATTATTGTTATCTTTAGCCTTTTCCATTCTGAATACGTACTCGCATGATAATCATACTAGTAGCACCTCTATGTTTAGATTTAGTATAGATTTTATTAGCAAGATAAGAAACTTGTTTAATAACTAAAACTGTATTTATAAAGTCATTGTTCATTTTAATTTGCTAATTAATTCTTATTTACACAATAGAGTCAATGTTTCATAAACTTTGATTAGTTGAAATTTCATTATTTTGAAATGGATTCCATAACTTCTGTAATGTAAAATAATAAACCACTTAGTAAGTTTCTTTTAGAACTTTAGAGCTACAAATTGAGCCTATATATATACTAAATAGAAAATAATGATATAATTCACCCAAAAAAACCCTCTTTTTAACCACAATAAATCACTCAACTAGTCAAAATTCACACCACTAAAAAACCTACAACTAAATGTTCCTAAATCATGACCTTTTATTCATCTATTTAACGAAATAATAACAATCATGTACTCTATTATATATCCTAAACAAGTAATTTCCTAAAATGTATGTTTTTGTATACTTTTCGAAATTACCATTTAAAAAAAAAAATGAGGCAACAACGGTGGTCTTAATCCCATTTTCTAACCAACAACGTTGTTAATTAGTATAGAGTGATTAGGTATAACTAGAGAATTGTGGGAACCAGAGGGACATTTTATATAATGGACTTTCTGACGACAAACTTCAGTAAAGAAATTATATCAAACTTTACGGGGCCATTCCGTTTATTAGATTTACCATTAGAAATATTACTTAAAGTATTAATATTTCTTGATGTTCCAGATCTTACTTCATTATCAATGACGTGTCAGTTTTTGAAAAGAGTTGCTAATGAGCGATATATTTCAAAGTCCAAATTCTTTTATATTAAATATAAGATTGGAATCTCATTAAGGATTAGACCCTCAAGTCAAAATTTATATGAAAAGAATATTTTACCAATGAATAACTTGACAAACTTCAATATGAACCATTTTTTACTGATATCAACATTACAAAAATCATTTAAAAAGGACAATTTGATTAAAAATCTACAAAGAAGACCAAGTAAAGAAGAATTAAGGGAAAAACATATATTAGTTGAACGTTCTTTAATTAAAGAGAGAGTCAAAGAATTACAAAGGGAAAATATCTCACAAATGTTGGAAATGCTATTAAAATCGTATAAATTTCATAATAATAAAAAATCAGCTTTAAAGGATAAATTGGTTAAGATATCACCAACAAATATAGATATTAGTGATGAATTTACAAAAGTTTATATGAAATTTGTTGAGAGATTAAATAAGGCAACGATATCATTCAATAAAAAAACATCACCTAAGAGAGACTTTGCGTTGAAAGTTAATAATGTACTGAATCACATTGATGATGAACAAGCAAATACCTTTGAGAAAAATTCAATAGATGTTATAGGATCCAAAGTCCGTTCAAAGAAACAATATTTTGAAAATCTTGTTTCGACATCAAATTCCCAAGGCGAGGTAAGGAAACCTTCAAGAACAGTACTGAAGGCTTCGGTTATTAATGATAGTATAATAAGTTATGAGAAAATGTTTTAAGTCTCTTTTCCTAAACCCATAGCTTGAGAGAAACCGTTATATGAATTACGAGCAGAATAATGAACTAAAAATAAAAAAAATTTATTATTAATAGATTTGTACCGTTTGTAAGCACTTAATTACAGACCTTAATTATCAGACCCCAAATTACAGACCCCAAATTACAGACCCCTGTGATTATTAGACACTCCCATTTACGAATAATTTCTGAAATGGATTATCCGGCTTCTTCGTATATTTTAATTCTGGAAATGCTCATCAGTTAATGTTAAACTTTCTTCCCAACATATGAAGTATATGTCAGTTACTTAGAAAGGAGATCTTGCCTAAGTCTTTCTGCCCGGTAGCTGAATAGCTGAATAGCTGATAGCTGAATAGCTGAAAAGCTGGTAGCTGGTAGCTTCTGCTTAAGCTAGGTGGGGATATCCTCTTGGTTTACTCGGGTATCTCTCCCTAGTTCCCTTTCTTCTCTTCCTAACTTTGGCCTCGACTCCCGCCTGGACAGTGCTTCCCCCCCCTCTCCATCTCTCCCGCCAAAATCAGCTGGCTCACAACTAATAACTTAGCCGAAACTCACTGAACGCACAGGACAGCACATATATTCAGAGCTGATAGCATCGACACACAGATTTAAGAGAAGTAGATCAAAACACAAAGTGCATAGAGTTGCCTTTCACTTATCTCAACTAGTTCAATATTAAGCCCTACGGGTTTATGATCGGTTAAAATGATCGAGACCGTAAACCCCCTTAATGAATAAAGAGAGACCCTTTAAAATAATATTTACTATCTACAATTTATCAATCATTACTTCATTACTCTTTTCATTCATCTCGTTTTAGTCATTTTCTTTAACTCGTTCTTCGTTGGTTTATTTTGATAACCAGCACAATAAACTTTACTCTTTTCACAGTTCCTACACATTGGTTTCCTTTCATCACATTTTATTCTACGACGTCGACAAGTCAAACATCCTGTTCTTGTTCTTCTCCTTACTTCTTTTCTAATAGGTTCATTCTTTGCTTCTTCTGATTGTTGTTGAACTTGGTAAGGCGGTATTTGTTGGATTTGTTGTAAATTATAATAGTTTGGAGCTAATTGTGGTTGATTATTATATCTATAATTATTCTGGAGTTGAAAATTCGGTATTGTACCTGGTACTCCTATTGGTGTTGTAGGATTAGAATAAACTGTAACTGGTAACTTTGATGGTAAAACTAATTCTGATATTGGTGGTAAATTGATTGTTTTAGGAAATCTATCTATTGATGTTTGTTGTTGTCTTGGTGGTAAAGGTTGATAATCAAATGACTCTGAGTGTAATGGGATTAGTAACGGCAATGGACTTGGCACGCTTCTCGAGCTTATCGAACTAAATGAAGCTCTTTGGAAGTTGGGGCTATTATCTTGATTTGGTGTCGTAACATAATGATTCAATCGTGGTAGATTATTAATACTAGGTAATGTACCCATAGTCACAATCATAAAAATAAACAAATTTCAAAAGAACCCAAGGGAAGAAAGTTTTAAAAACAAAAAAAAGCTAGCTGGCATTTTATTATATAAATAACTATAGAGTAATAAGGCGACTGAGAAGTGCATATTCGACAACAGACGAAGGCTGCATTAAGGGAATAAAAAAAAAAAAAAAAAAAACAACAACAAGCAAGTTTGCAATAGTACACTATCTTTCTCACAGAAAAAAAGAAAACTGACTGAGATCTGACCCAAAGACAAACCACTGTAAAGTTGTCTTTTGTTTTGAGGTTTCAGTTTTTTTCCCTCTTTGTTCTTTTGATTGGACCTAAAGATGAATCATCCCTGTAACGTTAATTAGACAAGTCTTATTACAAGTCTAATTAATGTGTCTATCTTAAGAAGCAAAAGGGGCACCTACCAATTAATCTAAACACGTCTAGAATAAAAATCTAGCGAGATTTTCGTTTAAAACTAGATATTTTATTAATACTATGTATACATATGTCGAGATTAACCTTTGTTGTTGAGGATGTCTCTCTCTCTTTATAAAGAATAGAGAAATGGTGAATTCGAGATGACAAAATCGTGCACTTGCCTATAAAGAAGAGATTCTTGGATCGAAAATAGGTCCAGTGAACTGAAAGCAAATGTATATTAAATTCTGTTCGGACTTGCTGGACTTTACAACCTACATGCGTATGCGGCATAACGTGGAAAGAACATAAATCCGCATTAACACAGTTTCGTTTCCCTTTTAATTATTTGATGGCATGACGATCTACAAGAGAGAAGAAAGGATCATCATAATTTAAAGCTTAAAAGAAAAAAAAAGCGATTGGTAGAATAGGGGACCTTGATTGCTATATAGTTAAGAATGAGAGAGCTAGACATATATGTGTTTTGGGGAGCGGGTGCAAATATTCATTTGATTCCTTTCAGATCCTTTATCTTGTTATGCGACAGATTCCTGAATAGGCTCACTTTCGAGAAAAAAAAAAAAGATTTTGGCCAACAAACCTTTGTATTCAAAAAAAAAATCGCCCTTGTCTAACAACACAGGATTTGTATTAGAGAATATGCACTTCCAGGGACATATGTTTACATGACAAAGGAAATTCGCTTGTAAGTGTACTTCCAGTTTAGCAAACCAAAAAAGGGTTGTTCAGATCTCTCGCCTAGGCCAAAAAAAAAAACAATCTCTGAGCTTGATGATGATGCTCGTTAAAAAATCGCACACCGAAGGAAGTTTGTTGGTTACCAAAAATATTCCTTGAACGCTCGCCCCAAATGAAAAAAAAAAAAAAAAATAAAACCACATGTTACTTTTTGGGGCCAAGTTATATTTTATTGGCATCGCAAAGCATGAAGCGTGGATTAACTCATCACCCCTTGGGGCCCCAAGGAAGACAGGAAAAAAACTACATGAAAATGCTTTTTCATCTTAACGAAGAAAAAAAAAGAAAATTAACTTTGATATCTGAAGTATAATCTCTTTTGATGTAAATTTTAGACAAATCACAGATTGTCCATTACCCGTTTAAAATTTTATAACTTGTCGCCTCAAATTGTTTTTAAACATAATCTTTGTCAGTTACCGAACCTTTTTTTTTTTTTGCTTTTCGCCTTACTCTTTTAAAATCCTTTTACCGGGAAATGGTCCTCAATTCGGAAACTCAAACTTAAAAATGTATGCCGAATGCTAGATCATGCAATGGTTATATAGCCCCTGGTACTCTTATATAAGCAACTTTTAAAGATTACATAAGCATTTAATTAATATTACATAATCGTATTATTAATCAAGTCGCTTGTTAGTCACGTGATATTTTTATTATATAAGCAATGGCTAATTGATGACTAAACCTTTCTTTTGAAGAGGGGGAAACAAAAAATATATATATTTCGAATTCGCGAATTTTTCTCTCTTTTGCCCAAGCACTAAGTTAATGAGTGTTGAAGAGAGAAATCCTCTTGATTATTGGCCTGATCATATTGATATTCCCATAAACGATTGGTTATTCACACAGGAGCAATTGGATCAGTCGGTTTCTGTGCAAAGTGGGCTCAACAAGGATGATGAGATAAAGGCATATTTCCATAGTTTAAATCTGATATTGGAATTAAGACAGAAGTTATGTAAACAAATTCAAGATAAGAACGGTCTTCCTATAATAGATGTAAAAAGTGGCAAACCGCTATTGGATGTTATACCGAAGGCTGCAATTTTTTATTCTATGATTTATCTTTTAAGATTCTATCAAAGGTGTTCATTAAAACAGTTTGATTATATATCAGTGGCTCAAGTTTGTACTTTTATAGCAACAAGAGTCTTGGAAGCTCATAGAAAGGCTAAAGACTTTGCGCTTATAACGGCTAGTTTCGTTAATAAAGGTGCTCAAATTGATGAAAAAAGACAAGAATTTTGGTATTGGAGAGATAAATTAGAATCTTTAGAATTAACTGTTATGGATGTATTATGTTGCGATTTCATAATAACGAACCCTTATGAATATTTGAAAGAGATTTTTCATAACAAGCCTCAAAATAATGAAGATATAATATTTTGGGATAATGTTGATGAATTAAAAAAGGATACTACATTATTAGTTGAAACTTCAAGTAGGACTCAAATTTTTTTATTATATAAAATTGAAAACGTTATAATAGCACTGTTATTAGCCTCTGCTCATTTGAAGAAACTTCAAATTCCAAAAGATTTTTTCAATATTGATATTAGTGCTAAAAATTCAATAAGGATTTTAAATTCTTTGGCTTCAATGGATAGATCAATCGCAAGGTTTGATAAGTCAAGACGTCGTTCTTTAGACTTTACTTCAATCACTGAAAATGATCTGAGAGTTGTTTTACAACAAGAATTAAAGCCTATTAAAGAGCTTAATAATGCACCAATTGAAACGGGGAAAAGTTATATTAAACCTCAGGGTGAAATTGATAACAATAGTGCAACTATTGAACCCCAAATTAAAGTAATCGGTACTAATGTGGAAGTGCAAGCTCCAACTAGTTCTGAGAAAGAGCCTGCACTAGAGAAAGTTGTAAGAGTAGATCTAAATGATAAAAGAGCAGAACATGGAAATATCGAAGATAGAACTCAAGTAGAGAATAAATTAAAATTAGAAGCAGAGTCAGAAATTGATAAGAAAATTGATGAGTCAAAAATTAGGGGAAAAGTTATAGATGAGATTTCCACTCCAGTAAAAAAGGATACCATTGCATCACCACTTTTATCGAACAGCTCAAGAAATTCACCATCTACAGAAACATTACCTATAATTTCCAATGAAGTACCAAAAGACAACAGCATAAAAATTCCAGTCAAGTCTGATGGTTTTAGATTATCACCATTCCCATCACAAATTATTAAAAGACCAGAAAACAAATCAACGAATTCACCTCTTAGAAACTCACCAACTAAAGAATTATTCACGAAACTTAAAACAGAGTCCAAGATTACTGAAGCAGTTCCTGAAAATTCAATAAAGAAACGCTCTGTAGTTTCAAAACCAACATCAGAAAATATTCAATCAGATGCTAGAACAACTTCAAGAGGCCAAGAGAGGAACTCTAAAAGACAAAGAAGAGAAACTCTATTGGATATTTATGAATCCATTGACTCTGACCTTAGTGAAATAGATTGAGCCTCAAATGTTTTGTCGTTTTTGTGGATATTTTTAGTTTCCTTTTTTTTTTTTTGGTCTTTTCATTTTGTGTCACTTCAAAACACCTACTTAAAATAGTTTGAGGTTTTAGAGGGAAGAAATCTCTTGGAAGTCCAGATTTTTAGTAATGAGCACCAATAATGTTTCTTCACCAGAAGAGATTCGTCGTCGTAAAATTTTCAAAAAGGGAATTGATTTCACATTATTAATCTGTGGACAAGAAGGTAATGGGAAAACTGCGTTTATTAATAGTTTTTGTAAACAAGAGGTTTTGGGCAAAGATACCGAAATTGTTAATCCAAAAGAGGCTCATATTAATCCAGGAACCCATGTAGAAACAATTCATGTTAGCATCATTGAAGATAATTCAACACCTATAAGTCTTCATATTGTTTTGGCCCCAGGATTTGGTGATAATATTGATAATAGATCTTGTACTGCAAAAATTGTTGACTTTTTAGATGCCCAATTTGCTCAAGTTTTAAATGAAGAACGTCGAATTCAACGTGATCCGAGATATAAAGATGGCAGACCACATGCAGCACTATATTTCATTAGACCAACAAGTAAAGGGCTTAGAGAGTTAGATGTTGAAGCAATGAAAGAACTTGCAACTAGAGTTAATGTTATTCCAATTATAAGTAAATCCGATTCTTTAACCATTGAGGAATTAGCTTTAAATAAAGCTTTGATTCTACAAGATATTAGAGCAAACGATATTCATATATATGACTTTTCTGTTGAAAGTGAAGATATTGATTCAGTTAATGAGGCTATTTTTCTCAAAAACAAATTACCATTCGCCATTTCAGGTAGTTATGAAACTGAAATCATCGATGGGAAACTTTATCACGTTAGAAAATATCCATGGGGTACTTTCAAAGTTGAGGAAGTTGATCACAGTGATTTCACCTATTTAAGAAACGCCCTATTTGGTTCACACTTACAAGAGTTAAAAGAAAGTACACATTCAGTTCTTTATGAAAACTATAGAAGAATCAAATTAATTGAAGATGAGGAATTCTCAAATCCAAAGACAAAAAGCGAAGAAAATGCATCAGTACTTGAACGTTATTATAATGAAATAGATGGTGGAAACTGGGCACCTTCGGATGATGATACCATAAAAGAAATTCTTCGCAAGAAAAAGGCAATTGAAAGTTATACTTCTGAGCTTCGACAATTGGAGCATAGACTTCGTATCTCAAGTAACTCGGGGATTTAAACTACCTGATTCAAAAAGTATAATCGAATTATACATTATTTTTTTTTCATTCATGCAAAAGTTTTTCTAAATTTCCCATGAAGACATATAATCCAAAATCTGTTTAGGGATCGGGCCGTTATGATCATTATAAGCATCTTTCCAAGGCTGTATGAATTTATTAACTTTTCCATCTGTTTGTTCAGCTTCTTCTAGACTTAATGTTTCATACGATAAAATAACTGACAGTTTAAAACTTGTAGTATCGATTTTTGCTAAAGGTAAAGTGAAAAGTGATTGGTTATCAAGTTGTAATAGACATTTCTTGTCTTTATCAGTTAGTTGACTTTCCAATGATAGTATTGTCTCAGTAATTGGATTCATTCCATTCATTAAATTCTTTGATAATTTACTAAAATGGAAATTTTGAAATATTGGCTGATTTAATGAAGAATCAATTTTAAAATAGATTTTAATGAAATTTTTAGTCCAACTGAATTTTACCAGGCAACCTCCGAATAATATCAATCCCATTATAATATAATCATAAATTATTGAAATAGTGTAATCATCTTTAGCTTTCAAAGAGAGAGACCAGTATAAATTTTCTTATCAATTCTTCTAGCTCAATTGAAGACATTAATGATTCATTTTCATTCAAAATTTCTGACTTCAAAAATGATTTTGCCAGGTATAGTAAACCCATTATTGAACAATAAATCTCTAAATCCCCTTCTGTTTGTTCTTCTTCTGTTTTTTGGTTTTTACCGAGTTTAATTAGACTCATGATAAAGAACTCAGTCTCCTCTGAAGCTCTAGAGTGATCACTGTTCAACCATGCATGAACAGTTAAGATTAATAAAGATCTTTGAAATTTAGTTGTCATTCCATATTCCAAGATATCTTCTTTTTGATACTTTAGTGATAGTTTCATTATGAAAATGTTTGACAACTGAATTTCATTAAATAACTCACTATAATTATCATCATATAAAATGCAATGCACATCTTAATTGAAATAATTTCAATCATTTTAGATAGTGGCTTATAATCTCTAAATGAATATCTGAGACATCGTAGCAAAGATGAGCATAAAACCAATAAGACTGTAAAACTCTGGATCGCCTCTATAATCGATGACATCGATTAAGAAGCTTTTAATGGCACTAAATTAACTATTCAAATATGGGATCAAGAGATTTGTACAAATCATTCAAATCATTGCCCACAATAGATTCGATTATTGATTCAACTGTATTCCTCACTATGCTATGATATCTGAACATTCTTGATTTCAATGATGGTTCTTTTGAATCATTTGGTGCAACATCTTCAGTCACAGAATTGATTGGAATTAATCTCATTGTGACCTCTAAGCAATAACTCAATGACTTTTGAATATTTGTCTCTCCATCAGTAAATTCCCGTAAGAAGGACACCCAAAAACTGGTAAATTTGCCAATAAAGATCCACAACAGCTTGTCCAGCATCGTCAATGCTTAGCTGGAGAACCACTCGTTCATAGAAGGACATTTCTGTTTGTGTTGATATTTCTTTATTATCGCGAATTCTTTAGACGTCTATCCAAACAGAGCTTTGAAAGACCGTGGTTTTAGGCTGAAGGGCTGAATTTGATGAGTGATAGCCAACTACAGTATCTCGAGGGAGACAACTCTAGAAGGAAGGCTAAGCTGAGCTTGTCTCAGGGATTTCAGTTTGACCAGGACGTAAGTTGCTTTAACAGAGGACCTTTATCAAAAGCTACTAACATAGGGTTTCCAGACGCAGGTGATCAATACACAACTTCTGCCAGAGCAGATATCACAGTCATCAAGGCTCAATCAGATTAAGATGCTAAGTGAAACAGAGGAAAATGGGTTGGTTGACAGCTCTGTTGATTTCAAAGATTCTATCAATACCCAAGAGTTATTAGAAAGAGAACCAGATACAGTTGTTATCGATAAGCCTGAAATATCAGAAGAAAAAACTCAAGCTGATTTTACAAACTCATTAGAAGAACAAAAAGCCTCGAAAGCAGATTCTTCGATTCTTTTCAAAGATTTTAAATTACCTAATGGAGAGAGTCCTTGGTTAAACAGAACACAGGATCAATATGCAGACTCAGAAACTCCATGGCTAAATAAGATTAAAGATCCTTTTAAAGAGACACCACTAAATAACAAGGCGCAGAATACCCGAAATGGCACACCTAAGACAATATCAAGGGCACAGTCTTTTAACACTCCTATATCAGCAGCTCATAATGTCTTTGAAAAACTACGACAGAATCAAGCACAACCTGAATTAGATATAGATACCCAATCCATACCCAACCTTATTTTTGATACCCAGACTCAGACCCAAGATATTGGTAAAGGGGCAAACAATGGGACACTATCACTTGAAGAAGAAACCGTTCCAGATGAATTCTCAGATCCTAAAATTACAGATCCTTCAGAAAGAACATTGAATATCAGTCAAGCGGATCTACAGGTTTTGGGTACAGCACCTGAAAATGATACAAATGATTACATTGAAGAAGGGGACTCGCCTCAACATAAAGTCTCATCCCCAATTTATTCGGATGATGGACATGAGTCCTCTAAAAATAATATATCAAGTCGACCTGGTTCTTATTACCATATCTCAGCTGAAGATAGCTATCAAAAATATCAAAGAGATAATATCAATAAATCAGAACCACTATTAGATTTAGACCATTCAAGGTCGTTACCAGCTGATGGAGAATCACCTCTCCAAAGTCGTCATACTTTCCAAGGCGCACCTCGAGTAAATTCTTTCCCTTCTGCAATTACTAGAGAAAGTACCTCCCAGGTTCATGTTTTTGATACCCCTTCACGTCCTTTAATCGAGAGGCAGAGAAATACAGGTGAAAATAAGCATATATTTAGCTCTAATAAGAGTCATATACTTTCATCCCCAAATGTTGAGGAATCTACTCCAACACTTGAAAGAATCAATAATCAACCAGAAGTCTTGTTTAGCGATCGAGAATCTGTAGCTATAGGGGTAAATGTGACACAAGAGCTTTCTGATATAGATGACGAAAGTAAAGTTGAGAATACAATTGAAGAGGAAGAACTTTCCATAATTAATGGGATAAATTCAAGAAAATATCAAGAAGAAGGGAGCTTGCCCTTAAGAAGGAGGGCAAGAAAAAGAGCTAATATAATCAAATCGCCTGAACCTGTCAAAAAGTCTAGAGTCTCAAGTCCTTCTTCCCTTGATGATTCGATGAACGATTCTGGGTTAAAAAATAGTATATCATACAGTTCAGATAACGAAGAATTTAGTAGACATACAGATTCTATATTTCCAAAAGAAATTCTAAGAGAAGAACATCATGAACTGGGTGAGGATGATATCATTTGTAAAAATAGTGTTTGGTGTCTATATAATAATCAGTACTTTCCAGGACTTGTTTTAAGTGTTGGTGACAAAGGATTTGAAGTCAAATTCTTTGACTCCATTGCAGACGTTAATGGATTATATCCATTAGATATTCGAATTGGAGATCAAGTAAGAATTGGAAGAAATAATTATATTGTTTCTGGACTTGAATGTGTCCTCAATAAAGACACTGGAGATGTTATCAGATGTATCAGAGGTTATGACACTGTTATTGTTAAGAGGGTTAAGGGGCGAAAGAAGGAAACAGTTGATGAAGAAGAGAAATTCCCATTAGAAGAAATTACTATGAACAACGAAGGATGGCATAAAAGACCAAGAATACTTAGTGATACAAAAAATTTCAAATCAAAAAGAGCCTCAAGTAAAGTATCCAATTATGATGAAGGGTTATTGCTATCAACTCCACAGAAGTTTGAAGTACCTAGAACTAAAAATGGGATTTTTTCGAATTGTTTATTTGTTATAACTGGAAGTTTGAATAAAGATAGGATATCGAGCTTAATTAAAAGTCATGGTGGTACTATTGTTGAAGATGGCTTTCCATCTTTAATCACTTTAGTTAAAAAAAATGGAATTGTATCAATTAAACCAAGTGAAATACTTTCAAAATATAATTTTGCAGCATTAATCACAGAAAAATATTCAAGAAGTTCTAAATATCTAGAGACTGCATCTTTAGGATGGCCCTTATTATCTGAATACTTCATTCATGATTGTATTTCAGAGAAAAAGTTACTGACAAATCTTTATACTTATTTATTACCTGTTGGTGAGTCAAAGAGACTTGGTGGAGTACCAAAATCAACCGATATCAATCAATTTATTAAAAATTGGGAATCCGGTTATAATTTATCAAAGCAATTAAGAAACAATGAAATTCTAAAAAACAGACATATAATCTTACTGAGTGAAAATCCTGAGATTACAAGATTTGTATTTCTTTCACTAGGTGCAAAGACTGTTAACTATTATCAGCTAACAAATTTTGGAAATTTTGTTGATTTTATTAAGTCATTTGACTCTTCATCAATTTTAGTTTATCATGAGACTCTAAAATCATTGAAAACAACTCTACAGTCAATAGAAAATACTAAAAAAAAGACTAAAAATTCAATTCCAACAGAAAAGGATAAGCTAATTGAATTAGAGTTGGTTGATTGGGAATGGGTTGTTCAGTCGATTATTAGTGGATATGCATGGAAGTCTACTGAGATAAAGACATATTTTTAACTACAATTTCTTTGATTCGTTAAACAAATTAAAATACATCTATATAAATGAATACTAAATAATAGATAATAGATAATATATAAATGTAAATAAATTCGTAACATCTTTTTAAATTGAATCATTATCTAAAAAAACTCTCATATGAAATAAGCCATCGCTTAAACTTTTAAAAACATTAAAATTCATTTCATTTTCATAAATAAAATTAAAAGTAAACTCTCCAATTTTTAGTGTATTAGATGACAACTTCAACTTAATGACTTTCAAAACTTGTTCCATATTAACTTCTTTTGGATATTCATTTTGTAAAAACTTTGGTGATGTACCAAATACAAATCTTGACTCATCAAATTTTTTCAACACTAATTTACTTTCAACGTCATTGTAGTTGAAATTTCTCATTAATATCTGTTCCAAATCTGCCAAAAATTTGGCAATTTTTAAGTATATTGAAAAGAATTTTGGAATATTCTTTATATCTGACTTTATTGGATTTTGTTTTGCTATTTTCTGTTCAAACCGATGCAAAAATTTAGCGATATAGAAAAAGTTAAAGAATAAAAATTGAGAACTTAATGAAAGACATTTTTTAAAATTGCTTGAATTGACATCATTAATGAAGATCAATGTCAATGATCTAACTGAATAATCACAGGCATCAAGTAAGTCATCGTCTTTTGCAGGTAAATTGATAAAATGTAAAGTTACTTCATTCCAATTCTTTCTCCAAATTAATTCCTTTACGTCAGATAAATCAATTTGTAATGAGCGAATAACAGCAATATTTTTTAGTAAAATTGATTCTAAACTAATACCTAGGTCTTCATTGATTAATAAATCTTCCCACCTATAATTTTTAATCAAATTCGAAGAATTTGAATGGAATGGTGAAATACCAGAGGAAAAATTAGTTAGAGCATTTTTTTTGTTGAAATAGAAATATTGTAATACTGTGAACATTAAAATATTTGCACCAAATTCTGAAATTTTATATTGAATTTGATTATTCATCAACATATCATTGAGTATTTTCTCCAAATTCAAACTATAAGAAATAGAACTATTTTCAACGCATCTTTGTTTAAACTCTAATACATTGGAACAATTCCAGTAATTTTCCAAGTCCGGTAAATCACACTTAATATCTTTGTATTTAATGAATGGAGCCAAGTTATAAGCACCAGTTAAAATGTTAGAGATGTTAAAAATCATAAAAACTGTTCTAATTTTAGACTGATATAAAATATAGTCATTAAAATAATTATCATTAATTTCAATATTGGCATGAGTAAATTGAACAAGATTAAATTTTGAGACTTTAATCAATGTGCATAGTGCATTAACTTGTCTTAAAACAACACTTAAGTCTGAGTCATCATATTCAGCAAACAAACCGTATAAAACGCTTAAAACTAAAGATTGGACTAACCATAGGGGGCTATTATGAGTTGTTGATCTTTCTGAATCATCACTTTTCTTTCTTGAATCTAAATAAACGTGAATACAACGTCTTGAAATTTCATATAAATCAGCAGAGCTTGCTTTATCATTTGCATATAAAGATCCAATAGTAGCAATCAATAAAGGTAAGCAAACACTAGAAGTATAATCATTTGCATTATCTTCGTTTTTGGTATAATCATACATTGATTGCTCATTTAGATAATTTTTATGAATAAATGGATAATGATTCAAGAATTTCGATTGAAAATTTTCAACAAACAAGTTTAACTTTTCTATAGATGGCAAGTTTGGTAGTGGTAGACCAACAAATGGGTATTCTTTTAAAACTTTGTAAATTTTAGTAATTGAAATCGAAGTGATTAATTGGCTTGTGGATAGATTTAAATCACCATTTACATCGAACCCGATTGATTGGTTATTTGGTTGCCAATTAGACAAGACACTTGGTGATATTGTTGAGGATGCGAAATCATTACTTTCATAAAATGAATAACCAACACTAAGAATTTTTTCTTCATTATTAGGGACTTCTAATTCCGATAATAGTTCATATTCTTTATAATTATTATTAGAAGAATTCCCCGGAGACGATGTCGAATGATTGTCATTCAAATAGGTTGATGGTAACTTTGGATAAGCAAATTTCAAATTATGATAAGCTTCATTTTGATTTGCAAAAGTATAATCATCATCATAAAATGAATAACCGAAAATATCATTTTTCTTTGCACGTTTATTTAAACTTGAAGAGGAATTTGATTTTGATCTTAAAGAAGAATTTGAATCATTCTTAAATCCATCATTTAACGAAAACTTGTTTAAAAAATCCAATCCTGGTAACGAATTCAAATCAGAAAACCAATTGTTTTTTGAGTCATTTGGACCTAATTCCAATGGTAATAATTGTGGGGTTGAAAATTCCACGGAATCTGAATAATTAACCTGTTGATCCGATGGTACACTTGCATAGTTTGAAGCTGAAATAGCAGAAAATGAAGAACGACGACCTTTTTCTAACCCATTCGAAAGAAAGAAATTGTAAGTCTCTCCACTGGTCGAAGTTGGCAAATTCTTCTCTTCCAATTTAATCTTCTTACTCGGATACTCGTCATCATCATCACCGATAGACTTAGACTGCGACGATCTTCTTCTCAATCTCTTTATAGCGTCATCACACCCAGCATGTAATTTTTGAGCATGTCTTAATAACAAGTCTCTTCTTGAGAATCTTCGCTGACAAACACCACAACTAAACGGTTTCTCCTTCGTATGAGACCTTTCATGTCTTTTCAAATGCTCATGTCTTGCAAACGCCCTTGTACAAACATTACAAACAAATAACCTTGGTTTACCAGAGGGCGTTGTCCCATTAGGTCCTAAATTCTCAGGTATTCTATCTAGCTTCTTATTAACCTTTGAATTCATATTATTATTTGAAGTCTTTATCGGTTCTTCCCAATTCATTAGCGCCATACTCTCATTGTTTTTTCTCTTTCACTTCCTCTTCTCACTTCGGTTTATACCAAACACATTAGTGCCTTTTTTAAATCAATCCATTAAGATCATTTTAATCTCCTCAAACAATGAAAACGTGAACAAAAAATGTGGGGTTCCCCAGGACAGGTAAAAAACCCATACAATATATATATTATGTCATCATCATCATCATCATCATCATAATTAGGTGTTGCATATACTGGGAAGTTCTAATCTCATTTTAAATAAGATCTGTAGTGTGTAATATAGTAACTAAAGAGTAAAAGTATAAATTGTACAGATAGTCCGACATTTTATTACTATATATTGTGTACTATAAGTGGTTTTTTACCTTAATATGATATTTATGATTATATAATCACTACATGCTACTAAAATACGCATGACTTTGGTTCTTTGGATTAGGTTTGTTTGAAGGTAAGGAATGTCTGGGTGTATGAGGATAGTTTAACGTATGAGATTATATATATACTTTATGATTAGTAGCATTTTCGGAAATCCTACTTTTCTATTAACAATGAATGGACTCTTTAATAAAGATTTTCTTAGTTAATTATTTATTATAATGGATTATGTAAGCACACATTAGTAGTAAAGACCTCTCTTACAAGATTAGGATAAGAATTCCCCCTATCGAGTTTGCTTTGTTTATTAACTATACTCCCTATTGATTTTATCCTTCCTACCCATTTTCTTATTAAATATTATTTATTGAACCAGTTTAGAATTTAAATGCTCAATCTCTTCTTTTAGATTTGCTTCTTCTACAGTTTTAACTAGCTCTTTAGTACATTTAGCAACATCAAAGGCTATTCCTGCTAATCTTTGTTTGAAATGTTTATCTGCATAATCATCATCATCATTTTCATCAGAATTAGTCTCACACAAATTCTTCATTCTTCTACCTGAATTAGATAAACTATCAACAACCCATGATCCATGTTCTTTTAACTGTGCATTACGACTTTGATTCATAGAATTACTTGTAGCTTCAACCATTTGATAAACAACATCGTTAATAGCTTTTGAGCCTACTCTTAATTCTCCCTTCGTCGAATCGGCAGTCTTGATAGATGTTAAAAGAGATTGGATTGTTGATATAACTTTGACCGTTTGATGCTCAAGATATAATAACAATTCAGAAAGTGTGTTGTCTGGATCTCCAATATCGAAATCACGAACATCAAATTCTTCTTCATCTTCCTCTTCCTTTTCCTTTTCCTTTTCTTCTACATACTCATTTTGTTCTTTCGTTTCCCCATCATCTCCAATTCTCCTACCAATAGAATGCACTTTTAAAGGCTGTGAATTTTCTTCAGTATCTTCATCAGTTCTGGAAACTTTAGATTCCGCAGAAAATGATGACTTTTCTTCAGTGTCTCTGACATTTTTGTTCATTTGAGAATCTGTTGATTTTCTTTCTTTCAAATCCTTTGTATTGGTTTGAGATGCTGAAGGTAAAGGTTTTACTTTAGTTTCTTGACCATTTTTATTACTCTGAATTTCAGATAAATCTGGCTGTTCCTCTAAAACCTTTACATTCTTGGAGTTATGAGTTTCTGAGGTTATTTTGATTTCTGATACTGATTCTTCAATGGATTTACTCAACTTTTCAGATTCCAAGCCATTAAAATCCTCTTTCTTTGGTGTGGTTAAATCAATAGATTCAATTTCTTTTGAGTTTGGTGTGATTTTATTAATATAATTATCCTTTTCTGCTTCATTCGAATATACTTGTTTACTATTTGCAATGGCATTTTTCAAGTCTTGTATGTCAAACTTTTCATCAGTATTATCAGATAGCATTTCCTTTGTATCATTGGAAGAATCTAATTTCTGATTGTCAATACTTTGCTTTCTAACTCCTCCAAATTTACCAACAACGGAAGTTGATAATGGACTAACGACTTTCTTTGGAGAAGAAGACGAATTCTGTCCATCATGTTGTTCGAATTGTTTAACTTTCGATAGTATATTACTTGATGATAGCCTTCTCTGAGATATAATTTCAACATTTTTTTGGTTGTCAATAAGTTTTTTATCACCGTCAGGCGAATACCTTGAAGCAACTGGAGAGATATTAAACTTTGGCGAATGAGGAGTATTTAGAGATAGAACTCCAGCTTTCGATGAAAGTGGTGATTCTTTTTCATTCAAATTGATTGGTCTATCAATTTTTTTTTCAGAACTATTTGCAAGTTGAGAATTAATTGTCAAGTTTAATGGTCTTGGAGTTGTATTGATATGTTCAGTCTTTAATTTTCTTGTTGTTTCACTTTTTTTAGTCATTCTCAATGGTCTAACAGGTGATACTGTATTATCATTAATTTTAGATGCTTCTTGTACTGACAAGCTTAAACTATCAGAATCAAAGCTTGATACATCTGCACTATTTAGTTTAAACTCACTAAGGAATTCAAAAACGCTGAATGCAATTTCACTAACTGCACTTTCCAAAACTAATTTAGGTAATAGATCACTATATACAGCATAATATCTTGTTGATGTAATCGCATGACTTATAGAAGCAAGAATTAACTCTGATTTTTCAGATTGAGGTGCATATTTGGAAATTTTACTTGAAATTTTGGAAATTTTGGAAATATCATCAAAGAGTGAATTGGTATTGAGGATATCACTTTTTTGTAAGTTAATCAGAAACTTTTCAATAGAATCACGTAATAATTCAATTAATGATAAAGGAATTAATCCATCAGTAGAAAGAAATGACTTTATAGATTTTTCAGATATGGCATCAATAGATAATAAATCTTCAATTTTTTTCAACTTTATTTCTTCATATTTGGTTTTCCATTCAACAACTTCTTTCTTCAGTTTTTGAATAGTCTCATCATTAGCATCACTATGAACTCCATTAATTGATTTTGTAGGTAATCTCTTTGATTCGACTTCAAGTTTTTTATTCAATCCAGTTAGATCTCTTTGCTTTTGAGATAATTCTTCCTCCAATGTTGCAACTTTTAAAGTTAGATTTTGATTTATTACTTGTAATTCTTGAGATTCATGTTCAAATTTATCAGATTTAGACTGTAATAAGGCATTCTTTTGTTCAAGTTGTGTTATTGTTTGATCCATTTTTGTACCTTCATCCAAAAGTAATTCTATTTCTCTATCTTTATTTCTTGTTTTATTAACAGATAAACCTCTATTCAGTACTGAAGATTTTGAATTATTTAAACTACTAACAGTATCATTTTCCGAACTATTGCTATTTCTAACGTTTTTAGGAGAAACAACGCTATTATTAGCATACGATAAATTCGAATTTCTTGGAACTGATTCCTTACTTCTTTTACGTGTATGATATCCATTTGTTTGATTTTCTGATACTGGTGGTTGACTATCATGACTTAAACGTTTTTGTTGTATACTAACACGTTTTTTTTCATTTTTAACATCGTCTTCTTCATCACTACTCCAAGCTAACTCAGCTTTTGTTGGAATAACCGTAGTAGATTGTAGTCCAATAATCTCTTGCTTTTTAGATTCATTTAATTCGTTATTGGATTGAACAGAATTCCTCTGATTCCCATTAGCAGCTGCTGATTTTTCTCTTTGTATATTATACCTTCTCCTTTCAATTTCATATTGAATATCACTAACTAAATCTCTGAATCTTGTTTGTTGTAAAGATCCTAATTTTTCTCTAGCTTCATTTCTCTTTGGATGGAAAGTTGATTTTGGTAAAAGAAAGTCTGGCTCATCCCTTGATTCGTCAATTCTTCTTTGAAGCTCATCATAAACATCAGTACTTAGCTCAAAAAACTGTGATGGTGATAATTTCAACAACTTCTCTCTTGCCTTTGCAGCTCTTGTAGAATTCGATTTTGATGGACCTGTTGACACATTTAAAAACTGTGTAAGAGACCTATGATAAGTAACAAGATCATCATAATTTGATGCTTGAAGATCCGTCATTTCTTACTGAGATCTACTATAATTATCTTAAAAACGTTCCCTAAAATCTCGTTAGATCTAGTTTGTTTTTATTTCGATCATCGCACTGAAACTTCAAACGCGTATTATAAAAAAATTACACAAAAACGTCCACAATACAAAAAACGAAAAGTAACCCGGATTCTCACTAAATAATCAACCCATTATTAGTTATTAATTAAGCTATAAAAGAGCTCTTTGATACCCTCAATTTTGATAAGAAGGTATCTTTGTCCAAATAACAACCTTTCAAGCATCTTTCACCACTTTTGGCGTCAAATTTGTTTCTTGCGTGTAAAATTCTTCTATTATCAAATATAATACAAACTCCTTCAGGTACTCTGAATTGCAATTGATTGTTTGGATCATTAATATATTGTTCAAAAAGCTTCAAGCCTCTTAAAAAGTCATCAAATAAATATGTGTCACCTTTATCCTTTGCACCCGTTTCACTTCCTAAAGAATTCAATGATTCAGTTACTATCCCAAAATCAAATGGAGCTTGAAAAGGTGGTGAATAATTAACTTCTTTGTAAGAATCCTCCCCTGTATAGACTTGGTTCTCATAAGAAGACTCGCTCTCAACAATGAGGTAACGAGATTGGAAATAATAATGGCCATCTCTGTTATAGTGATAGTTTATCGGAACAGTTAAAAGTGCTAAATAGGCTTCTGCATCAGTATCTTTGACATATCTGGCAGCTGCAAATCCGTCTGTAAAAATGCTTTCGCCACCTGTGCTTTTATTTTTAATGAAATGAAGTAATTGTAATCCTGGAGGTGATTCATAATAAAGAAGATCTTGATGAAGAGGTAGAAACTTATCAGTGTAGGCTATGTTAGTAGCACCTGGTTTACTTGTAACATCAAATACCTTGCCATAAAAGGTATCCTTGATATAACCGATTCTTTCTCCAATTTTTTGCACTACTGATGACGAATCATCTTCGGAAAATGATAAGGGTGGTATATCAACAACAGTTGTAATTCCAAATTTGTTCAAATCTCCCAAAGCCATCGCCAATATATCATCTTTAGTCAAATAATCCCCCAAGGAATAGTTTTGTAAATTAGGGAATTTTGTATCTGGGAATCTATTATCCCAAGGAGTGATTTCATCTTCAAAGTATATTCCCGACTTCCTGTTCTTCGTGATCGAATATTTCTCTAAGAATTCTCTTGTGAAGACAGACTCTTCGCCATCTGACCATATTATCTTGACACTTTTATCATCAAGAACCTCAATTTCACTAGGTTCAACACCGGTAATGGAAGCAGTAGTGAATAATTTCTGACCAGTAGCTGGATCCAAGGATTTGGGACCTTCCGATGCATCTCTTAAGAATGTGTTTTTAAAACTATATGTCTTCTTATCTTCCAAGAAAGAGATTGAGGTTGAATTTGAATTATTTTGTACTTTCACACCATGTGAACTAGCCTTGACCAGAGTAGCACAGCTTGTTGTGAAATACCTTGCTGTGTTACTTTTCTTGAACCTTCTAATAAACATTATATAACTCTGAATCTCTTCCTAACTTCTCATCAAGGGAGTCTAATCAGTATTTATCGTCTTTTTTTTGACAGGGGGGCGTGGGGTGTACGGCTAAATTCTTGAAAAATAGGCTGGAGATCTTAGAGGGAAGACAAGACAATACCATTTAGAGAAAAGACACAAAACCTTCCCAAATGAATAAGAGTTTAAAGATGATTACTTTTTCAGAGATTAATGTTAGACAGGTTCATTTCCATGCTGAATTGGCAAAGTTTGTAACTTGATTTCAATTGAAACGTTAAACTAACTATCCATTTAGGCAATCACCAATTGAAAGACTACAAAGCTTGCAGTCACTAATTACAAATGGGTTGTCAAAGTGTCACTTTAAAATTTGATACCAAAATCATGTATGGATTATACCTTAGAAATTAGAGGACAGTGCTGACAAAGAAGGGCGTAACCAAAAAAGTTAACATTCCCGAGTTCTTCGAATAAAGAAGCCCACAGGTTTGTCATATGCGTTCGGGTTATTTGACTATTATTAGAGAATTTACAAAAAAGTCATACATCAACTAGGGGAGGTCATTTTTACAGAGATGTCGAGCTTTTCCAAGCTCAATCTAATGTTGATAACTTTATTGTTTAATTATCCCAATCACTTGGTTTTACACCAGATAAAATTGGCGCAGTTCCTGCTCAAAAGGACTTAATATATAGTGATTTTAGAATCACATTCCAAGGCAATAATACCCAGAACTTTGTAAAGATAAACGGCCCAATCTTAATTCCAGTTATTACGGCATCTTCAGAGGTTGAAATCATTGGTAATGTCGACCATATTTTAGTTATTGAGGAAAAAGCTGTTTTCAGTGCTTTATGCCGTTCAAATGTATCAAGAATTGTCATTACTGTTAAAGGATTCCCCAACCAATTAACAAAAACATTTTTAGGGAAATTATCAAAATCTTATCCCAATTTACCAGTTATTAAATTCTCAGATCTTGATCCTAATGATTTAAGCATTTGAAAGCAGTTCATTTCTGGTAAAATTGGTGAAGAAGCTTCAATTGCTTCCTGTCCAAATCTTCAATTGTCCCAAGCTACAATTATAGATTTCTTTAAAGAATCTATATTTTTGAATCTCACTCTTCAAGACTTTAACATTTGCAAGAACATGCCTATAACATGAGCTATTATTCAGAATGCAAATAGAGATAATATGAGAACTGAATTACAAAGGATGATGTTTTTTGAGTAAAAAAGCTGAGCTTGACGTCATTAAAAGAGATTAACACTCCTTGATTTGATAAGTTCTGCTGAAAAGAAAACTAATTCAAAGACCTAGTCGTTCAGAATAAACTAACATTTGTAAAAAATTCTTTAAATGGCTCTGTTTATATGTTCCTTTGGAAACTAAAAAAAAAAAGGACGTTCGAGACACGAAATCAAATCGAAAAAAATCTGGATCAACGTCAAAAAACACGTACGTGCTAACCTATCACTCTACATCTGGTCCAAGTTGCAAGATGCTCAGTAAATATATACTATGGCTAAGTGTTATTTCAAGCCTTTTCATGTCATTAGTGGAAGCAGATTCAAGAATTTCAGTAGCAATTCCTCCGTTTGCTAAAGAGTGTATTTATTACGAGCTAGTTGATGAAGAAGACACATTAGTTATAAATTATCAAGTAAGTTTGCGTTGATATTGATATATTGAGTGTGCACTAATAACTTAGGTATTATCTGGTGGTCAGTTTGAACTTGATTTTGAAATTACTTCACCAAAAGGTGAAAGCATTGTGAAACAAACAAATGAAAAATATGCTGATTTCTTATTAAAGACTTTTGGTCTTGGTGAATATTCATTTTGTTTCAATAATCCCTACAATCAATTGAAAAAAGTTGAATTTTTTATCGTACCTGAAGCTTCTCAAGAAGAAGAAATTTCATCGGGAAATAAAGATACTATAGTAATGGAACATTCATTAGCAGAAATTGATAGAAATATTGGAAAAATTAATAGAGTACTGAACTACTTAAGAGCAAGAGAATGGAGAAATATGTCTACTGTTCAATCAACTGAATCTCGCGTTGTTTATTTATCAGTTGCAATCATCGTTTTAACAGTTTCACTAAGTCTTGCCCAGGCTACAATTGTCCAATTCTTATTCTCAGCACGTGAAAAAAACTACGTTTAACATCTACAACAGAAAGTATTATTGGCTCACATTTTTATTGTAGTACTATGAAGGACGTTCTGTACCACTTAATCTAACAGCAGCACCATATTTCTGTAATTTTGTTAATAGACCATCTCCTTGTTTGATTAATAATTGATATTGAGCGTTTTTGTTATCTGGACGATTAGTTTCAATTATACCATTGACTCTATCAATAACACAATTTAACTTTTTGTTTGGGATAAATTTACAAAGATCATTGTCCAAAAATTCAACTGAGACTCCAAATGCCTCAGCAAATGATTTTAATGATAAAGCTTTGTAAGATTCCAATAACTGAGCATACGCTTTTCTTCTCATTTCTCTTATGTAATAATTTGCATGAATTGATAAAAATCTTGAAGGTAAAAGGATTTCATCATTAGTCTGTAGTAAGAATTTGAAATATGTGGAATAATCACTGGTATAAAGTGATATAGTTAATGACGATATTGGTTCCAAGTCTGGTGTTGTTGGTAATAATGATAATAATTCCGGTGAATCAATAATCTTTTCTTTTAAATCGACCCTATTTAATGAAAATGCACCAGCAATTGAAGCATATTGTGCCACTTTTTCATAAGTTGAAATTTCAGTAGAAGTAAAAGTTGCTAATGAATCTATTAATAAAGCTGCAGCATTCTTGAAGTCTCTAATTGATAATAAATATAAACCTTTATAAGTTTTATAACGGTTACGACGCTCCCAATCACCACCTTTTTCAATCAAAGAATTGGCTTGTTCTAATTGTTTAACAATGAATATTTTATCATCATAGAAAAATCCAATTCTTGTAATTGCAAGTGAAATATCAATTTTAGCACCAGTTGATGGAGTTAATTCAAGAGCTTTTCTCAAAGTTGTCAAAGCATTTGATTTATCACCAATTTTAGTGTAATATTCACCTAGTTTTTTATAGCCTTCAGCAGTTTCTAGTTGCCCTTCATCTTTTTCTTCGACTTCTTCAATTTTTTTCTTCAATTCTTCGATGTCCTTTTCATTTTCTTTTACTAAGCTTTGATAAAGTTTTTCATCCCATGGTATAATATTTGGAGCATATTCATGTTGTAAATAATAGTAATATGGTGCCAATTTTTCCTTTTTAATTTGTTCTTGAAGATATGCTTTTGCAGCTGGGTGGCGATTTGATAGTTCAGGTTTCTTTAAAATAAAAGCATTATCAGCCAATTCAAAGTCAGGAATTCTGGGAGTATTATTATCGTTGGTATTTGACATTATCAATTAAATGACCTTTCGGTAATAGATAGTGCTAATAAATCAAAAACACATTTCGTTGAATTAAAACATTTCGAGAGATTGGTGATACCGGTGCTCATAACTATAATATATCCTTATGAAATTATTGTTTATTCACTTCTCAGCTGACCACGATATACGAGTATACATGCTAATACAATAAGGAGTATTACCCACTCTTCTCAGGTGTATGAGGCTTTCATAGAAATTTCAGAGAGCATGGCTGGCAATTTTTTCTTCTCCCTGCAAAAAAAGATAAAATTCTATACTTTAGAATCTATTCCTTCTATAGGCTCATAAGTTTCACCAATATTTTTCCTTCTCTAATAACTAATAAATGATATTTTTAACTGGTTACACTCCAATAAATTTCATATAGCAGAAATCACAGCTACAGTCTGTCCAAACGACATAATTCTTCAGTGCTTTTTTACTAGTTGCAATAAAAATTACGAGGATCTTCAATCATATGTTTATAACTAACTAATTAATAACGTGATCTTGTGGTACAAAGTTTTGTCTATACTTCTAATTAGAACTAAGACTCTCCCTTAGTTAAACTAATTATCGTGATTTCACTACCTTCTAAATAATTAATCAGACTATCTATTTTTTATACTTTCGGAGTAATAGTTTTTCCCAGGTTCTAGATAGTCCGTGATTATATTCTACATCGTCAGAATTAGTACTTTAGAATTGAAACATAGAATTGAGTCGGACTTGATTATTTTACAAGATCTATAGATTGTAGGCAACTATACATTTGGCTTGGCAGATTTAACCGAATCATACAAAGTGGGGTTGAAGACAAAAATGCAACTCGTATATCCTCATGGAGTCTGACTGATATCGTGATAATACTAGCCGTAAATTTAGTATTTTGATTATAAACTGTCGCACTTCTAACAGACTCAAAATATTTAATTAATGTTATTTAATTTGATAAGAATTTTATAAGAATTTTTTTTTTAATCAATTACGTATCTTGCTATAATCTAACAATATTATATTTCTAGTTATATCAATGGAAATTAACAATGACTAAGAAAATGAGATAAAATGACTGAATTTATGAACCTGAATAATAAAAGTCATTCAAACTAAATAAGGATTTACTCGAATAAGGATCATTTGATTAATTGTTGATTTAGCAAACTTATATATCGTGCAACATGATATTTATGCACATCTTCCTGTTCACCTGAGTAACACGGAGTCTTAAGTCGGTCTGACCGGAAATATCATACCTAAAAGATTCTATGACAGCAGCAAGCAGAACAGGTTGGGTCTTGACAACTAAAGCCTTGCGTTACCAAAGAGGACCCAAAGCTATCATGGATGTTTACGTTATAAACTAGAAGAAGAATATATACCAATTTAAATGTGTTTGCATTAGATATTTGTTCTAGTATGAAGTCTGGAGTTTGGAACCTGGAGAGAAACTGGAGCGCAGTCGTCCCACAAATTTTCCATTTTCCCACGAAACCTTATATTTCGGAATAACTCTTCCATAGTTTCTGCAGTAAAGTCTCCAGACC
Source organism: Wickerhamomyces silvicola (assembly GCA_030570795.1). NCBI lineage: Eukaryota > Fungi > Ascomycota > Saccharomycetes > Phaffomycetales > Wickerhamomycetaceae > Wickerhamomyces > Wickerhamomyces silvicola. The sequence goes on along the minus strand of JAJLWN010000007.1, from coordinate 380,997 downwards.
CTCCCTCACCTTAGTCCATGGGCAGATAATTTAGGCACGCTCCGACGGGTAATGGGGTATTTTTTGTTTACCATCAGACGATCGCATAAGATATAAAAAAACTAATGACGTCCACTTTGTTCACACCAAACGTAAAACTATTAAATTTCTATAATTAATAAAATGGTTTCATTAGTTGAACAAGCTGCTATTAACAGAGAAGTAAGATATCTTTTATGATTTACCGGTTTTATATATTCTTTCACAAGGACCACAAAACTGTGTTTTACTTTGCTAAAAATATATACTAACAACGCTGAAAGAAACTTTTAAAAGGTGTTTCACCAGAACTCCTTAAACATATCGAATATTATGAGGACTTATTAACAGTCTCAGTTGAAACTTTAAGAAAAATTACTGCCCACTTCATCACTGAATTAGAAAAAGGTCTATCTAAGAAAGGCGGTAATATTCCTATGATTCCGGGTTGGGTCTTAGAGTTTCCAACTGGTCAAGAAACGGGTCATTATTTGGCCATTGATTTAGGTGGAACAAATCTAAGGGTTGTTTTAGTTAAACTGTTAGGTAGTTCTAAATTTGAAACTAATCAAGTTAAATATGCTTTACCAGAGCACATCAGAACTGCTAAAGCTGAAGACCTATGGAATTTTGTTGCTGATAGTTTGAAAAAATTTGTTGATCAGCATTATCCAAATGGGGTACCTGGTCTTTTGCCTTTAGGTTTTACTTTTTCTTATCCAGCATCACAGGATGCTATCAATGAAGGTATTTTACAAAGATGGACTAAAGGTTATGATATTGATGGTGTTGAAGGTAAAGATGTTGTTCCAATGTTACAAGATGCTTTAGCGGTACGTAAGGTTCCAATCAATGTTGTTGCATTAATTAATGATACTACTGGTACTTTAGTTGCTTCTTCATATTCTGATCCAGAAACTAAAATGGGTTTGATCTTTGGTACTGGTTGTAATGGTGCTTATTATGAAAAAATAAGCAATATTCCAAAGTTAGAAGGGAAGCTAGCAGACGATGTTGATCCAAATGGATTAATGGCCATCAATTGTGAGTATGGTTCTTTCGATAATGAACATAAAGTCTTACCAAGAACCAAATACGACGTTCAAGTCGATACTGAATCTCCAAGACCAGGTCAACAAAGTTTCGAAAAAATGATAAGTGGCTATTATTTAGGTGAGCTGGTCCGTTTAATATTATTAGATTTGTACGAACAAAAGATATTATTCAAAGAACAAGACGTTACCAAATTGCAGACGCCATTTATTTTTGACACATCAGCTCCAGCTAGAGTTGAAGAAGATTCTATCGAAAACCTTTCTGACACTGAAACATTATTAAAGGAAATAGGAATCAATTCTACTTTGGATGAACGTAAATTCGTTCGTCGTTTATCTGAATTGATTGGTAACAGAGCCGCTAGATTATCTGTTTGTGGTGTTGCAGCTATTTGCCAAAAGAGAAAGTACAAAACTGCTCATTGTGCTGCTGATGGTTCAGTTTATAAACATTATCCAAATTTCAAAGAACGTGCTGCTCAAGGTCTAAATGATATTTTTGGTTGGAATGCAGAGCAAAAGGATCATCCAATTACAATTGTACCAGCTGAAGATGGATCTGGTGCAGGTGCTGCTATTATCGCCGCATTAACAGAAAAGAGATTGTCAGCTGGTAAAAGTGTTGGTATCAAAAAAAATTGAACCATTCTTTAACGTTTGATGACTGAAAATGATATTTGACGAGCATGTATAGATAGCGAATAATTAAGAAGCAAAAAGTCTATGTTTTTAAGTATTTAGCATTGGGTAATAGATATTTTAGTTTAATCTGAGAAATATTTTAAAATACATGTTTTTTGAAAAAATTAATGTTCGTAAAGCTCGACCCCTATCTTGACCTTCTCGGAACTACCTCTTGATAATTTACGTACTTTCTTTTGTAAAGTTAAAATTCTTCCACGAACACTTGCACTTGTTTTAATATCATCATTTGAAATTTGAACAATCACATCAAATTTTCTCTTTTCATCCTCATCTTTAACTTCCATATCCCCATTGACAATTTTAAAATTAAAAACACCATCCCTAATATTACCACCTGGATGAACACCACAAATAACATACATAATTGTACCGCAGTATTTTGTCCACCAAACTATTCGTTCCATTTCAATCTTATTACCGTCTCTTTTAACCAAATCACATAGCGAAGTTTTGTATTTTTCTTCACTAGGTGGTAAATCACCACCCCAACGATCACACAGTGCTATACCTATTAAAGCTCTTGTTCTATGAGATAACCCATGAGAGCCAGCAATAATACCAGTAGTGGAAACATGCAAAGCTGCTGTTGATTGTAATTCTTTTGGATAAGAAGAGTGGACAAAAGCTAAATTACACAACGCTGGTGCAACTCTTTCCCTGACTTCCCTAGGAACATATTTCTCTGGTAATGCAGTTCTTAGAAGTTCTAGATATTTATCAGCTAAAAGTGGAGCATATGGTCTTGATGCAATCAATAGTGGATCTTGCGCACGTATCTCACGTGGCAACATAGAGTATAATGCACCTTCTCTTACACCACCTTCTGAAAAATGTACCGTTTTGATTTTCGGTAAAGATTCAAAAGCAGCAGACACAAGCAAACCCGCGGCAGGTAATTGTGACCTTCTTCGTTCACTCACTCTGAATATTGGTTCCTTTTGTGGTAATGAGCCTTTGAGTAATAGGAAGTTGGAAAAATTTATAAAGTCATTGAACGAACAAGAAAAACCATTAATTATTGTTGGAATAGGGTATTCTTTTATATCTGATAAGAGACAATAACCAAGACCTCGTAAACCTCCACCACATGTATATAAATCAAATCCTCCATTTTTTTCAGCCTCTTCTAACAATTGTGGGGGAACATCAATTTTTTGAAATGCTTCTTTATAAGCATTTTGAATCTCGAAGTATAGCTTCTTTTTGTCTTCTAGCTGAATTCTTCTTGTTAAAGCAGCTGCACCATACGGTAACGATACTGGGCTTGGGCTGATCTTGATGTCACCATTCACACATTGAATCCATGATATTTGAGTCGAGCCTCCACCAAGATCAATCACTAGCCCCGATAAAGAACTAAAAGAAGACGCTACACCGTAGGCTCCTATTCTTCCTTCGTCCTCTTTATTTAATAGCTCTACTTCCCACCCAGTGGAATCGAATATAGCATCTCTAAATTCTTGGGAATTAACAGCCCCTCTGGTTGCTTCTGTTGCTACAATTCTGACTCCAGATTCAGGGACACCAAAATCTTCACAAATTAATTTAAATCTTTTCATTGCAGCCGACACTTCCGTTATGATGAACTTTGGTATAGGAAGTTTTTCAGTGGAGTTGTTTGCGTATTGAACATCAAATAGTGATATCCCTACTCGGTCTTTGAACACACATGGCATAATTCTAGCATGGTGTGAGGCTTTTGATGATATACTAAATCTTATGCCGTTGGACCCAATATCAACGATACCTAGTAGAGCTCTTCCAACGACTTCAGCTTCGTCTTCTGTATCATTTGGTGATATGGTTGTCATTTTTTTGTCTATATGGTGCCTTCAGGTTTAATCTCTTCAGGTATGTGTCTTTTAAAATAACTCTAATATATTTGAGCAGATTTGCAAACACCAATTCAAGGAAAAAAAATCCAGAGAGCTATGACTGATCTGTTTTAAACGAAGTGTTTACCGCTCTTTTTTCAAGACAAAAAAAAGACCGTTGTGCTCGATTATATAATCAACAATTCTAGCAGCTCAGCTAAATATAATTTTATCTGAGCTTGTATCTTCATTATTAACAATGAGCGACATAGCTGACATCGGCTTTCTTGGACAGGAAGTACTCCAGAATGAATTTGCTACAAAAGCTGAAGAGGATGCAGCTGAGAACTTGGATGGTGATCACAGTGATCAAGAGTCAATAGATGAAAATATCCTAGACTACAAGCCACCTACAACGGTTACAAAAGCTGAAAAGAAGAAATTCAATCTTCAAAATTTTTTTTGCTCATTCTCTATCAACTTATTTTTACCTTTTATCAATGGTTTAATGCTTGGATTTGGAGAATTAATAGCTCACGAAGTTGGATTTCATTACAATTGGATTGGAGCAAAAGTAAGTTATAAGATTAAGATTTTTGTAGAACAAATACTAAAATTAATATTAGGTGTATCGTCCAAAGAGGAATGAACAAGGAAAAAGTAAATTGATATGAAGTTATTTATGTACATCTTTAAATGCAAAATATAAATGAACGATTAATGACTCTACAACTGTAATATAATGGCTCAATCAGCTTTCTCTGAAAATAATAAATATTGGCGATCTTTTCCAACCGGATATCTTTTAATTTCACCACAACTACACTTAACTTGAAAAATTTCTGATTTCTTATCCTCATCCTTTAAGCTCAGGAAAGAAGTAATTCCAGGAGTTTGTAATCTATCGCATTTCTTACATAGTGTTCTCTTGACTGATGGATCAAGCTTCAAGACACTTTTTTTGGTTACTAGATCCATAGATTTTGCGTAAATTCTTGATAGAGCTTCATTTTTGAGTGAAATTGATTGTGACGCTTGATACAAATATGAGGCCCTTGCAAATCCATCCCGATTTCCAATATTGGGTTTTTTCAATTTTGGTTCAGAGCTTTTAGGACTCATCTCATGATTCTTTTTCTGAGAATCTTGAATAAATGAAGGTATTAGTTTGTATTGTAGGCAAAATATATACGAAAATAATAATTTATTTTTGTCAATTTGGAGGAGGGTAATGTCTGCGAAGCCTAACAATTTCAACGATCTTATTTATGAACCCGCGCAAATAGTAATTCATTCAATTTTGTTTTATCTTTAACTCGATCCTAGTAAAGAATTGAATTGTATTTGGGTGAAGAATGAGTGGATACGACGGTGCTCTATCTATTTTCAGGTATGTTTGATGTGTCTGCTGGTGCTTTTATTAAATTCAATAGTTTGAATGCTCGCCACCTTCATAATGACAAGTTATACTAACAATTCCATTTTTAGTCCAGATGGACATGTTTTTCGTAAGTTTGAGGCTCAACCAGTTACCAAGATATATAATTAAACTAATCAATTAAATTAGAAGTGGAATATGCTCTAGAAGCTGTTAAAAGAGGTACTTGTGCTGTTGGTGTTAAAGGTAAAGATGTCGTTGTCCTTGGCTGTGAGAGACGCAGTACTCTTAAGTTACAAGACCCACGTATCACTCCTAGCAAAATAACAAAAGTCGATAAACATGTTTATTTAGCCTTTGCTGGTTTAAATGCAGATGCCAGAGTCTTAGTTGATAAAGCTAGATTGGAAGCACAATCTCATAGACTAACATTAGAAGATCCAGTCTCCATAGATTATTTAACGAAATATGTTGCTGGTGTGCAACAAAGATATACTCAATCTGGTGGTGTAAGACCTTTTGGTATCTCAACACTTATTGCTGGATTCGATGACAATGATGCAGTACCAAAATTATATCAAACCGAGCCTTCTGGGATATATTCAGCTTGGAAAGCGAACTCGATTGGGAGAAGTAGTAAAACAGTTCGTGAGTTCCTTGAAAAAAATTATAAGGAAGATTTGACCAAAGAAGAAACTATCCAATTAGCAATCAAAAGTTTACTGGAAGTTGTTCAATCTGGTGCCAAAAACATTGAAATATCTGTTCTTCTACCAGGAAAAGTTGAAATTCTCAGTAATGAAGATATTACAACATATGTCAACCAAATCGAAGAAGAAAAGGTCAAAGCATCTGATAAAAAAAAATCTTCATCCTCTTAATAGGATGGCCGTCTTGTATATTACAATATAGGGTTAAAAAATTTGAGTAGTGAAACCTACGATGAATTTTTTCAAATATGTGTGATTTCTCTACAAAGATATGATTGTTTCTCAAACCTATAGAGAACTAGGGTTTGATTTATAGATGGGATAATCAGGAAGATACCTAACCTGAAATACATAGAAAATGCTCCAATAAATATTTAGCACCACACTATAATAAACTTATAGCGACATAAACAAGTAATTAATAGATTTTCCTAAAATTCCTGGAAAAGTCCAATGTTTTTATCGAGATCGAAAAATTTTAAAATAAGACTATTATTAAATTAATTAATAGAGAAATGGAGAGGAGACTCACAAAAGCTATTATATTACCTTGCTACTAAATAATATTAAAAATTTTATCCTTTCGTTTAGATGTCCCAAATACAGTATGATTGAAGCTCGAATTCGATATATTTCTTACTCCTTTTTCATATCTCACTACCTATAGCCTATCCCAGAAGGAATAATCGGTAAAGGTCAACGGTAATGCAGTACACATTAACAAAACAAATTTCTTTATCAAAGACAGAAAGCACTTTAGTCATAGTATATCATGATCTAAAAACTTTGTCAACCCATTCTTTACTTTTATAATTAATAAGTTCCCCTCAAAGTCATAGCTAGATAGCTCTAGAAAACCAAACACCAGTCTTATAGTATTCCTCGGATAGTTGCAAATGATTAAGCAAACTAATGGCATCTTTTGCACAATCGTCATCAATATAGTATTAGTATCTGAGACACACATATATATATTAACTTAATTTACACAGGTACTTTATGCCTATCTCCGACCGCATTAATGTGATCTCTAAACAAACAGACAGCAATTATTTTGAATCAGTCAACTCTCAAACTGGAAGGGAACTCTCTAGAACTAGAGAGATCACTTATTGACAAAGGAAAGAGCTCCCACGCTATTATACCAACTGAAGCAAAATTTATAAAGTTTTTTCAAAACATTTCGCTTATTGATTATGCTTTAAAACATATATGTCTCAGAAATATAACATCATATCTGTAGAGTAATAAATTCAGTAATTTTTTGTAGGTGAGTTGAATGAAACTTTATTTCTTATGCTAAAAAGGAACATTCTACTGAATTACTGGCTGTTAATATTTTGGAATTTAGAGAAACGTAACCTAGACTTGTTCAGTAATATATATCTAATGGAGAATAGCTATTTGAGAAAATTGTTAGATTCATTCACTAGGTTGTTGATGAGTGCTGAAATCACTGCCTAATATAAGCGGCGGAATTTCTATAAACATGCAAAAGTCTTGATCAAACTTGTTTTGTTAGCGAATATGAGTAACAGGCTTCGGAGATAGATTGGTCACTTGCCCTTTTTTTAACCGAAATCATTTCGTATCACTGGAGGGTATCGGTAACGTCATTTTCTATTTATTATTGAACAGTAATAATCCAATAAGTGATGTGTAGACGTTGAGAGAATTCTTTACGAAATCGTGGTATTGAATTCATAGAGCTAAGTAAGGTTTCTTGGAATGGAGTGATTCTATGTAGATATTTTTCCCTATAGATGGGAGGATGCTAAAATAAGTTTCAAGATACCGGTATGATTTTGTTTATCTGTTAGAGTTATTCTCGTTATGGTATGTGGTGGTGAGGAAGTAAGGAAAGCAGAGCTACCTAGGGAGCCTTTGTGCATAGAAGATATCCAAGTTTAGAATCAAGCTAAGAAGACAGTAGGAAAGTAAGATAAGAGCATACTGTAATCTTTTATGTTATGTATTTCATATTTTTTTCTGAAAAACTAAATAGGGAATATATTTCTAAGAACCATGAGAATATATGGTATAATAGTTTACTGTTTATGACTTAAACCAATTGCAACTAACTAATTTCAATAGACCCAAAAGTAATGTTGATTTATTCATATAATGTAACGTGATGAAAAGGTTCAAAAGTAGCCATAGTGAATCTAAGAAAGCCAATAGCAGTTCTCTTAACGGGAAAGTTTAGATAAAAAACTGTTATTTTCTTCAAATATTATTGTATATTTGTTCTATAAAATACTTAGCAGTTGTATAAAGGCAAATCATTTGAAAGTAGCTTAAAATCCAAAAAATTTGCTCATCATGAACCAGACCTAAGAGCATCAACCATAATAAGCGACAGTAATCCCATGTAAAGAAACACTAGAGAAAATAAAGGAATAAAATAGGATTACCTTACTAAAGGGTACCTAATTAGGATTAACTAAGTCTGCCACCAACAGCAGTCTATATGGTTCATAAGTTGTAATACTGACCTTTTGGTCAAGTTTGGTTTCCACACCCATGAAAGAACCGTTTCTTTCTTTGTGCAGCCGGAAGGGGTAGGGAAAAGAGGTTTGGTTAGCTGGGGAGTAAATCAATGTTTTTGGGTAATCTTAAAAGTCATTTGTAGTAATTTTTTTTGGAGTTAATGAGTTGTCTGAATGAGAACGGACATAATCAGATATTTTTTTGAAATTTTCCCAATAAAGTAAAAGTTCTAAAACAGGAATAAGATTGAGCTGAGATGTCAGCTGCTGAGAAGCTAATTTACAAAGCAGGCACCCATATTGGATGCGGAGATTTTTTTAAAGATAAAGACTACGTCAGGTTTGATATCTGGGTGCTTTTGCAAACCAGGCAGGTGGTTAGTTTAAGATAACTATCTTAAATCAGTCAGTGTTCTCGTGAAAGTTTAGAGCCTGATAAATAGCTCTTCTACTCCATCTCCGTCTCGCACAGACTGATTTAAGAAAACTAGTTGTTCTTGTATACTTTCCCATTTTACTGATTAACCAAGCCCTTTTAATTAGCTATCTGTCTCTGTAGTTCTGATAAAAGGGTTAACGTTTTAGCAGAAATAGTTTAAACCATTTAAAACTAGAAGTTGATTAATTCTAGTTGTCTAAAAGTGTGTCTATCACATATTTTTGTGTCATCCTAATTAACTGATGTCTGGATGTTGAGATTTTAAAAAAATTACTATATACAACTGAGAGTGAGAGAAACTATCTAGTGAAAATCCACAAAATCGCTAAAAAAATGCCAATACCCGTGGATCTTGAGTTTCTGTAAGTTTGAAAAGGCTTTAACTTAAAACTGAATTAAACACTAATGCATTAAAGTGGTGGATTAGACGTTATCTTTGGAAACGAAAGATATCATAAGATTTCTTTAGCGGATAATGATGATGACTCTCCTGTTACTGTAGGAGATTTGGTAAAGTACATAACAAATAATATGATTAAGGACCCAGAGGATATTGAGGTATTTTTGGAAGATGGAACAGTGTTAGTATGAGTTAATTTACTGAAAAAAAAATCACTAACTTACGAAGTCGTCCTGGAATTTTGACGCTGATTAATGATACAGATTGGGAGCTTGAGGGAGAGGAAGCATACGAAATTAAGGCAGGTGATGTAATAGCTTTTACATCAACCTTACACGGCGGTTAAGAGTTTAACCAAATGATCTTATATTAAGGAAGAACTTATATCTGAATAAGACAACATCCTAGCAGTCCATTTCCTTTCCAGTTAAATGTTGGAATTAATCTTAGTTCTAATATTTAATGGCTCCTTGAAATCACTATATTGGTAACCTGTTGAGGGAATCATTGTTAGAACAATTAAAATAAAACTAAATCTAAAATAAACTCACATTTTCATTATTTTTAATCAATACTACTACATTATGTAGATTATAATGATTACTGGCATTAATACTTCCAACTTTGATTACTCTATCTTCCGATTGAAGACCCTTTTCTTGTTAGTCTCAAGGTTATAACTCAGGAGTAAGATACTCACGAAATTTGAAGCAGGACTATCATTCAAGACTTCTTTCACGATTGTACCATCCAAACAGTTACTAAGGTTTTGGCTTAATTCTTCGAGTACCACCTTAAGGTCGTTGCGCAGTTTAATACTATTCGCTTTTGCTGTTCTTACTTCTGCAACATTAATATCAGATCTTGGAAACCCGTCTAACGTGATTAAAGAAGCTCCCATCGTCACATTGTTCTGAATATTAAAATTAGTTATGATTCTGTGATATGTGGATAACATAATTCTTCAAGTTTTTCCGCAAGAACTCGTAGGTCAGTCTCGATTTCTAACTTAATTAAAGACAGCCTTCTGAAATCATAGTCTCCTATTGATCGGACATCATAGCTAGGGTTGTAATTACTATCTATCAGTGGCTTTAATTCACCGTTCATTTTTGATCTAATTTTGCGTCGGGCATTTAAATCGGTATAAGGCCAAGTAATTGAATATTATATATGAAAAACGTAAGTATATATATATACACTTACGTATATCTCCTCTGTCAATTCTGAGTTTTTCTAGTTTGACACAAAAATTGGTAGAAACAGAGAATGGGCAAACAATATCTATGCAATAAAGAGACTGGCGAAAAAGCACTTTACTGCTACTTATAATTATTGACTAAGAGTACTTTTAACTATATATGTAAGGTCGTACGTATTGTTCTCATTCTTGTATTAGTGACTTTCCTTAATTCCCTAAAAAGTTCTTTAATAAATTTTCCCCATATCCCAATATACATATCCAATCGGGCATAAATCTAGTTATGACCTTATGAAAGATTGCACTATGTCACTCTATGTTATTCTATATTATTCTTAAATGATCTAGAACAATAGATAACCTTAAATGCTCACATGTGATAATAGGGGCAGAAAATTACACTTCCTATAATATTGGTCAAATTAGCAATCAAACTAAATTGCGAGGTGCACTGTTCCTTTATACACGTATATATATTGGAAGTTGTAGCATTTGTTTGTAGTTAAAATAAACAAAAATTATTCAAATGGTTTACTCAACGATTATCCCTAAGATGTCTCCAGTCTGTTTAAGAAGAAATGTGACTAGTGTTAATCCACTATTACGAGGTATCAAATATAGATATACAACCAGTGCCACTAGTTCTCAATCACCATCTAATACTAGTGATGAAAAGGATATCAACTCAGAAACAACACAAGAAGAATATGATAGTAATAAGAAGTTTTCTGATGAATTTGCGAAGTCTGCAGCTGAAGGAGGCAAGGAGTATGTCGAACGTAATACTAAAGGTTATAAAGATCTTAAGGACAAGGGTAAAAGAATACCTGAGGAGCAAAATCGTCCTGAAGACTATATGTGATTTTGAAAACTCACCAATAGCGAAATATTTAATATATAATAACAGGTCTTTTAATCTGCTTGGGTCGTAGTAGTATATTTTCAATATGTGCTCTTACCATATATGTGACATCCTAGAAAAGATTGTTTTCTACACAATTATCTGACGTCTATATATATTACATTTATACTGTCATTTTTGGATAAAGCTCTATTGAGATCATATATTGGATCTATTACTAACAACTTAGCTAAGGTTCTTCATCAAATCGATGGTTGAAAACCCCAATGGTGAAAAAGTTCGAGTGAAATCACTCGTTGAACTCACTGATCTTGTCAGTAAATTCATTGGAGACGATGAATCATCTACTTTTATTCAATGCTTAAGAGAATCGCTCGATGCATTTGAGAATGTGCGTGAAATTTACTATTTGTTTCAGATTAACTTACTAACTGGATTGGCAGTATAAAAAGGAAATACAAAATTTAGAATATATTGATTATGAGAAGGCATACTTATATTATAATATATCATTCGGTTTTATAACAAAAAAGATACCAAACCTCCCTGATGTTAACAGATTTAAATTTAGTGAAACGGAAAGAGAAAGTCACTATTGGCAGCTATACAACGATATACGATCTCGTTTACTTGAAGATACAACAATACATATAGTTGAAAAGTTTATCAACGATAATTCTGTCAGTAGCCCTTTTGACTTCAAAAACAATATCTCAATTGGTCCCAAGCAGCTGAAAATTCTTATGAACAAATATGAGAGTCAAATCCTATTAATTGATTTTAGACCAAGAGAATATTTCAAAAAAAATCATATCAGATTCTCCAATATTATTTGTATAGAGCCTATTTCGGTGCGGTCAGATTATAGAGATTTTGAAGTGGAAACTTTCTCTACGTTGAGTTCCCCAGATTCTGAGAGAGAACTGTTTGCACGAAGATCTGAGTTTGAGCTTATAATCATTTATGACTCAAATTCACAGTCCTTTTCCTCATTAGAATCTTTATCAAGGTTTTACCGAATCCTTGCTGAAAAATCTTTTGATAAAGTTTTAAAGCGAAGCCCCGTAATATTATCTGGTGGAATAAACTTATGGGTTGAAACATTTGGTCTTTCAAACTTTGGTCATAATCACGGTGAACTCTCGCAGCCAGTTAAACTAGTTTCTAGAACCTCAAGCCAAAGTGAACTAACAGGCTCTCCAATAGCAAGAAATATTAACGAATACTTGTCAGATCCTATTAAAAATGACTTTTATGGATATAATGGAGTCACTAATGGGGAAGTATCTCAGAAGCTTTATGCCCACCATCATCAACAGCAAGTAACCCCAGTAAAAAGAACAAATAGCTTTAAACTTCCAAGTATATCAGGTGCGAAGACTTCCAACTCACGGGTTTCATCATCAAAAACTCAATCGACTCAATCGTCTCAGTCATCCCTAACTCTAGGTGCTGACAAAGTGGAAAAGTTGCCTATAGAATCTGAGAGTAGAACTGCAACTCCTCAACCAGATCTTATAAACAACATACAGAACGACAAGATTACTAATTTGCAAACTTTTCATTGTACAACTGGTCTGTGTAACTTGGGAAACTCCTGTTATATGAACTGTATCATACAATGTCTTTTAGGTACAGTGCCATTAATGCAAATTTTCATAAATGGCTCATATAAAAATCATATTAATATTAATAGTAAACTGGGTTCAAAAGGTATTTTAACCAAGTTTTTTGCTGGGTTGGCACAAGCTGTTTATCAGAAATCAGACTCGATTTATGAACCAAGAAACTTTAAAGTAGTTATAGGATCCATTAATTCACTATTCAAGAACAATAACCAGCAGGACTGTTCTGAGTTTTTGAGTTTTGTTTTGGATGGATTACATGAAGACTTGAATGAGTTTGGGGGAAATCCAAGGCTAAAGGAACTTACTGCCGAAGAGGAACAATATAGAGAAAGGATGCCTATTAGATTAGCTTCCACTGTAGAGTGGGAGAGATATCTAAAGACAGATTTTAGTGCAATTGTTTATTTCTTTCAAGGCCAATATGCAAGTCAGTTAAAATGTTTAGAATGCGGTACCACTTCAACAACCTATCAAGCGTTCTCTGTTCTTAGTATTCCAATACCAGAAGAGTATATTGGTAAAAACATTGAAAAAATACCTTTGGATAGATGTGTGGAAGAGTTTACAAAACTTGAAGTTCTTGATGGTGATAATAGATGGCATTGTTCTAAATGTAAAGATTTAAGAAAGTCAACTAAGAAAATAACAATTACTAGACTACCATCGAACCTAATAATTCATCTCAAAAGATTCAAAACAGGTACCAATCTAGAAAAGATAAGGGCCTTTATTGAATATCCATTTGAAATCGATTTAACAAAATACTGGCCAGATGTTTCTTCACAGGATGAAGCTAATCAGTTATCTAAATTTTCTCTAAGAGGGCAAGCCCCACCTTTTAAATATTCTTTATATGGTGTTGCAAATCACCAAGGGTCGTTGGCTAGTGGCCATTATACATCTTATGTGTGGAAAGGAACTGTTAAGAAATGGTGCTACTTTGACGATACAAGAGTTACTAAAAATGTCTCAAAAACTACGGTTATTAACGCAAATGCCTATGTATTATTTTATACTAGATTTTATTAGATTGTTTCCTGGAAAGGTTATATACGAATAATTCATAATTACACTGAATTAAAATAACAAAAAATTTGATTCTCGAATTACTCCCAATCGTCGTCATCATCGTCATCATCATTATTTTTCTTCGATGTCTTATTTACTTCCAATATCGATGAGTCAACGGAGTTCAATTCATAAGTTCCCTCACTTGAAGTTGTAGATTTTTCATGTTTCTTATCATCCTTGTCATCATCATTAGCGTCATCTTCTTCATCTTCTTCATCTTCTTCGTCATCATCCCAAGCAAATTCTTCATTGGTATTTGGTTTTCCTTTTCCTAATAACTCTTTACGATTTATTTCCTCTTGAATAATTTTAGAGTGCTCATAGAAGTAGCGAGCCCAAAAATCTTCATATTTAACTTTAGTTGGGACTAATGCGGAGCTTAACTTCTCTAAATCAGGATACTCTTTCAATAATTCTGAAATTTTTTCTGTCTGGGAGTCAATTTCAAATGAAGACTTAAATTCTTCAAATTTTAAATCCTTTTCTTCAGATGTATAAAGATCAACGGATGTATGTAGCTTATATAATTGCGCTTCTGTTCTATTAGCGGTTACCTTTAACGGTTTGTCTTTTGAAACGTTGAAGAGTAATTGTGCTTCATCATCATCAATTAACTCATCTTCATCAGATGGTACATCGACAACAATAGTTTCCTTCAAAAATTGACCAAACTTACTAACATAAGCTGTTGCAAAGTTCTCTACTTGTTCCAATTCTTTATCCAATTCGTCCAAATAAACATTCGTCTTAGACGAAAGGTTATTCAAGATGTTTCTAGATTCCTCAACTTTTTTTTTATCAGTAAATGCCTTTTGAGTTTCATCTAAATTGCTTGTTTTAGTTGACTTCGTCTGATTCATTTTATCTTCTAGTTGTAAATTCTCAACTTGTTTCTTTGTTTCATTTATGACATCGCCTTTCAAATTAGTTAAGAAGGAACTGAAAGATGATCCCCAAGAAGTTGCTTTGGTCTCAAACGCGCTATAAGTTTTTGTAATCTCATTCTCTAACTTCTCAAACGATTCTTCAGTCTTTTTATTGAGATCATTTTCAATGACTTGTTTATCTTCATTCTGTTCTTTTAATGTTTCCTGAGAGTCATTTGCAAATTCACTAGTAGATTGCTCGTAAATTAAATCCATTCTATATAGCGTTGTTTTGAGTGGTGACAATTCTTCGCTTAAATTTCGGAATATATAGAAAAAAAGCTGCACGTAATCTCCAAACATCTAAAATAGTAATAGAATTCAATGACTGTTCATCCAGAATTGCTGGTGCCCCCTTTACGTTTCAGTGCTCTACAACCTCATCTTTATAGAGGCTCGTACCCACGCGAGATCAATTATAGATTCCTTAAAAGGTTACAGCTTCGATATATCGTGTCTTTGACTCCAGATCCTATTACATTAGAGTCTGATGAACCTCTATATAAATTTGCTCAAAAAAACGGAATTGAATTGATACATATTGAATGTGGTAAAGAAGGTGCGAAAAGAAAGAAACGTGGGGTTCCAATCGACTATGCTGCAGTTTTAAAGACTTTAGAATTGATGATAAACGTTGATTACTCTCCACTATATGTTCATTGCCTTAATGGTGGTCAAGTTTCATCACTCGTTATTGCATGTCTACGCAAACTTTCATTTTGGTCATCTATCTCTATCTTCAATGAATTCCGTGTATATACAAACTCTATAAACCTCCAAGATAGAGCATTTGTTGAGAACTTTGCTGCTAAAATTAATGTTCCAGAGAACAAAGTTCAGTGGATTTGGAAAGGTTTATCAAAAGATGTGATTGGAAACCATCCAACCCTCAAGTTTGTCACTACAAACGATACAAAATACCAAAATATACAAAACTAACCATTTACTGAAACAATATTGATGCTGCTATCTCAGAATTACCACCCGCCTGTTCTAAGGCTCTGATAACCTCTTGTCTTGAAAAGCCTAATGAAATTAAATTGGTTATGTCTTCCTCCTTGAAGTTTGATGGAGTGGAACGAGATGCAGCTGCTGATGCTGCTGCTTCTCTTGGGTTGGATGAACTACCAACAATGTTAGAGGATGGAAGAGGTCCAGCACCTAATTGTTGGCCTAATTCACCAGAAGGGTTGAAAATACCTCCTGGAATTTCAGAATCAGGTAGAAATGGAGTCTCAACACCAGCAATTACTAAAACATTTCTCTTCAAGTCAATATTAGCTTGATGTCTTTTCAACACTAGGAAAATTGTTAATAAACTCATTCTTGTTAGTTTTTAATAAACTTACTATCCAATCCTAATAACATATCAACATGTGTATCCAATACAGTGAAACTGCATGGAATGAATTGGTTGTCAATTTTCAATGGAGCACTATGAACTCTGCCTAAAATTGTAGTTTTACCAACACCATGAGCTTCGCCTTTAAATCTTTTATCAATCAATCTTGATAAATTACACTCTTCAGCTAGTTTAGTGTTAATGATTGTAGTCTGTGCCCCTGAATCAACAAATGCTTTAATTGGGTGTCCATTAACTTCAACGTTTATATATAACATTGATACCGATGCAAAACTTTCAGGTGTTAACTCCAAAGCATTACGCAAATTCTCTTCAATTTGATCTTGTGCAATTAATTCCAGTATTCTCCTTTGATTTTCTGGATTATCAGGATCACTTTGTAAACGATTCCACTCTTCACTTGAAACTCCTCCAGGAAATTGTTGTCCCGAGCTACCTATACCTCCATGCTGTTCTAGAGTTGCACTGATTGCATTCTTAAATTGAATAGGATCATCTAAATATTGTTCGATTCCAGGATTTAAATCAGTTATTTGGCGTCTTGCAATCGGATTATTCAAAATTTGTTGTCTTAACTGTTCCGCTTGTTGATCTAGAACACTGCCACCACCGCTACTATTATTAGATGTCACTGTCGATTGTCGAACATCGTTTACAACTTTTTTGTCCTTAATAACAATAAATTCATCGTCTTTAATTCCTAGTTGATGCAAAGATTGAGTCTCTTCACCTTTGATTTCTGTGCCATTGAGAATCAATACTTGATCTTGGGACTCAATACCACTCTCTGCACTCAAATAAGCCTTAAAATCACCAAAAGTAAGCTCATCACTGATATCAATGGAGAAAAATAAGTCTGTATTCTCGACGGATGCAGTTAATTTAACCATTAATTCTTTTTTATTATGTAGTCAAAGAAGTGTGAAGTCCGAATATGTGAAAAGCGTACTTCACTCTTTATATAATTAAATTTTGCCACCGATTACCAAGAGAATAAGAGGCGAAGGTGCTAGAATAAAGTTGTCATCATGTCGAAAAGGATTTTAAGATCGACTTCGCCAAAAATTAAAACAGAAGTCTCAGTGGAGTCCACTATTCTCACCGAAGTTACTTCGACTCCTAAGAAGAGAAGAATTTCTAACCCACTCAGCCCTAAGAAAAGTCCACAAAAAAAGGCTACTTTCCAGGAATGGGAAAAAAGCTTGTTAATTAAATATCCAATCACTGAAGATCTTTCACTTCCATCAGAATATGTTGCACTTCATACCCCCGAGTTTATTGAGGGTTTAAGTTATATTTTACAACAAGATCCTTCATTATATCCACTTGCTATAAGTTCACCATTTAGTGTATTTCATCCATCAGAAAAGCCAGCAATAACTTCTCAAGAACATTATCAGAAGCTAGTTAGAAGTATCATCGGTCAACAAGTTAGCGGTGCGGCTGCAAGATCAATTGAGAAAAAATTTAGATCACTATTTGATGATGTTTTCCCAACTCCAGAACAAACAAGTACAAAAACAGATGATGAACTAAGAAGTGCCGGTCTTTCAGTTAGAAAAGCAGAATATATAAAGGGTATCAGTCAAAGATTTGTTGATGGAGAGGTTACAGGTGAATTTTTCGATAATGCAAGCGATGAAGAAATTTTGACAAAACTAGTTGAGATGAAAGGTATTGGAGTTTGGAGTGCTAAAATGTTCTTAGCATTCGCATTACATCGATTAGATATATTTGCAGCTGAGGATCTTGGAATTGCTAGAGGTATGTCAAGATATTTAGAGACAAGACCGCATTTGTATCAAGCTGCTAAAGAATCTGTCGATCTTTCACTACATAAGAAAAGATCGTTATTTGATGATAAGAAAAAGCGTGATTGGAAAGTTATTCATGATGCACATGTTGAGAAAATTGCTGAGACTTTTAAACCATATAGAACTATATTAATGCTTCTACTATGGAGAGCAAGTTCCACAAACATTGAAATTTTAACTGAAATTACTACAGAGACTTCAATAAAATAATATTCCTATCATACATGTAATAATTAAAATCATTTTTTTGGTCCTTCACCACCTGGTACTATCATTGTAATATGGTTTCCACTAAGAAGAATTTTTTTTCTATGAATCTCTGTTCCATCAGCATCACTATAACTCATTAATATATATAAAAACAGATTCTAAGAAACTACCTACTATTCTGTAACATCTTCCAGTACCATGTTCACGAAATCATCAAATCCAACTAATCTACCTACAAATTCCTTTTCGCCACTTAAAAGCACCCATACATTTGAACCAATAGACTTATCAACAAGCTCTAAAGGTAATATCTGATTTAGTGAAGTCTCTACTTCGGCCATTCTTTATCACTTTAACTACTTAGCTAAACAGACTATTTTCCAATTTCTCTTGTACACAACTGGTGGTGTCTGGATTTTGCAGAGATACGTTGTTGTTACCTTACCCAGCTTTTTCCTGAAGTTAAAGAAGGTCATAAACTTGCTTAGGTGTTTTGCGTAAGACGTTTATCTATTTTACTGGTAATATGAGTGCTGATCTTCCATTGCATTTAGCTATTAGACCGTTGAATCTAGAGGATATCGACCAAGTTCAAGAACTAGAGAGTTTTGGATTTAGTCCTTCAGAGAGGTGTAGTTATGAAGGGTTAAAATATCGTTTAACTGTATGCCCAGAGTTATCGAGTGGGTTATTTATTAGACAATTCAAACCTAAGTATCATAAACAGAGTGGAGATGATGAAAATACGGAAAGCAACGAAGACAGTGATGACAATTATCTACCAGAAGCCAAATCAACCATTATAAGTGAAAAATTAATTGGTCATATATTAGGTACAAAAATTAATGGAGATTATATAACAGAAGAATCAATGCAGATCCCTGATGATATACAGAATTTATCTAGAAAGGGTCATATTGAGTCATCTAATACAATTGGGGTTCATTCAATTGTTGTTCACCCAAATTATCAAAAGAAGAACTTAGCTACTCTATTGTTACATGATTATATTCAAAAACTATCAAATCAACAAGTTGGTGAGAAAATTGCCATAATTGCAAAAGAGAATTTGTTGCCCTTTTATAATAGGGTTGGCTTTATAACGAAAGGTAAAAGTAATTGTAAACACGCTGGTGAAAAGTGGTATGATTTACACTGTCCGTTAATACCTGAAGATGATATTGAATAATATAATTTAATAATAACGTTTTTAATTGTAAAACTGTTTATCTAGTAATAGTATATTAATTGTTGTATTAACGAATGACTATGAATAGGAACAAAAAAATATTATTAGAAAGCAGAACAAATAAACCAATAAGAAATACAATGCCAGTCCCGAAAAATACCCAATTTCAAAGTAGAG
This sequence comes from Wickerhamomyces silvicola, assembly GCA_030570795.1. NCBI lineage: Eukaryota > Fungi > Ascomycota > Saccharomycetes > Phaffomycetales > Wickerhamomycetaceae > Wickerhamomyces > Wickerhamomyces silvicola. The sequence goes on along the minus strand of JAJLWN010000007.1, from coordinate 361,548 downwards.
ATCCTCCTAGATAAAATTTTTGATTCTATTTATAAAGTTTCTTTCTACTTCCTCTTCTTTTTCTTCGTCCTCCTTTGTTTCATAATGTTCGACGGTATCCGGTGGTAAAGTATCATAATACGAAAACGATGGAATGTCTAAATGTAAGAATGGAGTAGTTGTTCCAATAGCAGATGCATAACCGTAATCATTCTCCTCATCTTCAATAATATCAACATATCTAGTATTATAATCTTCTTGGCTAACTCCAAAATTTGCATTTACTAAGGCTCTTCTAATCCATGGACTTAAAATACCAGAGAAATGAAATTCAACTTCACGATTGGCGTACTTGTTAACGGCTTTTCTTAGATCAACTAGCGATTGAACACCGGTACCATCAATTTGATTAACCATGCTAAAATCAAAAGCAAGGACTTTCAATATTGGTCTAGTATCATGAATATTTTTCTGGTGGAAAGGTTTGTTCGACCAAGGTAATCTCAATGGACCCGGATCATTCCATGGAATATCAATGTTCTTTGTTATAATTTTAGTTATACCGCTTCTTGTTTGTTTTTTGATTTCATCCCAGATATGATCGTATTGTCTTGAACAGTTCAAATAAGTCCAACTATCACCTGGTCTAAAGACTAAAACACCTGGTGGAGGTGGTAAAATCTGAATATCTGAATTTACTGTTGATCTTTTGAATGGAACCCATTTAGTGTGATATATGATTTGCTGTTTTGGTCTTGTCTTAGAGTAATCCGTTGTACCTTTTTCACCTCCTACAACGTTTTCTTCAATTTCGTACTTTGAACCATTTGATGAAGAGACTTCATCATTTTCAATAATTTCTGGATTGATGACTTCAGCAACTTTAACTCTTCCTAAAAATGTACCACCTGGGAAACCAACGTTGAATAACAAAACAGCCACTGAAGCACATGCTGCAAAATATATACCATCTTCAATACTTGCGAAAACTGTGATAATGACTGCAATGATGAAAATTCCTGCATCTAAAGGTGCTGTTCTCCAAAGGGTAAGAGTCGCAGTATAAGATGAAATCAAATCACTAACCGCATGAATAATGATAGCACATAAAGTAGCCTTTGGAATGAAATAAAAGGCATCAGTTAAACAGTATAAAGCTAATAAGACACAACCACCAGTGAAAACACCAGCAAGTGGGGTTTTAACGTTACATTTAGCTTTCAAAGCAGATCTAGAAAATGAACCAGTTGCAGGATAAGCATTGAAGAAAGTACCAATAACATTAGTGACACCGATAGCAATTAACTCTTGATCTGGGATAATTTTATAATCATTAACACGACCAAAGGATTTTGAGATTGAGATATGCTCTAATAGTAAAATGATTGTAGCAGCTGGTAATTCAGGACCAATAGCTGGCATTATACCTTGTGGTAATTTCATTAAACCAACATCTTTCAAGCCTTTTGGAACAGTACCCAAGATTGAAATTCGCTTCTTCTTTTTATGATGTCTGATCATACCCCACGAAATCAAAGTGAAAACAACAATAACGACACCATTTCTTAAAGCTTGGAAATAGAAGAAAAACAATCTATATCTTGGCCATTTTCTTTCTCCAAAACTACAACCATATTTCCATACATATAGGATTAATAATGGAATCAAACCAAAAACTGCATCTAAGTTAGTGTCTGGTAAGTGCTTTAACGTATTGACAACAACTTTGTAAGTTGGATCTCTTGTATTAACCTTCTTATTGTAACCCATTAAACCAGGAACTTGACCACAAATGATATTGAAGGCAGAACCGGACATGAAGCCCATAACAGCAGGAACTGAGATGAAATCCAAAAGGAACCCTAATCTCAAGATACCTAAACCAAATGCAATACATCCACAAATGAATGAAACAGAAGTCGCAATGACAGGTGCAGAGAATTCTGGAGCTCTTGTCTGAACTCTGTGGATAATCTTGGCAACTTCAGTTGACATAACAGCAACAGGACCAATCGAAACATCTTTCGAAGTTGCAAAGACACAATAAATGAAGACACCAACAAATGCCGAGTACAACCCATATTGGGCTTCTAGACCAGCTAGTTGGGCATAAGACATCGACTGAGGCACCATAACGATACCAACGGTGACACCAGCAACAAGGTCCGCATATGCCCAAGCCAAATTATAATGCAAAATCCAATGACCAATTGGAAACAGAGAGAACAGGTAGTGCACAACTCTGTCTTTTGGATTTTTGAACACCTCCTTCGCAAACTCCACAGCAGTAATATTTTCTTCCTTATATGCAGCTAAGGGTATTGATTCATTTTGTTCATTCTTATGATATTGGTATAAATTATGAATATCTTCAGAAGTTGACGAACTTATTTCTTCTCCTTTTTGATCAGGCATAACTACACTAATACTAAAAGTACGAAACAACTTAAAAATATGAGGATGAAACGTTTTTATATCTAAAATAAAAATGAAAAAAAAAAAAAAGAACCGAATGAAAAAATTCTGCTTACTTGTTTAACTGTCTAGTTGACGCTGCATTTGCCACACTTGATTCGAACGATGTGGATGGAGAATTTCTTTTCCATAACTTTTGAAAGCCGTTGACGTTAAGTTATTTTAAAAAGCGTATGTTCACGTGACTTGCGCCAATAATTAAGTGGACAGAGCCAACAAAAAAAGAAGCAAAAATAAAACCGGTTAGTGGCACTACCCTTCTCTATGCAAAGGCTACAAGGGAAATTAGGATTAGTTGTTGTGTGTGGGACAATTGAAACAAACTATTAAACTTGATGTTACTGCTTTAACGAGCTTCTTATTCTAATTTGTAGTCGCTTTCAAAATGTTATAGCGTATTGTGCCCCCTCTCGCCCCCTCCCTACCCGCTTACCAGCCACTTTTACTTTTTCTTTTGTCAGATTGTGGTTGTGCAACCATTAGCCACAAAAATATTATTCTTTAACTTTTTTTTTTTTCCTTTAAAGTGGAAGAACTGCCCTTATTAGCCACAAGTTTAACCATTTAGGCAACAATTTAATCTTTTACACTACGCCTTATGGGCTAATCATTCAGTAGTTTTTCAGCAATTGAGGCTTGACTCTTTTTTTTTTTTCTTCTTCTTTCGACATATTGAAGCCGCGTTATTTCAACAATGCTTTGTTATTATACTAGATTCTGTTATGGATTAGTCAACTGTGGGGGGTTTGGCCTTATAAATCCCAATTTTGAGATATTGTTGTTAATATGCTTCTTTGTTTAGCGCCAATAATTTTTGGTGATAAAGTTATTTGCCTCGGTCTTAATTTCAAAACTAATATGACATTTCACAAGCCACCAAGACTAATACTTTGAGAGTGGTAAATGGGACTTATTCCTTACTAGAATTTCACATATATGCATATATATTATTTTTTAGTAATAAAGCCACTTGTCAAACCACTATAAAGATATATCTCCTTGGCGCACAAGGGTGTGAACACTTCTTAGCACTTCATGAAAGGCTTGGTCATCTTTGAGGCTGGAGAATGAAAATGTTCTGGTATATTTAAAAAGTTATATATAAGTTAGTAAATATTCTCTATGGACTATTATCCGTACAGATTGAAATAGAGAATATTAAATTATAATGTAATGCAATGACCCAAGTGGTTTAAATACTAAGTCTCCCTAGGATTATTCTACTGATAAACTTTACTTATTTTCTTTAAAATAATATGGAGTGTTCCTATACCGGTACATGAAATTCATTAATTAGTAAATTGGACTAAAAATCATTTTAACGTACACTCGTTAGAATTAATATTTTGGAGAAAGGTAATATATGTCTATATTATTTGTACAAAGATATAAAGACATAAGATTGAAACAAAAATGTTTAATGACTAAACACCATATTGAGCTCTTCACCACTAATAAAATAAAAATGAATGAAATTAGCAATTAATATTATAATCTACATGAGATAATGACTCATAATGTGATCTGCAAAAATAGGTAAGACATGTGTAGCCTCTACTAATTATACTGCCTATTGCGTAGTTACTGTTAGCCATTATATGTCACCGATAATGCCCAATACAGGTATATTATATACTCTAAATTCCGGTCTTTTAGAAATTGATCAGCAGCATAGGATGGCTGTATGGACAACAATAAATACCATAATCTAAAAAACTTGCTGCCTTTTCTGCCTCAGTTAGTTAGTTGTGGTTGAGGTAAACCACAATAGATATTTTATTATGCAGTTTCGTAATTTGTAATCTATTGTTGGCCAACGAGCTTTCTCATACTTTTGTACCTACTTGTTTGCATCCCTAGTGACATTCTCTATTATACTTTCTTATCAGGAGTCTCATTATAGCACTGATTGCCTTGTTTTTACATCTTCATTGTACCTGTTACTACATCCTCATTACATCCGCAAACCATTATACTCATGGTTAAACCATTGGGAATTCAAGTCATGGTTAAACCATTGGGAATTCAAGTCATGGTTAAACCACAGGGAATTCAAGTCTTTGGTAGAGGGTTGAATATCATAGCACTCAACATGCGACACCACTGAATATACTTATTCTTATATTTTAGCTTGATGAATAAACAAAGTTATCGAATGAGAATACGCTATTCCCGTTCTGTTGCGAGTTCCATCGTAAATTGCCAAGGCGGGACGGTGACTTTTTATATTAGGATCTACGATTATCTACCACGTTTTCTGTTTTACGTAGTATATACATTGAAGATAGGAAACTCACAACACACAGAAAATATATCACTACAATATACTCATTAAAACTGATGATGTTCACAGGGTAGTTTAAATAAAAGATAGGGGGCATGTAATACAAGAAGCCAAATTTTATTTTTTAATATTTTTTGTTTTGATTGGTTAAAGTATATTATTATTTACTCAGCTTTTGTCCAAGCAAATTCACCTATCGTAACCAATACTAAGAAGGGTATCCCACATGTCATAAGTTTAGAGCGTTCTACATGGTTTTTAGTCGCTTAGCATATAATCTAAGTATGATATCCGGTGAAAAAAAAAAAAAAAAAAAACAACTTTTGCTCACAAGAACTTTCTGTGATATTCTTTTACTTTAAAACCTTTGCTTATTATTTGAACGTATATTTATCTATTAGAAATAGTCGCTGAATGTAAAAAAAGAGATATTTCTACTAAATATTGTTTTGAACTGAAACGGCAAAATATCTCTATTCCTCGAATTTTTAAAAAGAATATGATTACATAATACATTTAAGTTAAAGAACCGGTTTTTGTAATGCACCAGTTGATTTGCGTTAACATTATGTTTCACACCCAACTTTAGGAGTTATTTTGTACCGAAAAAGATGATAAACACATAGATAGAGGTTAGTAGAACAGTGGATTCCAATATAATATGTATAAGTGTTGATATCTCTGAAAAAAAAAAGGGAGAAAACCCTTTTATTTATCGCTTAATATGAATCCATCGGAGATATGTGTAGGACAATCATTACATAATATATTAGAAATCATGTATATGTTTCTGTCTACACGTGGAGAAGGGTATAAACACAACACATGGTATATGATCTTCATACTAAAATGTATAAAATAATGAATTATAATCAGTTTTTTTTTGCCGTTTTGTTTATATTCTTCATCTAATTAAAACCATGCTTGAGAAAGATGTGGAAGAACAAACAGTTAGAAGAAGTTCAGTTTTCTTGGTTAATGAAGCTTTAATACTGAAACAAGATGAATTGAATAAATTTAATCTAAAGCTTTATGGTTATAGGAATGAATCAAATAATAAGATTCTTGAGACAAAACATTGCTTGAATGTTGAGAATAGATTATTGAATTTCTTCATATTAATATGTTCAATATTTATAATGCTTGAGTTTTCATTAATTTTGATAATTAAGTTTGATATTGGTCTTCCAAGCTTGAATTTGATTGATTACAAAGTGTTCTTTGACTATACATTTTTGTTTATTTTAATTATTGATAAGAATCTGATATATTTATTCTTGATGACGTTTTTCATTAGAGTGTATATTGGGTTGAAAATATTTAAGAAAACAAATATTGTGATTAAATTGATCAATATCCAGTTTAATGAATTTTTATCGTCAAGTTTGATTTCACTCGGGATTATTGGTATAAATATGCTAATAAAATTAACACTCTTGAAATTGAAATTAATTGATGAACAGATTAATGATACCATCTCCATGAGATTTAACGAATATACAAAATATCTAGATATGATATTTTATTTAACGGTGGCTACAGGGGCACTTTTGAGTGCGGTAAGGAAATTGGTTATATATTTTAGAGATTCAACACCAGTTAGATTAGAATAATGAATGCTTATGGCTTATACACCCAGACTTTTCGTAATTTCGCATTTAGCATCAAGAGGATATTAATATATATTTATTGACATTAGATGTCTCATATGCATTAACTAAAGACACCGCAGAGTAATCCACCCCCCAAACGCATTTCTTTGGAGGTGGGGGGTGCCATCTTTATACTGTTATAAATAAAGCTGAATCCCGCATTAAACTCCGAACACTTCAGACCCGTTCTAAACAGCTTTTTGCAAATATTACAAATAGGGACAGACATATCTGGAGAATGTACAGAGAGGAAAGTGGGGAAAAAAGTTATCTACTTGTGTGAAAAAGGAGTTAGTAATGTGTGGATTCTGTGTGTTCCTTCTCCCGTATGACCCAACTCATAAAAAAGTATTCGGTATCCTATGAACTTCGGACTATTTTACCAAAAAACTCAATGAAATTGGAAGATATGAGGAAATGAAAAGACATGTTAGAACTAACTCAATTGAATATATATATATATATATATATATATATATTTACAGCAAAAATATAAAAAAAATATCCTTTATATTAATATCTTCCACGTAAGATCTTCTTCGCCTTCCTGCCTAAATCCCACCTAAAGTCCCTCTAGAAGCCCCTCGTTGGAGAGAGAGCTCCCCCCCCCGCGCTCAAAAAAGAATGTTCCTTACTACAAAAGTGTCCCGCGAACGGGCCAAAAAAAAAAAAGTCGCAAAAAAGAAACACTCTCAACCAATAAAAATGGGCATAAATTTTCCCATTGAAAAAGTATATATATTGTAATCAAAATAATACATTTTTTTTTATATAAGTTTTAACGGTTTTGGTGTAAACAACAAAAATAAAATAAAATATATATATAAAAATAATGTTGAACCGCTCATCTAAATTTATATTAAAGAGATCTTCTTTAGGTAAGAATGTTGCTAAATCTTTAAATAAATCATCTATTTTATTTCAAAGAAAATTATCATCAACAAATTCAATTAGCGCCCAAGTTGAAAGTTCTTCAAGTACAGTTACTTCAGGTTCAGCTTCATTCCATAAGGCTCCAAGAGTCATCAACCAAAACCAAAATAACAAACCGACTATTGTTATATTAGGATCCGGTTGGGGTGCAATCTCATTTTTAAAACATGTTGATTCAACTAAATATAACGTTGTGATCATTTCACCAAGAAGCTATTTCCTTTTCACTCCGTTATTACCATCATGTCCGGTCGGAACAGTTGATGAAAAATCTATTATGGAACCAGTTGTTTCATTTGCTAACAAGAAGAAGGGGGAAGTCACTTATTACGAGGCAGAAGCTACTGATATCAATCCAACTGAAAACACCGTTACAATTAAATCCTTTGCTAACATTAGTACTTTTTCTCATGAACCAATCAACGTTGGTTTGAAGGCTAATGAAGTAGCTCAAATTAAATATGATTATTTAATTTCCGCCGTTGGTGCTGAACCAAACACTTTTGGTATTCCAGGTGTCGAAGAACATGGTTGTTTCTTGAAAGAAATCGCTGATTCAAGAAAAATTAGACACAGATTCATTGAGGCCATTGAAAAGGCAAATTTATTACCAAGAGGTGATCCAGAAAGAAAGAGATTGTTAACTTTGGTCGTTGTCGGTGGTGGTCCAACCGGTGTTGAAACTGCTGGTGAATTACAAGATTATATTGATCAAGACTTAAAAACTTTCTTACCAAATATTGTTGATGAAGTTCAAATTGTTTTAATCGAAGCTTTACCAGTTGTCTTAAACATGTTTGAAAAAAAACTAACTTCCTATGCTGAAAAAGTTTTAAAAGAAACTAGAATTGACTTAAAAACAAATACTGCCGTTGGTAAAGTTGAAGACAAAGTTTTAGTCGCTAAAACTAAAAATGCCGATGGTACTACAACTGAAACTGAAATTCCATATGGTGTTTTAGTTTGGGCTACTGGTAACAAACCAAGAGCAATTACTACAAATTTGTACAAAAAAATCCCAGAACAAAATGAAGCAAGACGTGGTTTAATCGTTAACGATAACTTATTAGTTAACGGTACCAACAACATCTTCGCTATTGGTGATAACGCATTTGCTAAATTACCACCAACTGCTCAAGTTGCTCATCAAGAAGCTGAATACTTATCTAAGGTGTTCACTAAAATCTCTAAAATCCCAGGATTCCATGAAACTTTAAAGAATAGACACGAAAAAGTTGATTTGTTATTCCAAGAAAACGGTATTAAACCATTCAGTTATATTCATTTAGGTGCTTTAGCTTACCTAGGTGCTGAAAAAGCTATTGCTAACATCACTTACGGTAAACGTTCATTCTATTCAGGTGGTGGTATCTTCACATTCTTCGTTTGGAGAGTCTTATATGTTTCAATGATTTTATCTGTTAGATCAAGATTCAAAGTTGTTGCCGATTGGTTAAAGATTTCATTCTTTGGTAGAGATGCTTTCAAAGAATTATGAGTTTTAATATTCAATTTAAAAGAGACATTTACTCTTTGTTTATAGATTAACGAATGTATAATATTATGATAGATACTCAGTGTAAGTGACATTTTTGTCATCATTCAAATGAGATATAAAAATATTAGCAAGAATGCAAATATAATACGACCTTTTGTTGTTGTAAATCCAATCAATCCATCTGAAATCACTCTAAGCCAATTGGTAATTATATCATATTCACTTGGTTTCAGATAATGTGAAGTATCCACCAGGTAACCATCATCATTAATGATACGCTTATACTTAAATAAACAGGTTCATGATCTGAACTTTTCACAGATTTTAATGAATCGTACTTCAACATCAGAATCATATTTCTGGTATAAAATTCTATCACACCAAGATGGAATTCTCTTTTTATTGTAATCTTTGGAACCCTATATGATACTTATAAGTTTGTGGAAAACAAGATTTCAGACTCTTCAAACCCAATATAGACATCACCATCTCTTACAGCCCTTGTTAATTCATCATTTAGTAAGCCCCTAGTCTCTTCAGTATTACCTGTTACTCTATAGTTTAAGTCACCCATGAAGAACGTATGACTATTGGGTCTCAATATGCTATCATCAAACTCATTACTACTAAATAATCGCCAATAGTCATTATTTCTACATTACCTTCATTTGCACTTGAATGAGCAGTAACAAAAGGCCAATATGAGTCTTTATAGTGAAATATTCTTATTAAACGAAAGTTAGTAAGCGCACATATGGTTATATAAGGCCTTGTTTCTTTAAATCATTATACACTTTTTCTCTTATACTGGCCTGAAAACCTTGCTATTTGGTATTGTTGTAATAGCACTTCTCTAAATGACCTCTTCTTTTTACCCTTTAAACATGAGTTCTCATCCTGGTGAAAGTGGAAAAAAATATCAGGATCCCTCTAAATCCTCTGTGAAATAGCATCCTCTACAGAATCAAGTTCTTCCAACGCTGCTCTTTCTAGTTCTAAGCTCATCTCTCTCTCTCTTTCTAGGTGATGAAGCTAAAGCAAAAAAATCTCTGCCTAAAGTTTTTGTGGGCAAACCGTACTGAACTGACAGAGAGGCTTCGGATACTTCTTCTGGTAGAGCAAGCCATATAAATTATTATTAATAATAGGGAAATCGCATATAAATTTAGCGAATTAGTCGTCTTATTTTTGCAAGAAGGAGGTGCTAGACAATGTCCAAGTTAACTGATGTCAAGTTCAAATTGAACACTGGTGCTGAAATTCCAGCCTATGGATTAGGTACTTATAATGAAGAATACGCACCTGAGATTAAAGAAGCTGTTATCACTGCAATTGAGGCAGGTTATAGACATATTGATGGGGCTTGGGTTTATGGGACTGAAAAATTAGTTGGTGAAGCTATAAAAGATGTAATTGACCGTGGTATTGTCAAAAGAGAAGATTTATTCATAACCACTAAAGTTGGTAATGTTTTACACTATGATGTTGAAAGATCACTTGATGAGTCATTAAGAGATCTTGGACTGGACTATGTTGATTTGTATTTACAACATTGGCCAATTGGGTTCCAAAAGCAATATGACGAAAATGGAAAGCTTCGTTTAAGACCAGTTGATGAAAACGGTGAGATTTTAGTTGATGATTCGACAGACTACATCAAGACTTATCAAGCGTTAGAGAAACTTTATAAAGAAAAGCCAGAAAAAGTTAAAGCAATTGGCGTTTCAAATTATAATATCCCATATCTTGAAAAGCTTTTAGAAAAAGCTACAATTGTTCCAGCAGTTAATCAAATTGAATTACATCCTCATTTACCAGAAAAGGAACTGGTTGAGTATGCTAAAGATAAAGGCATTATAATCACTGCTTACTCACCTTATGGACAACGTGGAGCTCCAAATACTAAGATTCCTCTAGTTCAAGAATTAGCTAAGAGATATGATGCTTCAGAAAATGAAGTCTTAAGTTCATATCATGTAAAAGCTGGTAGAACTGTTGTTCCAAGATCTATCAACCCTGAAAGAATCAAATCTACTATTAAGTTAGTCCCATTAACTTCAAAAGATCTTGAAGATCTCGATCAATTCGGTATTGATAATCCAAAACGTTATAATAGACCAAAATTTGGTAGACCAATTGGATTTGAATACTATTAAGGTTGATTACTAGAAATAGTGCAACTAGTTGTTCTAATATTCAACATATCTATGTATACCATCATATTTATATAATACAATAATATCTATGCCTTTCTAATTTTATACATCTGGGTAACACTTGATTATTACCAATTCGAATCAACTTCAGTCTAACTTCAATTCCTTACTAAAACGATGACTATCGTTAAGATATGTGGACTTAGAGATGTTGAAAGTGCAAAAGTGGCATTAGAATCTGGAGCTGACCTCTTAGGTGTTATATTAGTCCCTGGTAGAACTCGTACTATTGACCATTCAACAGCTAAAGAAATCTCGAAATTAGTTTCTGAAAAGAGAGGACAACCAGGAATTTCAGTGTCTAGTTTAGATAGACAGAGATGGACTGATTCAGCTTATGATTTGTTAATTTCAAATGGACCTCATTTAGTTGGAGTCTTCAGAAATCAACCAGTGGAGGAGATCAATAGATTAGTTGATGAATTGAAATTAGATATTGTTCAACTTCATGGTAATGAACCTCGTGAGGAATATATAACCCAAATAGCAGTACCTGTTATAACTAGGTATACTCCCAATGATGCTGACTTGATATATGCTACAAATGGTTCTCAACTATTAACACTATTTGATAGTGAAGCAGGTGGAGAAGGTGTCCAATTAAATTGGAAATCATTAGGTGATTGGTCAGATACTACTGGTGGGAAGTTTATCCTTGCAGGTGGCTTGACACCTGAAAGTGTTAGAGAAGCTGTTAGAATTCCTGGCGTGATTGGAGTTGATGTTGCTAGTGGAGTGGAGACTAATGGAATTAAAGATCATTTAAAAATTAAACAATTTATAAGGAATGCTACAATATAAAGAAATTGTTCAAATCAATCACGTTAATCTTTAGATAGAAGCAATTATTTTGTAAAAATAAACACTGCAATCTAAAACTTTGCTAGTTAAGAAGAAGCACCAGAGATGAAGAACCATTTGTCAATTGATTTATCAATTGGAGCATCTTTTAGTTCTTCACCTTTTGGAACTTCAACGTTTGCGTTGAATGAAGCAGTATCAGATAAAGTTGAGTTTGCTAAAGAAATTCCATTTGGATTAGTTTTACCTTGGATTAATCTTTCCCAAGCTTCAGAGGTTTCTCTAATGACTTCTTCAGCATATTTTTTGTTTTTAGCTTCACCAGAGAAGGCAAATTGATTTTCTGGTTTTCCATCAGGGATTTTGTAGACTCTGAACCATTCATTAGTAGCTCTTAATAAACCTGGTAAATGACGTTCAACATCTTCAATGTCGTTCAATTTAGGAGCCAATGGATCATTGATGTCAATAACAATGACTTTCCAATCAGTTTCACCTTCATCTAATAAAGCCATAACACCTAAAACTTTAACTTGTTTGACCTGACCAGTGTAACCAACAGCTTCACCAATTTCACAAACATCTAAAGGATCGTTATCACCTTTAGCCTTGGTTTCTGGGTGTGTTTGGTTTGGATCTTCCCATGTTTGTGGGAAAGCACCGTAGTTATGAATATAACCGTGATGAGGAAACACATTTCTAACAAATCTTAGTTTACCCTTTTTGGTATCTTGGATAATAGGATTCAATTCTAACTCCTTTGAGATTTCTAATTTAGCATTTGACCATCTTGGGATTTCAACAACGAAATTTAAAATTTTTTTCGATTCATCAGCATATAATGGTATATCATGGAATGGAGAGATTGGTTTCCCATCTTTTTCAACATAAACTTTGTAATCCAGGGTGTTTTTAGCACCAATTTGTCTAACTGAATAAACCATAATTGATTTGTAGGAAAATCTAAAGGGGGTTTTAAAGTAAAAAGGGCTCTCGAAATTTTGGGGAGGTTGTTGATTTTTGCTTGGGTTTAAGCCACAGAGGCGGTGATATATATATATATATTTTCCAAATTAGAACAAGGCACGTGACATGTGGCTAGTACGAAAAAGAAAAATATTTGATTAGTAATAGATTAGTAATAGATTAGTCATTAATTAGTCATTAATTAGTCATTAATTAGTCATTGTTTAGTCATTGCTTAGTCATTTTAATAACCAGAAACCAGAAACTATTTGGGCATAAAATAAATAGAGATACTTTTATAGACCATAGACAATATTTAGATATAGAAATGACGTTGAAGGTGTTTGTATTTGACTTGGATTATACCTTGTGGCGTGAGTTTTTTAATGGAGAGTGATTTTAAAAGATGTTTTGATTAACATGAATGAAGCTGTGAGTATCTTTGAACAAGATAATTTTTAACTTTTATTGACTGAAACTATTAGTGTTGGTGTGATACTCATATAACGAGCCCGATTAGATCCAAAGATGAGAAAACTATTGTTGACAAGTAAGTGATTATGTCCAGGAAAGTATATCTCAAACTAATAATAAAAGATATGGTTATGAATTATCATTTTATAAAGACGTTGAAAGGATATTCAAAGAGTTGAGAGAACAAGGTTTCAAGATAGTTGCAGCTAGCAGAACAAGTGCACCTTCAGTTGCAAGAAAACTATTGAAAACATTACACCTAAATAATGAGCCAGCTATTAATTATTTTGATATTTTAGAATTCGGTACATTTAGTAAGAAAAATCATATTAAATCTGCATTGAACAAGCTAAATAACGAGGGGGAAACTTTTGAGTTCAATCAAGTTGTTCTATTTGATGACGAGTTAAGAAATAGAGATGTTGAATCTTTAGGTGTTAAGTTTGTCCATATTCCTAGTGAAGAATATGGACTAACCTATCAGATCTTTAAACAGGCTTTTTAAATAGACTTTGCCAATAGAATAATACTCTCCCTTGTAGATTCTTCTGGAACACTAATGGATTTAGATTCCAAATATTTTCTTAGTTCTTCATCACTTTTTTCTTCAAAATCGGTCTCAACATGACTCTCTGTTAAATGTGGATATGTCTTATAGATTAAATATCCAACTGCACTGATAGCAACTGCAGCAACAACAGTTACAACTGACTGTCTCTTATTAAATTTCGACATTGTACTTCTCTGATAGTGATATTAATTTTGTTAGGTTCTCTCTCTTTTGTGAACAGAAGCCCTGTTGACACCAGTGTGGGTATAGAGTTACTCAAAACAGTAGTAATATCAACTTACGCGTTAAATACAATGGATAGAGACTCTAAGAGAGATTCTAAACGAGAGATTAGGAAAAGAGGTGCTGCGTAAGTGTGTGTGTGAGTCGATTGTTTGGGGACATGGCTAATTATTTAGTACTCGTGAGTTGAAAGTTGGTGATGTTGTAATCAAAACACCGAAATGGATTCCTGTATCGCAAGATCCTGGTGCTTTAATAACTGAAGATATATATTCTTCACCATTGAAATCGATAGTTGATAATAGACAGAAAAGAGCGAGGATACCTCAGATGCCAGAAGAGAATATTGTTTATGAACCTGTACCTTTAATACCCAAGACTAATGAGAAAAAGACTAAGAAATCTAGTAAAAGAGTAAGGAAGCAAATAGAGGTGGAGCCAGAGGAAGAGCTGGAGGAAGAGAAAGAATCCGAAATCGAAGATGGGTTCGAAGAGCTTGAAGAAATTGAGGAGAATTTTATACAAGGTGACAAGATTCAAATATCAAGATTACCAACTTCAAGTTCAAGATTAACATCAATTGACATAGTATTACACTATTTAATTGAGACTACACCGAATCACGTAAATTTTGATAATTTCTTTAAACTTAGTGAAGAACATTTTAATGAGATATTAGATTTAAACCTTGTCAATAACTATTATTTATACAAGACTAAAGATCTGAAACAGGATAAAACAGAAATTAGACAAAAAATTTTTGAATTAAAGAACGAAATTAATTCAAAAGTGATAAAATTGGAAAAATTAAGATTGGATTATAATAAATTAAAAACGATTTCCAATAATAGACAAAAGATATTGAATAATTTAGAGAAACCAGAATCTAAAATTGATCAAGAGTCAATCATCGAAAAGTTAGATAAATTAAGTAATGTTCTAGATCCAAATTGGGGAGTTATTGATAAATTGAAAAATGTCAATAAAAATCTACAAAAATTAGATAATTATTTGAATTGATAGTCAATATCTTTATTATACACTGGAAAGGACCCTTCTATTTCTCATATCTTTCTTGTTTCTTTTCTTAATCTTCAGCAATTAGTGCCATGATCATTCTGTATAAATAATAAAAGAATAAGAATAAATGAAATCCTAATTTAATGAAACTCTCCTTTTTCTGTTTGTTCAAAGTTCTAAAGATCTCTGTAGCATCTAATAAATGATTATTATTTAAAATCTTATTAACGTTGAAGGCAACTAATGGCAAATTGAGTAAAAAGACAAACCAATATCCATTAATCAAAAATAAACCGGTAAGGAATGCATGTAACCCAGCCTCTGGAACAATGTATTTATTCAACTTGTTACAAAGTTCAATTGGATTAATATAATCACATTCTAAATCACTGTACATGATTGTGAAAAAAACTTGTAAGAACAAATTAACAGCATTCAAAACAACTGAAAAGATAAATAAACTAAAATCAAGTTAATATGAACCCACACAACACTTTTCTACTAAACTTACGCTGATTGACCACTCATTGTGGAAAGATTTGTCCTTTGATTTATTAAAAATCTCCTTCAATTTCAAAGATTCGAAGTTTTTCTTTTCGTGACAATTGCTAGATTTCCCAATCCGGTAATATTTATCATCTACTCTATACATTAAATTATTAAACAAAGAAGAAAAAAAAAAGACATGTTATAAATCATTTAAACCAAATAAAACCCCAATCTCTCTACGACCTAAACCGGCAACACTTTTCATACCTTTCTCACTCATTGCACTCTCAATTAATTCCTTCTTTTTTTGTTGTAACTCCATTATCCTATCCTCCACTATATCACTCGTTGATAATCTATAAACTTTAACAGGCTTTTGCTGTCCAATTCTATATGGTCTATCTTGTGCTTGATCTTCAACATATGGGTTCCAAAATGGATCCATCAGTATAACATGATTGGCACAAGTTAAGGTTAAACCAACATTACCAGCTTTTAAAGATACCAGTAATAATCTTTGTTCAGGATCTCTGTAAAATTCCTTTATAGTTGTATTTCTTGAATTGGAATCCATAGACCTATGACATCGATTTGATACCTTCTTTTTCCAAAAAATTCTTAAATAAGCCGAATAATGTTGTAAATTGTGAAAATAATAAAATTTTCTCATCTTGACTATTATTTAAAATTGATTTAATAATCTCTAAAGCTTTGGCAAATTTAGGAGATATCTGGATTTTATCAACAGCATTATCTTCAATTTTGGCATTCTCCTGATGCCCTTTCTGATATATTAGTTTAACAACATCTTTGGATTTCTTTTGATTACAAACTTTATCTAACATATCATACGATATAAGTTGATTTTCTTTAACTAAAATTCGACATGTTGTGCATCTTGCACTTTTAACACCATGATCATTCTGTTCCTGAAATTTCTCAAAAAAACTTTCAACACACTCATTACATAACCCATGACCACATGGATAAAACATCGACCACTCTTCATCTGCAGGATAATCTAAACATATAGGACACTGAAATCTATTCTCTGTTCCATCTGATGATTCCACGTTATTGATTCTGTTAATAACATCAGTCTTTAATTTAATTGCAAAATCAAACATCGTATCACCGGTTGGTTTACTTTGGGAAACATTACCAGATTCATCATAAACTATCCCTTGCTTTCTTTGACCTATACGAACTAATTCAGAATGTAAACATGCTTGACGAAGTCTCAATAATAATGTTAAAATATTCGAATAATTACCTCTTGCTTGTGGTCCACTCAAAATATTTCGAACAGTATTTGCAGAACTTCTTTCCATTGATTTATAAAACGAATCTTCAGGCTGGTTTTCTTTCATGATAATTTGTTCTTTTATTATCTGCTTTTCTGGTATATTTAATATTGGCTGACCATCAATCATCGATGTCTTTTCACGTCTTAATAAAATAGCTTTCAACAAAACTCTAATTTTATTCATAGCTTGAGTTTTTTCACTTAAATCTCTACTTCTATCTCTTAAAGGAGCACCAATATCTATACTGAATTTTGTCTCACGATTATATGGTTTAATTTGTAAAAATATAATTAATGGATATAATTCATCAATTTTATTTTGCATTGGTGTACCACTCAGACACCAACGATATTTACTATCTACTACTGCACAGGCAATTGAAGCTCCTGTCAACTTGTTATGAATCCATTGAGCTTCATCAAGAACGACTCTATAGAATGAAGCATCCTTACTGAAAAATGGAGATTTATAAGATTCATCTCTTTTATTTTCATTGATTCTTTTCAAATTAGGAATTTCTCTAACTGCCTTTTTAGCTTCTAAATGCTATTTCAATTCGGAAGCTAAAGTTTGATATGAAGTTATAATAACATCATATTCTGATAATTGTTTGAACGAGCTTTTTCTTGTAGATTGATAATAAAGGAAAACTTTTTTTAAAAAAAAAGGTGCAGCTTCTTTGATTTTTGTTTCCAATTCTCCATACCATTGATTCATCAATGCAACTGGACAGATAATTAGATTGGTCTTTTTATCGTCATCTTTTGACGTATGACTTAACATTAATGAAATTAATTGAACAGTTTTACCAAGTCCCATATCATCTGCTAATATTCCACCACATTTTTTGGCATCATCTTCATTCAATTCTAGCCAATGTAAGCCTTGCCTTTGATGCCTTAAAAGGTTAACAGTCAAGTCATCTGGAGTATTTGATCTTGTTTTTAATTGTGCTAATATAAGCTCTTTTTCAGAATTTTTGAATCTTAAATATCTCTTGGTAGTTGTAATTAAACGATCTTCTAAGGATATGATACCTATATAAAAGTTTCTGCTTGAAGCTGACAGTTCTTTTAACAAAGTAATAATATTTTTCAAAATTTCACTATCTTCAGAAATACCTAACTTTGTCATTCTTTCCTTTTTTTTGATTTAATTCAATCATTTTTTGGGCTAATAATTCCTTTTTCCTCTTAGCATTTCTTAATGGATCCTCAACAGAATTTAAATTTTAATTGTAATCTTCGACTTCTCTCATTAACTTCAGCCTCACCGTTATAATAACGACCATTAAAAATAACAGGCTGCTGTACAAAAGAGCTTGCGCCTTGTCTATTATCCGACGGTATATGACGTTGTAACGCTTGAGAAAACTCTGAATTTTTTGCCCTAGCCAATGCTTGAGCCTCTGTCCAAGTATTTCTAAGGGTCCCAGCAGGGGTATCAGATGGTTTTCTCGGAAGTGTAAATACTGGAGATTCTGATGCTTGATGGTTCTGAGACATATTAAATTGCGACACTTGCTGACCCTGGGGAAAAATAGTTTGTAACAGTTGACGACCCCAATTGATAATAGGCAAACCACTACTACTTGAAGCTCTATGTTCCTGGAGTTGCCCTGGCATTGAATTTGTCTCCTTCACTAGACGAGGTTTGATAGAATCTATTGAATTACTCTGTCTATTAATTATATATTCAGCAGGATTTGATACCTGTCATTTGGATGATACGTTTCCGGTACCCTCACTTATAGGTTCACCGTCAACGATGTTTAATTTTAGGCGCTGAAAGCATCTAGGTAACTCTTGTGCATTACTAACTTTTCTAAACCCCGTTATGACAATATCATCCCCATTTTCCTCATCACTTAGCGTCAAGTCAACCAACCTATTTCATGATATTGGATGCTTCTGAAACCGTTTATTAGCTTCCATTTCTGGTATTTCAATCATCTTTTGAGTCTTTAAATATAAAAAGCCCTTACACAAAAATCTCAAGTAAACTTCTTCTTCGCGAATTTTGAAATTGAAGACCCAATTCAATTACATAATCAATAAACAGATTACGTAATATATTAGTCATTATAATATTCTATAGTGTATAAGCTATAGATTTAACAATTAATTGTTAGAGTATGAGTTGCAAAGGTTCTCATCGTCAATATTATTGGATCATAGAAGATTGTTCCCTTTGGGTGTGTCCTGTGGTTTACACTGTGGTTCTTGAACTTTTGATCATATATGACTATGGTCTATATGTTTACGGTATATTACTATGAATTTGAGACTCCAGTAGTAATGATACTAAAACTAAGAATAAGACCGGCACTAATATCAACAAGACACAGACCATAAGACAAAGACCAAAACGAGGATTTCAATACGAGTACCAATACGAGTACCAATACGAGTACCAATAGGACTTAGAGCTCCCATGACTTCAACTACCAATAAGACTTAGACTTAGAACTATCATGACCTCAGCTACCATTATGATTCAGAAATACAACCACCAAAACCATCATCGAGTAATAAATCATTTTTATTTCACTTCATTGCAAAACCCGATAAAGTACACATAACTCCGATTATTCTTTTCCATTTAAACACAATAACATCTTTGGAAGACATTTCAAGGATGCACAGATTGACAAAGTACTTTAAAGGTTCAGATGATGATGAGATTTCAAAGATAGTTCCATTGGCATCTTGCTCACATGATTGTGATTCATGTTCTACTTCGTTCCCATCAAGTGTTAGTGTTAGTAATGAAAATTTATATAAAACTGGTACAACAACAGATTTACATTTTATAATTCCAACAGGCAAATCAGATTGGGATCATGATGCTACTGCCACCCCAAATACAATTCAGAATGAAATTGTCAAATGGAAAAATACAAATGGGTCAAAATTAGTACCTGGTGGTAATATTAAAGTTAACACTTCTTCATTACCATTTGATGCTTTAAATCCTAAATGTTATACTGGTGAAGTTAACGATGTTTTAGTATTGCCATTCTTTGTTTGGGTAAGAAAACTACAAGTTGATCAAGTCTTTAAAGTTCTTGATGGATTAATACCAATTTTATTTAAATCAAGAGAGGAGGATTTGAAATTACCAGCTCAAATTCATTCTATACAAATTGAACCTTCAAATGCTCTAAGTTATATCTTTCTTTGTTCACATAAAACAAGAGATAAAAGATGTGGTATCACTGCTCCTTTAATGAAAAAGGAAATGGATTTTAGATTGAGAGATACAGGCCATTATAGAGACATTGGTGATGACAGATCAAATGGCGTTTATGTCAATTTTGTAAATCATGTTGGTGGTCATAAATTCGCTGCAAATGTAATTATTTATATTAAAACCGGTGAAATTATTTGGTTGGCTAAATGTAAACCAAATAATGCTAAACCAATTATTGATGAAACCGTTTTAGGTGGTGGAAAGGTTTGGACTGATTTAGTTAGAGTCGTACAAAAGAATAAAGCTATAGAATGGTGATTTATATATTCATTTAATCTGATCCTGAAAAAACTTTTAAAATATTTAATCTTTTCTGTAAATTATCTAATTTGTCTCTTGGTAATGAACTTGAAGATATAATTTTGCTCAATCTATTAATTTCTTTATTGAAAAATGTTTCTTCACCATTAATAATCTTATTAATCAACTTTCTGTAATATTGAGAACCTTCATCTAATGATCCTATAATTTCATCGGCAACTTCAAGAACATTTGATTTTGAACCCTCCAATAATTCTTTAATCTTTTCATCAACTTCTTTGATACGTCCTGCAGTTGGTAATAATGAACCATCAATATCTCTATGAGTGCCAGAAATTTTATTAACCCATGAAGTTAAACCTTCAATGTTTCTGCTAGAATCAAATGGAATATGATGATGATCATTGGCTTTAAATGTTAAAATTGTTGGGAAACCTGAAATTTGATATCTTTCTTTTAATTCATCAGCTGGTGAATCTGTTGTGGAAACTTCTGCAATAATAACATTATCATCATACTTATACAAATCTGCTAATTTTTCCCATGTTGGATGAAGATTCTTACAATGACCACACCATGATGCAGTGAAAACAACAAACACATTCTTACCAGAATTTAATAACGTTGAATCAAAATCTAAATCTGAAACTTGAACAATATTCGATTGAATCTTTGGAATATAAACATATGAATCAACATTGTCACCAATGAACTTAATAAAAGCTTCTAAGTTTCTACCACCTTCATAATCAATTGGATTCGATAAATCTTTTTTAAATAATTGTATTGTTGGGAACCCTTGAATACCAAATTGAGAGCAAGTAGCCTTATTTTCATCACATTCAATCT
The DNA here is from genome assembly GCA_030570795.1 of Wickerhamomyces silvicola. Lineage (NCBI taxonomy): Eukaryota > Fungi > Ascomycota > Saccharomycetes > Phaffomycetales > Wickerhamomycetaceae > Wickerhamomyces > Wickerhamomyces silvicola. Next base: position 340,299 of record JAJLWN010000007.1, on the reverse strand, counting down.
TGACTATTTGAACATCATCACTCTTAGCATAAACATCTGCTAATTCCTCATACACTGGTGCTAGTTTTTGACAATGACCACACCATGAAGCATAAAACTCTACTAACGAGTTTTTACCACTTTTATAGACAATATCATCGAAATTTTTATCATTGGCAACTATAACATTAGAACCTAAAGCTAAAGAAATTAAAAAAAGGATAAACAACTTCATTTTATAAACTATCTCTTATACTTTTATTACTTAAATTAGTTTCAAAGACTACTTTTGATTTGACACCTGTTCAATGTTCTGATTCTATGATACACGCACAATATTGACAGATATATATATATTTTATACTAAAGAGTTTTTATTTTTGTAAAGAAATTATCATATTGTCTTTTAAATATCACTTGCTTTTTTAGATATGGCTTGCTTTGTTTTCAGCTTTTTAGCTTCAATCTTCTGTTTGATCCAACTAAATATAGAAACATTTGAAACTCTAAAGATATAGAATAAAGCAGCCATTGCAAAGACATTAAAAATAATATAAACCCATAAGAAACCAAAATTTCTCCATCTATAACTATATTTGACCCCAACTGTGGTTAGATATTCATCACCGACGGAATATCGACAATAACCACATTTTGAAGTTGCATCTGGATTTGATAAATAACCCGAATGTGATGAAACATAAGACCCAGCAAAGTCTGAACATGTTAATCCATTTGGTGGCTCAAAATAACTATATTCCTCCCTTTCACATATAACTTTCTTTTTATGTAAAACAAGACCCATTGCTGATTGAATAACATATGTAAGTGCTGACACTTTATACATAAATGTCCAAAATCCTGGCATCAAGTTAACAGGCTGAACAACACCACAGAAACTGACTTGGAATGACAAAAGTAATCCAGTAATGATATTGGCTGAGGCTAAGTCTGGTGACATATAGATAATGAATAAACCAAACGAAACATAATATAATTGATAAATAATGGCATAATTCAAATAATATACACCAGCTATCGAAGCACTGTCATTAACTTTCAATGGGAAATAGAAACAAAAGAAATATAGCGCACCAAATAATAAATGATATGGGATTTCATTAACATACTGTGCAACTAATAATGTTGACCAATGAAAAGTATTCGATTTCGATTCACGAACCTCAAATAGTTCTCTTGATGCAACTGCCCTTTCTTGAATTTGATTGATTGCAGGAGCAGCAACTAAAACAGACAAGAAAACTGCAAACATACCGTTTTGCATACCTAGAACTGAAGCATCTAAATTCCAAAAAGTGAAACCAACAAATAAACCACCAATAACGAATAAGAATAATTTTGACAAGATATACTGCGGATCCCTATAGAATTGAGTACCAGTTCTTTTAATAACATATTTTAATTGGTATAAATATGGCATTGCATAAGTCTTGTGTAACTCAGCTTTTTCAGACTCTGATATGTCCTCTTCATAGTGAACGCTCGTTAAATTGGCAACTTCTTCTGTAGTATCTTCAAATTCTTTGGAACTTTTCCAAATTTCATACCAATCTTCTTGTACGTGAGCTGTAGCACCAGCCCCAATTACTTCCAAAACGTACTCAGCTGGATTCTCTCTTTTTTCACAAGACCTCGCCCCATTTCTTTTGAAATAGTCCAAAACAATATCTGAATTCTCACCAATATCACCAAAATAAACTGTTTGCCCTCCTTTCTTCAATAATAGTAACCTATCAAATGCTTCGAATAAAGTTGCTGAAGGTTGATGAATAGTGCATAAAATCGATTGACCTGCAGCAGCTAACCTTTTCAATAAATTGACAATCGCCCAAGCAGATTGAGAATCTAGACCAGAAGTTGGTTCATCTAAAAATAATAATAAGGAAGGCTTAGCAACCAATTCAATACCAATAGATAATTTTTTACGCTGTTCAACGTTTAAACCAGAACCTATTCGACCAACGATAGCATCACTATATGATTCCATATTTAATACTTTAATTATTTTTTCCACATAAAGTAGCTTCTCAGAATCTGAGACAGTTTTAGGGCGACGTAATCTAGCAGCAAATTGTAATGATTCTCTCACAGTTAGCTCATCAATATGAACGTCTTGTTGTTGTACAAAACCTGTCGATCTTTTAAATGAAGAGTCTAGAGGTTGACCGTTGACTAAGAAATCACCGGTGATTGTACCCATATCAACACGTTGAGATAGAACATTCAATAGAGTAGTCTTACCAGCACCAGATTCGCCCATCAAAGCAGTCAAAGTTCCAGGTTTAACATAACCTTGGATATTGTCCAAAAGCTTTCTTGTTTCACCTTTGATCGGTATAAAATAATCGACATTCTGCCATGTAAAAATACCTTTAGAACCCAGTTCTTCAAATATATCATCAGTATCATTATTATTATCATTATCGTTATCATTGTTTGAAAGTTCCTTTGTGCTATCTTGGAAACTTGATCCAGCAGCTTCAGCATCATCTACACCTTTTATAAAATCGAGATTTTTTCGAGAGCCTCTTTTGAAGTACAGATGGTCCCCTCCACTGCTAGGTGGTTTTTTGAATTCAGTTGCAACAGCTGCAATAAATAAAAATCCAAGCCAATATGCAATAATTATGCCAAAATTTCTCCAATTATGCGAGTAACTGTAAGAGTATTGAATACGCATATAATCATCACCCAAAACATAAGTTTGACCAGTTTTGGAACCGACAAATGCACACACCTGATTACTTGCATCAACGTTCTCATAACCTGGACCACTTGGAATTAAAGTACCACCACAGTCCATTTTTCTACCATGAAACTCAGTTACCATCATATTTTCAAAACCATATCTTACCGGATTAAGATAAGAAATCCATTTAAACCAAGGATGCATTGATTTTAATTGAACCATAAACCCTGAATATACGATGATAGCTAACATTAAAACACCAGCAACAGCATTTGCACCCGCAGCATTTTGCGACACAGCTGCAATCATTTGGAACAATGCAGATATAGATTCGGATGTTAAGACAAGAAAGAAAAGGATTAAGAAGAATTTCCCAGCATCACGAGTTAAGTTACCTAGGAAGAAACATAAGATAAAAAAGACGATAATTGATATTAACTTGAAAGGAAATCTTGTAATTGCTGCAGCCAAGGTCTCAGCAGATGGGTGAAATAATGAATAAGATTTTTGCTTTAAAAGAATAGGACGTTCTTCAAACTGTCCAGCAATCTCTGCAAGGCCCATTAAGGAGAAGTATAAGATTAAAAAGAAGACTAAGCCACCTCTTGAAAAGGCACCAGCAGTATTTGATGGCGTATGCCAATATAATGATCCTGCAATCAAACCTTGAACAGTTGCAGCTGCAACTTGAGTAATGGTAAAAGCCCTATCACCACTAATTCTTTGAAGGCCTCTAACCACTAATAATTTCATTTGTTGATGATATTTAATAGTATAACGGTAATGTGCTTTTGGTTTTGCCTGTGCTAAGGATCTATCATACATTTCTCTTGTCTCTTGCGCATCGGAACTTGATTCATATCGAGAAATTTCTATATTCAAATTCTTGAAAGCCTGAGAGTTCAACCAATATTGTTCAAATTCCTCAGCACTTCTTGGAACTCTATTTTCAAAACCAGGTTTGGGGAATCTACCAACTGGATCTGTCATTGCAGTCAAGAATTCTGCAGTTGCTTGACGGGGAGGACAAGCAAATCCCAAATCTTCAAAATATCTTTTAGCTTCATCAGTTGGCCCAAAATATATTTGACGACCTTTATAAAGTAATAAAACATTATCAAAAATCTCGTAAATATTTTCACCAGCCTGATAAATGGTGACGAAAGCCACTGACTTGTTTAAGTTGGTCATAGTTCTAATTGCCTGAGCAAATTCTAAGGCAGTAGAAGCATCTAGACCTCTAGTTGCATTATCCCAAAAGAAAACAGAGGCCTTTGTGGCCAGAGCCTCAGCAATTGAAACTCTTTTACGTTCACCACCAGAAACACCTCTGACGAAATCATTACCAACTTTGGTATTATAGGTATGTCTTAACCCGAAAACAGTTGCTAAGACGTCCCTTTCAGCGGTAATATATTCTTGCCTTGATGGATTATCAACTCTTGTATGTGGAGTTTTACAACCAATTGCAAATCTCAAGGTTTGGTCAACAGTCAAATGTGGATAATGCACATCTAATTCACCATTGTAGACAATATCGCTACGATATTTCTTAAGCATTTCATGTTGAGAAATACCATCATAATTGATTTCAGCGCTAACTGAAATGTATTGATCGTGTTCACCGGCTAAAGTTTTCAATAGAGTAGAACAACCAGCACCAGGTCTACCTAAAACCAAACACATTTCACCAGGTTTAACAACCCCAGAAATGTCCTTAATGATATTTCTTGTTTGTTGATGTCTTATATCCTTTATTATTTGTGGAATTTGGAATGGTGCAGTAACAATATCTCTTACAGTCGGGGCAAAAGAGGTAGCTGAATCAACACCTTCTGTAGTGACACCTTTGAAGACAACACCTGTAGATCTTAAATGAATACCTTGTTCATCTGCAGATTTAACGAAATGTTCTAATATCTTATTAAAATCAAAATCATTGGGATCAATAGCAAAGGCACCTTGTCTAGCAGTTCTTGTGCTTAGTGTTTTGGATAATGTTGCTAATTTGTCCAAGACCCCACCATCTTCCTGTTTAGAGCTATTCGTAACAATTCGAGCAATTTCTTCGTTCAACTGACTATAATCAGTCTCTCCTTCAGCCATCTTTATGAAATCCTTTAGTTGCTTATGATAGATTAAATTGTCATGTTCAAAATGACCGAGTTATTTTTTTATAGACACCACTTCTCTTTACATGCTCATACATTTGACACAATATTGACACATTTGTTAAGAGAGGAACCTTGCTTTTTTACGCTCTCAAAAAGAAAACGAAAATTTAAAGTCGTATATATAAATAATAAGGAATATTACAAATAAGATGTATCATTTTAACTAGAAAACAGTTTAGTCGGTCCTATAAGTCGTACTATTGTTTCCATCAAATAAGCGGCTAAAATCTAATGACTTACATTTTGTAAGCAACTTTGGGGTTCGGTCTCCCAGCCGTCCTCCTTTTGGAAAATCTTCGTGTTGCTTAAAAAAATAGCTTATATAAGCCAACAAAGCAAACAAAGCAAATAAAGCACATAATTCATTACAAATAAAGTAATCTATTAGGAATATTAAAATTGAGTTTAAATCTATATCTATTTAAATCTTTGTTAATCTATGAAATCGGTTTTCTAAATTTTCGATTTCTTTGTTTTTCTCTTTTCAAGCTTCTCTTTAACCCATCCAAGTGGCGACACTTTTGCGACTCTAAAGATTAAGTATAAAGCACACATTGCAAATACATTGAAAATAATGTAAACCCACAAGAAACCGAAATTTCTCCATCTGTAACTGTACTTGATCCCAATTGAGGTTAGATACTCATCACCAACTGAATATTGACAGTAACCACAATTTGAAGTTGCATCAGGATTTGATAAATAACCGGTATTGGCATCAACATATGATTGTGCGAATTGGGAGCATGTAAGACCACTTGGTGGCTCAAAATAACTAATTTCATCTTTTCTGCATCTGACAACCTTTTGATGTAAAACAATTCCTAGTAATGTTTGAACAACATAGGTTAAGGATGAGACCTTGTACATAAATGTCCAAAAGCCAGGCATTAAACTCTCAGGTTGAACAACACCACAGAAACTGACTTGGAATGACAACAATAAACCCGTAATAACATTCGCTGATGCCAAATCTGGTGACATATAAAGAACGAATAAACCAAATGAAATATAGTATAATTGATACATAATGGAATAATTTAAAAAATAGACACCAGCTTTTGCAGCAGTATTATCAATCTTCAATGGGAAATATAAGCAACAGAAATAGAGTGTGCTGATAACGATATGGTATGGAATCTCATTGATATATTGGGCAATTAATAGTGTTGACCAGTGAAAAGTATTCGATTTAGATTCACGGACCTCGAATAATTCTCTTGATGACACTGCCCTTTCTTGAATTTGGTTGATTGCAGGAGCAGCAATCAAAACAGAAGAGAAGACTGAAAACATACCATTTTGCATTCCAATAATGGAAGGGTCCAAATTCCAGAAAGTAAAACCAACGAATAAACCACCAACAATCAAAAGCATGAATTTTGAGAAGATATATTGTGGATCTCTATAAAATTGAGTACCAGTTCTTATAGTAACCTCTTTTAACTGATAGAAATATGGCATAGCGTAAGTTTTATGTAACTCAGCTTTTTCCTCCGGTGACATCGAGTTGTCTTGTTCGTACTGTGCAGTTTTTAAGTTGGAAACTTCTTGTGTAGTTAAAGCAAACTCTTCTGAAGCGTTCCAGATATCATGCCAATCTTCATCAACATGAGCAGTGGCACCAGCACCAATTGCTTCCAAAATATACTCTGCTGGATTCTCCTTATGTTCACAAGGTCTTGCACCATTTCTTTCAAAGTAATCTAAAATGGTTTTAGAGTTTTCACCAATATCTCCAAAATAAACAGTCTTACCACCTTTCTTCAACAACAATAGTCTATCGAAGGCTTCGAATAAAGTAGCTGAAGGTTGATGAATAGTACATAATATAGATTGTCCAGAAGCAGCTAATTTTTTTAACAAGTTAACAATAGACCAGGCAGACTGAGAATCTAAACCAGAGGTAGGCTCATCCAGGAATAATAGTAATGAAGGTTTTGCAACCAACTCAACACCGATAGACAATTTTTTACGCTGCTCAACATTTAAACCTGAACCAATCTTACCAACAATTGCATTAGAATAAGCTTCCATATTCAAAATCTTTATAATTTTTTCAACATAGTCGAATTTCTCTTCATCTGGAACAGTTTTTGGACGACGTAATTTAGCAGCAAATTGTAATGATTCTCTAACCGTTAATTCATCAATATGAACATCTTGTTGTTGAACATAACCTGTTGATCTTTTGAACGAAGAGTCTAGAGGTTGACCGTTGACTAAGAAGTCACCGGTAATTGTACCCATATCAATACGTTGAGATAGAACATTCAATAGAGTGGTCTTACCAGCACCAGATTCACCCATCAAAGCAGTCAAAGTTCCAGGTTTAACATAACCTTGGATATTATCTAAAAGCTTTCTTGTTTCACCTTTAATTTGAATAACATAATCAACATTTTGCCAGAAAAAAACACCTTTAGAACCTAAATCCTCAAAAATATCATCGGCTTCATTATTTGATCCATCTTTTATACTATCTTGACTGCTTGGTGTATTAGCTTCGACATCATTTTGGTTAGATCCACTATCAGCACCAAGTTCATGAAGACTTTTAGCAGAACCCCTTTTGAAATACAAATGGTCACCACCACCACTGACTGGTCTTTTAAATTCAGTTGCAACAGCTGTAATAAATAAAAAGCCAAGCCAATACGCAATAATAATACCAAAATTTCTCCAAAGATGCGAGTAACTGTAAGAGTATTGAATACGCATATAATCATCACCCAAAACATAAGTTTGACCAGTTTTAGAACCGACAAATGCACACACCTGATTACTTGAGCTAACATTATCAAAACCCGTACCACTTGGAACTAAACTACCACCACAGTCCATTTTCTTACCGTGGAATTCAGTTGATACCATATTCTCAAAACCATATCTAATTGGGTTTAAATAAGAAATCCACTTGAACCATTTATGCATCGATTTCAATTGAATCATGAAACCTGAATATAAGACAATAGCCAACATAAAAACACCTGCAATACTATTTGCACCAGCAGCATTTTGCGACACAGCAGCAACCATTTGAAATAATGAAGAGATAGATTCTGATGATATGACAATAAATAGTAACATTAAAAAAAATTTACCAGCATCGCGAGTTAAATTACCCAAGAAAAAGGTAACAATGAAAAGAACAATAATAGATAAGAACTTAACTGGAAACCTAGCAAGTGCAGAAGCGATAGTTTCAGCAGATGGATGGAATAATGAATAAGACTTTTGTTTCAAAAGAATTGGACGTTCTTCAAATTGTCCAGCAATTTCAGCTAGACCCATTAATGCGAAATAAAGAACCATAAAAAACACTAAACCACCTCTGGAGAAGGCACCTGAGGTACTATTAGGTGTATGCCAATATAATGATCCTGCAATTAAACCCTGAATAAGGGCAGCGCCGACTTGAGTAATACTGAAGGCTTTATCACCAGCCATTCTTTGAAAACCCCTAGTCACAAGTAATCTCAATTGCTGATGGTATTTAATGGTATAACGGTAATGAGCTTTTGGTTTTGCTTGTGATAAAGATTTATCAAATATGTCTCTAGTCTTTTCAGCATTTGTGTTTGATTCATATTGGGAAGTATAACTTTCTAGTTTTTTATAAGCCTCTGAGTTCAACCAGTATTGTTCAAATTCATCAGCGGTTCTTGGAACTTTATTTTCATATCCTTGTCTTGGAGTTCTTCCAAGAGGATCTGTAATTGCAGTTAAGAATTCTGCAGTTGCTTGACGTGCAGGACATTCAAAACCCAAATCAACAAAATATTTTTTAGCTTGATCAGCTGGACCAAAGAAAATTTGACGACCATCATATAGAACTAGAACACTATCGAAAGTCTCATAAATGTTTTCCCCAGCTTGATAAATAGTGATGAAGGCAACTGATTTTGTTAGATTGGTCATTGATCTAATTGCTTGGGCATATTCTAAGGCAGTAGAAGCATCTAAACCTCTAGTTGCATTATCCCAACAAAAGACAGACGCCTTGGTAGCTAAGGCCTCGGCAATTGAAACTCTTTTACGTTCACCACCAGAAACACCTCTGACGAAATCATTACCAACTTTGGTATTATAGGTATGTGTTAAACCGAAAACGGTTGCTAAAACGTCCCTTTCAGCAGTAATATACTCCTCTCTAGAAACATTGTCAACTCTTGTATGTGGAGTTTTACAACCAATTGCAAATCTCAAAGTTTGGTCAACAGTCAAATGTGGATAATGAACATCTAATTCACCATTATAAATAACATCACTACGATACTTCTTAAGCATTTCATCTTGAGGAATACCATCATATTTGATATCACCTGCAACTGAGACGAATTGATCATGTTCACCGGCTAAAGTTTTCAGTAGAGTGGAACAACCAGCACCAGGTCTACCTAAAACTAAACACATTTCACCAGGTTTAACAACACCTTGAATATTTCTAATAAGTTTTCTTGTTTTTTGATGTCTTATATCATGAATAAGTCTTGGTATATGCACGGGGAAAGTGAGTAAATCTGTAACACTTGGTGCAAATGAAGCCGCCGAATCAACACCTTCTGTAGTAACACCTCTAAAAACAACACCAGTAGATCTCAAATGAATTCCCTGTTCGTCTGCCGATCTAACAAGATGTTCCAAGATTCGATTAAAATCGAAATCATTAGGATCAACTTTAAATGGACCATCTTTAGCGGTTTTCGTACTTAACTCTTTACTTAAAGTTGCCAATTTTTTCAATACACCGCCATCTGGTTGTTTCGAGCTATTTGTTACAATCCGACCAATCTCAGCTAGATTATATTCTTGCTCTTTATCCGAATCGTCTTCAGGATAAAAATCTTTTTCAGTCATCTTAGCCCACTGAATTTTAAGCCTTGATAAATTCTCTATTCCAAATTAAAAGAAAAAAAAAAATTTAAATGAAGAGAGAGATTTCCAAACTCATTTAAATAGCCCGGAATATCTAAAATTTCAATGTTTTCTTTTTTTTTTTTTTTTTTTTTTTTTATTACTACTAAATTACACACTAATAAGTGCTTTGTTTACAAATTGGAAAGGATAAATAAAGCTAATAACACCAAAACCAAAACGAATTGGATCGGCTTTTCCCCGTTCCCCTTCCCCCCTCACCGTGTACACTACAAAGACTCTTTAATCCAACATATCTCTCACTTTCGTTTTGAATCAGCATTATATCACTTTTGAGACTTGCTTATGCTAATTGACTTTGCCAACACGGTTAAATGAAAAAAACGTCCATTAATAATATCGGTAAAATGATTATCGGTAAAATAAGTACATTTTTTTAAAAGAGTTCCGAGATGTGCTCGGTTTCGGATTATTCTGTTTTGGGATTCCTCTCAAGAATAAATTAAACTGGAAATACACAAATACCCTTTGTATTTTATAACGCTATTGAACTCTAACACTAACTATGTTCCACCTATGTTCCACATATGATATTATTTACTCTTCTTTTGTTTTTTTTTAATTCATATTAAAAAGAGAACTTATAACCGGTGCCTCGGTGAGCAATAATCCATTAGAGTAAAATTTTTCCCGAAGCATGTTTACCTTATCGAGAGCTGTGAGACGGTTTCGGATTCGGGAAGTATTTACTCATCTAACCGAAAAGAAAAATTCCTTATCATGGAGACTTTTTGGTGATATCTTCTCGGTAAAAAAATGATTGAAAAAAAATAATAGTTTCCGAGCCGCAGTCTAAAAGTTATGTGCCTCCCTCCGTGTTTAGAATAAAAAGAAGCTATTCTGATAAGGTGGACTGTGTCGGTATAATTAAGGCAAAAGCGGGTTGCAAGAGGACACAGTATCAAAGCTGTCATAGTATTTACCCCGTTTAGGTCTTTGGCAACAGGTATTCCAGGGTCACCTTAGTTGTCATTTGTACTTTATCTGCTCTACTTTATCTGCTCTACTTTATCTGTAAACTAGCGCTATATGTATTATGGTATTCCAACTTTAACATCTTTTTTCTTTGGAGATTTAAATGACCATCAATTGTTTACAAGTATTGTAACCTGTATGTAATTAATAGTAATCATTTCATAACAAACGTCTTGCTACTGGATGTCGGTAGACGCATGTTATTTCCCAAATCAAGCTATATGAAGAAAGCCTTTATCGAATTAGCGCTAAAAAAAAAAAATGCCTAGTGCGGGCTACGAGAGACGGGTTCTGATTGATGCTCACGTGATATATATAGCACGTGATTCGTATATATTACACGTGATCTAAATAACACGTGACACATGATGTCTAATTAACAGACCAACTTTCCATATGTGTCCATAATATTAATCCTTAATATCACTTTGGTCATTTCTCATCATCCACTTCAAAAACTCTAAAAATGTTCTACGCTAAAATCATTCTTCTTTTGTAATTCTAAAAACTATACAATAATAAAATTAATCAAACGAATGAATACCGTGATTGCTCTTTTTAAATGAATCTCGTGGTGATAAAAACAATTGAAATCAAAATGACTCCAATGACTGCATTTGTTTTAAATTGTTCAATTTTAATACTTGGCTCTATTAGATCATCAAACTTCGATCTATTTAAAACATGTTTATAAACCTCAGTTTCCTTTGGATGTGGAGAATGTTTTTGATACATCTCTTCAATAAATTGTTCAATTTTACCACATGTCGTTGCGACTTTTAAGTAATTTGGATCTAATGGTGAAGATTTGTGATGAATCTTTCTGATATATTGTTGAAAAATTTCAACAACACCTCTTAAAGTTCTTGAGTTTAAAATTAATTTAACAGTCGTACCTTTTCTAATTTTAACATTTTTTTTAAAAACATTCGGATTCTGATAAACTAACTCTAATGTTGCAATTGCCATAACTTGTGGAATTGCACAGAAATTAAAACTTGATTGTTCTTCGATTAATGATAAATATTTTAAAACATCTATAACATGTTCTAATGAATTAACAACCAATTCACTAATACAATAAAGCCCTTGCTCTTGATTTTCAGCGTCTAAGAATTTTTTTAAATCATTTGTATAGTTCCCCCAAATTTCCTTTGGCCAGAATGATCTACCATCTCTTAAATCTTCTTCATAGTCTCTAATAATATTAGTTTTTTGAAGAAATAATCCCATACTTTCCAATAAATTTGTATCTTCATAAAGTTTGGAGTCTCCAAATTTAGCTAAAACTATTAACCTCGTCAATCCATCGCCAACTAATCCGGCAACATAGTGACAATATAAATCATAGTCCTTTACCGTAATCAATCCGTTCTTATTGAACTCTTCATTCTCAATATAATCGGCCATACCATTACCCATTTTACGTGTAATATCTCTGAGAACATCTTGATATTCTTCTTTTAATTTGTGATACTCAAATAAAATTTTATCAAATTCAACCAATACAATACGATCTTTTTCATTAGCCCCGTTACCGTCAAAAGTCCAGTCCTTACTACTCAAATATGTATCAAATTTTCTCAAGATCGGAATCTTAATATCTTTAGAAATTGTCATATCATCTTCAACTGTGTCTAAAGCCCTTAAAATCAAATAAAACACCATCACTGCATTTTTCAATTCTGGATGTAACTCCTCAATCACTGCTGCAAATGAACGAGAAGTCTTCTTCAAAAGATAGTAACATCTTGATAATTCCGGATTTTCTTTTGAACTGTCTCTTGGATGTAATGGTTGTCTAAACAACAAGCTAATTTTAAAAAGTTAATTTCTTTAAAACCACCAAAAACAATTATTTTATAAAATAAACATACAGTTGAGTAACAGCTCTCAATTCTGAAGGATGAAGAGCAAGATCAACTAATTTTCCCATTTGTGATTAATATTGATATTAGTCTCGTTTAGTGAATTTTCTATTGGAAGAAATATCGCGTGAACGAACCGGAATAGGTTGTTTTTTATTTTTTTTTTAAAATCCGGGGTACTATATACTGGGAGTTTTGTGTTGTATTGAAGGTGTGTGATGTGTATGGTGTGTATGTTATATATGGTGTGTGTGTAGGATGTGTGATGTCTGGGTAGAGGTGCTTGTGTAGTTTTCACTACTTTTTTTGTAGTCTTGTGTGATGTCTGTGATGTCTGTGGGTCTGTGGGTCTATAGTCTGTGGGTCTGTAGTCTATAGTCTATAGTCTATAGTCTGTAGGTCAGTAGTCTGTAGGTCAGTAGTCTGTAGGTCAGTAGGTCATTAGTCTATAGGTCAGTAGGTCTATAGTCTATAGTCTGTAGCTCTATATCTTGCGAAGGCTCACCTCAGGGCTATGGCTACAGCTCCTCGATATCTGCTCTCGCAGAGTGCGATAGAACTATGACACTATCGTATTGGCAAAGTATGCACCCTCTTTATATACTGGTAGATATATATATATATATCACGTGACCAGTAACACACTCTATAAGCTTAGCTTTCCTTCTTCTTTCATTTATGTGTGTCAATAAAAAACTTCTATAGAGAGCCATAGGTGAGATATTGGTGATACATAACAGCTCACGTGATTTGATTTATTCAGACAAATGCAATTTGTGGGGGGAATTTAAAATATATAATAAAGAAGAAAAAAGCACGTGATGATTATTACCCCCACACACCCACACATTCATTTTCGGAAATCTTATTTTCATAGTTGTGGGAATTAGAACGATATTACATAATCGTATATTATTTACTATTATTATTATATAGAGCACGCTACTCTGTAGACACTGTGAAGACCGTAGTGGTGTTAGACGAGAAGGTGAGAAGGTTATTCAGAGTGCCAACGCCATCATATTACCACAAACGCAAAGGTTGTCATGTGTAAGCTAGACATTGCGACGTATGGCTAGTGCTGGAGACACATATTCTATAGTATAGTTATAGTATGACAAAAGTGTGGTCACCGTGTTAACTAACAATGGCAGTAATGATAATAACAGTAACTATACACCTCTGTTACTAACAACACAATAAGACACTACTTAACACTAATAACAATACCATATACCTAAAACACTCACGTGATTTACCACGTGTGACGTGTAATTCACGTGACCCAACCCCAAAACAAAGCCCAAGCTTATACGACTCACCGTACACGACTCACGTACACGACTCACGTACACGACCAATAAAATTCAAACACCTATTTATCAGAAGCTTCCATTCCCTTTGTCAACAAAAAGGAGTTCATTCAACATGAGGTCAGTATAATGTTATGGTAGCGTGATTTTCTTTACTAACCTTCATATAGTAACGTTCTTTTGAATATCCCTATAGAGGTGGTTCCAAATTCAACTTTCACCAGCAATTACCAACTGCTAAACTCATTTCCTGAGACTGGGCTACACTTAAGTTTTCTAGAGAAACTATGGGCTTCCTATTACCTATATGTCAAAAACGATATCTTTGCAACAGGACTGTTGTTCTTCACGCTACACGAGTTGATGTACTTTGGGCGCTGTTTACCCTGGTACATCATTGATTGTATCCCATACTTTAGAAAATATAAGATCCAAGCGACAAAGCTACCTTCAAATAAAGAGCAGTGGGAATGCTTGAAGTCGGTGTTGATCTCGCACTTCATGGTCGAGGCCCTCCCAATTTGGCTGTTCCATCCTTTATGTAATACGATTGGAATTGGGTACCAAGTGCCATTCCCATCGTGGAGTAAAATTGCATTTCAATTAGCTGTTTTCTTTGTACTAGAAGACGTATGGCATTATGGTTTCCACAGAGCTCTACATGTAGGTGTCTTATACAAATATATTCATAAACAACATCATCGTTATGCTGCACCTTTTGGACTTGCTGCTGAATATGCTCATCCGATAGAGGTTGCTTTATTGGGGTTTGGTACTGTTGGTATCCCAATTTTCTGGGTTATGTTCACCAGAGACCTACATTTATTTACCATTTGTGTATGGATCACTTTAAGACTATTTCAAGCAGTTGATGCTCACTCAGGTTATGAATTCCCATGGTCACTACATCATTTCTTACCATTTTGGGCAGGATCTGATCATCATGATTTACATCATCACTATTTCATTGGTAATTATGCAAGTTCTTTCAGGTGGATGGATTATTCTTTAGATACCGAGGCTGGACCAGACGCTAAATTAGAAAGAGAAGAAAGAATGAAGCTCAAGAATAACAAGAAACTACTATAGAAAAATTGGCTACCCTTTTTTTGATTGTTTATAATATTCTAATATACTAATTAACGAACAAGAAATAAGCTATGAACTTTGTAATACCATGGTTTGGATGTTGATGCTTAATTTTTTCCTTCTCTTTTCTTGAATTAATAGATCAACATCTTCATATCTTTTACCAGTATCTAAATCTCTTTCACTCATGGGAATCCATAATCTATGGAAAAAAGCTTTTGCTAATAAATCTATATGATACCCAGACAAGAATCATCAATGGATTACTTAAACTTGGAAAAAGACAGTTACATCTGCTGGTGAACCTATTGAGGAAATAGAAATCCAAATTTCTCCAATAATATTTAATAGGAAAACAATAACTCCTAAAATTGAACGGTAAATTCCTAGAGTTGCTTTATATCCTAATTCATTAGTATTTCTTCCTTGTTTCCATAATGCTGATTCTAATCTAATATCTGCAAAGCCAATGGAACCCCAAGTGAAGAATGAACTAATCGAACATAAGAAAATAACCAAATGAAAACAGTGTCTTCATACGAAGAGGCAACCATAAAACAAAGTAAGCGAAAGATAGCCGACACTGTAAGACCAGTCAAAGGACGTCCTTCGTTATCAAGATATCCAAAGATTTGAGGTAGTTGACCAGAAGCTCCACGTGATTTAATAACTTCTGAAGATGCAATACACAAGAATTAGCAACTGATAGGACTGCCACTAAAATAATTGTATTCACTAAATTGCTACCTCTTGTACCAAAGACTCCAGTATTACTTAATGCGATAACAAATGGTAATATCTTCACTTGATGAACTATCTGATAGTTTTTCATCAGTATTTGAAACAAGACAACCTATAATAACTATAGTTGTTAAATGAAAAAGTGTAATTCTTCAACAAAGACTTGCTTTGTTGCTCTTTTAATAGCTTTAGCTTCAGATTCAGCACTTAAGATACATAATTCTGAGCCACCAAATAAGAAACATGCAGAAATAACAGTCGAACAAATAAATTTGAAAATTGCTTTAACCAAAAACACCAGGTTTATGCTAATACTGAGCACCTATATACCCAGTTGAATGAGGTCCAGCACCAGCAATCAGAACAATACCAATTATGATAAATATGACAATGGCATTGACTTTAACTATCGATAAAACAAATTCAATCTCACCATAAATAAGAACACCAAACAAATTTAAACTTACGATAAATGTCTAAAAGATATCAACCCATGCGACAGGGTCAATATCTGACCAGTAACCAATAGTCATTGAGGCAACATCTAACTCTGATGGAAATGAAATTAACCAGGACCATGCATAATTCGAAACAATGGTAAAACATACAGCCGGCTAGACAAATATACCAACATGCTGAGCAAATGAACCAGAAACTGGGTATGCAACCAACATCTCAGCACCTGCTTGAATAACACAATAAATACCTAAACCGACTATACTGAGCCCAACAAGACAAGCAACAGGGCCCAAGCTGATGGAGTATCCTCATCCAATGACTAGTGCCGTACCAACCAATAGCAGTGAATTGCAAATGTCTTTGTGTTAAGGCTTAATGGGTTAATAACAAAGTCTCTGTATATGGTCGGAAATAAAAAGATACCGTTATGTGCTATTGGTTGATGAGCAAGCATATAGTTTCTTCTTTGCTGGGTATCCATCAAATCAAAATCAACGTCTTTAGGGATTATAACTTGTTTAAGTTTTAAAGGGTATGCTACTCTCCCCAAAAGGCTTGAATAATCGTCTAACCCGTCTCCCTCAATTGAAAACTCTCTCTCTTTGGAGCCCTTTTCTATACTCATGATAGACATGCGAAAGAATCTTTCTACTGATTAATAGGTCTTAAATAAAGGAAACCCCCCCCAGAAAGATTCGTATTGATGTGTGATGAGTTCTTTTATCATACCAGCATAGGATGCAGCCTCACCAACGGCATTAAGATAATAATAAAAGTTTAATTGACACAAACAACTTTTTTAAAGCGAAAGGGGATGTTACATAGTTTTTAGCAAGTAATATACTCATTAAGCCTTTTAAAGACTTATCACAGATACAGCTTTAGCATTTTTAAGCAAAAAAAAAGAAGTAAAAGAATTGCATTGCTGGGCTTCTACGTATAGTTGTAAGTGTTAAATTTGGCAGGTTGCTTGCAGCATTGCGTATATTTGACATGTGCAAGTTTATTAAAACTGACCATACCTTAAAGACGGTTAAAGATGTTTTACAATAGTAAAAAACCAAACAATATGGAGTTCCATTGGGAGCTCAATTTATGGAGAGATCTTTGAGACGTTATTGTTATTTCTGTTTTGGGAATTAAACAAAAAAAAAGAGCACAAATAACCTATTTTGGGAAATATTCCTTTAATGGAACTAATATCCTAAAATAGTATATATCCTATTTGGGGAAATTATTGATATTTTTTCTTTTTAGCAAAGGGCCTTTTAGAGGAACCATATACAATTGAGTAATTTAGAAAACATAATGCCAGCACTGCGAAGCACTAGAAGCTCTGAAGGTAAGAAGGCTGAAGAGGAGGAGTATGATGAGGTGGAATTTGGCGAAGAAGAGGAGGACGAGGAGGCTGAAACGAGATGTATTTGTGGGCAAGCCGATCCACCTGATGAGAATGGGTTGTTCATTCAATGTGAAAAGTGTTCTGTATGGCAGCACGGCTTCTGTGTCTCGATATCTGATGATGTTCCTGAGAAGTACTGGTGTGAGAAGTGTAGGCCCGAGCTACACTCAATCATTATAAGGCCAGATGGTAAGATCTCGAAATATTTACCTGTTCAGCCAAAGGAATCAGCAAAGAGGAAGAGCAGAAGGGTCGAAGATGAGCAATCTTCCAAGAGGAAGAAGGAGCGACTGACTTATAAGACGAGAGAGGATGCCAGATATGAGGCGTTGATTCAAAGAGTCATGGAGGAGAGTAAAAAGGATGCACCTCCAGATTTAACCAAGTCAGAGGAAGAGAGGGTCAATAGAGGTTTTAGAGACAGAAGAAGAAAACGCGAAGATGATGAAGAAAACGAGGATGAAAATAATGAAGAATCCCACAGTGAAGAAGTAAAAAGGGAAAGCGACCCTCAGGATACTAAACATACAGAGAATGAATCAGAAACAACTGAATTGCAAAAGCCTAAAAAACCAAAGAAACATAAAAAGGAGACGAAATCACCAGTAAAGGAAAAGGAAACAGCCATCGATTTTAATAAACCAACAAGACCCAGATTACCACAACCACGTTCAACATTGAATGAAATGAGGAAAAGAGTTGCAGCAATATTAGAATTCATTGGCCGGACTCAAATAGATTTGGCAAATGAACAAAAGGAGTCGAGTGGATTGACTAAATTTATAGAAGATGAGAGCTCTAAAAACACGATTGAATCATTATTTAATAACTATAGTGGTAGTTTAGAATTGATGGATGCTTTAACAAGGAAATTGTTGATCTGGGAACAAAAATTTGGTAAGTACGGTGAAAAATAATTTTTAATGTTGAACTCTTGATTGTAGACGGTCATGAGCCGTCGTTTTAGGCCATTTAGAACCTGATTCCTCAATCTCGCTAATAAAAGAATGGGTGTTATGAATAGTTGTACCACCCAATACAATTCTAACACCATTATTTAATTTATTTAATTTTGCAACGATTCTTGATTCTTCATAAGTAACACCACCGACGAAGAAAACAATAATATCTTGAGGCTTTTCCAAAGATGGATTTGGATAACTACTATCTGATGATAATACAGGATAATTTTGTTCAGAAAGTTTACCACGAAGCACTTTATCCAAGATATTTTGTAATCTTGGTACATGTTGCATAAAAACACTATCCGTTTGAGTATTTTTCAAATTTGCCATTATTCCAGAGGTTGCCTTATCAAAGATCGATTGTTCATTATCTAATCTTTTTCTTGAACCACTAAATTGTAATAAATAATCTATAACATCAATTTTATAAAGTGCAATTCCTTGATCGTTTAAAATTTTCTTTAATTTTGCAATTTGATTATTCGAGTTGTTTTCATATCGTAGGGCATACAATGCAACTAGTCTTATTTTAGAGTCTTCAGAAATAGGTGGTTTAGCATCTTCATTCAATAATAATTTTTCAATTTCTTCTAAATCGATATTATGTTGATCGTGAGAACTAATATTTTGCTCCAATTCACTAACTTCCCATAATCTCTGTTTGTTCAATCTTCTATCCAATTCAGAAGCCAAAGTCATATGCTTACTAACATTACCAGACAGTTTTTTAAATTCTGGAAACTCTTCAACAAATTTTTTCATATCATCAATTGATTCAATGTTTTTGGTCGAATTTGTTTTCAATTTGTACTGATCAACATAATCCTTGATTTTATCACTTAAGTCTCCAAAATTCAAGTACATTGCCTCTTCAAAAAATTTATCTTGCTTCGAACTTAGAACGATTTTTTTCAAATCTTCAGATACTGATGGAGAATCTGATAAATCTACCATGTTCTTATCAATTCCAATTAATTCATGAACCATCGATTGGAACGTCCAGGGAATCAATAATGATGAGATTGGATCGTTCTTTCTATCCAAAATCAATAGCAAAGGCGACGTGTCTTTCAATTTGAAGTCAA
The DNA here is from genome assembly GCA_030570795.1 of Wickerhamomyces silvicola. Lineage (NCBI taxonomy): Eukaryota > Fungi > Ascomycota > Saccharomycetes > Phaffomycetales > Wickerhamomycetaceae > Wickerhamomyces > Wickerhamomyces silvicola. The sequence continues at coordinate 320,601 of JAJLWN010000007.1, read as the reverse complement.
ACAACCCTTTATTACTCTTTTCAATGTTATAGATCAACTCCTTGGCCAATTTCGACGCCATCTTACTATTCGACTCGTATCTTATCACAGGCTTAACTTTCAAAGACAACAACAAAGATACGAGCCCCTGGGTCGTCCTGTTAAAGGAGCTTCCCTTCCACGAATCAATGGTATTACCATAAATGCCCTTTAAATTAAAAGAGAACAGATCCTGGTTTATCGCCAGGTAATCCTGGAACACTTCCTCTACCTTTGTAACAACCTCCAAATCGTCACTCTCAGCCAACCGTTCCAATTGAGACTTTGTTACGCTATTGTTGAAGTACAACTCATAACTCGAGTATTTAGGATTCCTTAATTCCTCCAGTAGCTGGCCAATCGACTCCTCCGTAGGTTTCAAATACACGACACATCTCAAATGTCTCATAACATCTCTCGCCTTATTATCGATTCTGTTGATCAAATAGATATCATGTTGTAGTAACTCGGACTGTGTAGTAGTCAACGAGATGATTGAAGTTGTATCCTCGTCGAGCAAGAGCACCTTAATCTTTGAGCCTGGAAGAACACTATCTGACTGACCACCAACTATTCTATTCAAGTAGAAGTCTGATATTTGGAATAAATTCATTTGTGTGGTGGAAAGAAAATGAAAACATCACGGGAAAAGAATAGGCCTAGTAACCCAGAAGGAGCACAGGCAGGAGCACAGGCAGGAGCACAGGCAGGAGCACAGAAGGAGCCCTGTACACAGGCAGGGAATCAGAGATGAAGAGCCAGAAGGAGAAGAAGAAGCAATTCCAGGTGAAAGCAACGCACAGCAGGTCGTCTTCGTACGGTAGGAACTTGAACAAGTTGGGCAGAATAACAAGCATCGAAGAGATACACCAGCGACCAGGGCTAAGCAGGTCACGAAGCACAGACGGTGTCCCCAGAAGGAATAGGAGCTCCACTAAGCTATCAGGGTTGCACCCTTTGACAAGGACGAGATCTCACCAGTCGGTCCCAAGACATCCAAAGGTTGTGTTGGAGCTACATAACTCGTCAGATGAAGAAAGAGAAGAGGAGGAGGAGGAGGAGGAGGTTGATAAGTTCAGTGATGACGAGAGTAAAGAGAAGGAAGAGAAGAAAGATGGTGTATCTCAGTTTAACCAGAACATGATATTATCCCAGTCAACAGGTGCAGTGCGTTCGTTTGGGGACCAGCCTTTCCAGAACTCTTTATTGTTGAACCATATCAACCCCAAGACGCAGGATAATCTGCAATTTATCCACTCGAATGATCATATCAGTGGGACTTTGACGAACTTGAGGTCGCTATCGTCCACGAACTCTCTGAGACAATTTACGACTCAACCGTTGAGTCGTCTACCATCGCATGAATCATCAGGCTTATCGTTCAGAGCTGAACCAAACCTTGCAATGACGAAGAAGGAGTCTACGAGTTCGACTCCAAGTAACTTTAATCAGTTCTTGAGATCGAATAACTCAAATATTGAAACAAGGACGCAACAGAAATTATGGTTACAACGAGAGAATAGCTTATTGGACATCTCATCTGTTAATAATACGACGAATCCTCAAGTCAGAAGAGAATTTGAGAGAATATCGAGAGAATATCTCAACATTAGACGATTCGTTAATCCTTTGATCGAATCTGTTAAAAGAATTAACGTTGGTAACATTCATCAGAACAACTCAGCAGAAAATCCTGATAAGGTGAAATATTTTAAAGATGATGCTATACAAAGTAAGTTAATGAAATTATGGACTCAAAGTGAAACAACAAAGCAAAAATATTCACAACAAAGACCACAACTTATCCAAACTCAGGGTTCCTATTCAGGAATCATAAATAACTCTATAAGGTCCCCAGCTGCTCCAACAACAAGGGCTGTCGATAGAGCTCGAAATTCACCAGAGAATAAAAGAATAGATCTATCTACGCTAAGATTGGAAGAACAAGTTCAAAAATTATCTTAATGTATTTATTTCAATATATTATATTCAGTCACTACCAGGTGGCTTAAACTTAAGTATTTGTCCTTCTTTGTAAATATGATTCAATGTTTCCTCAAATTCTCCAGATTCTTGTAATTCTAGATATTTCTTATATAACAACAATGCAGTATATGCATCTTCAATTGAATCGTGATTACCTGTTTGAACTCTTGTCTCCAGTAATACATATGCTAAGAATCTTAATGATAAAATTCTCTGACCTTTATAGAAAAAAACTGCAGTATCACGAACCTGTTCCTTAGGAACACTAATATTAATAGTTCTAAAATCTTTTGTTAAACCATGCCCAACAAAAACACACCCTAGATTTAGTAATAGCCATAATCTTCTATAAATTGTTTCTCTTGTAACTAAAGCCTTATCACTAGTTGTTGGATCAAGATCCCCTGGTAAAATACCACTATATGAGGTAAGGTAATCATGAATACCTTCTTTAACAACAACATAGTCATCAATAAATGGAACACTAAACTTGTCCCCATCATCACCTCTTAAAACTGAAACTCTAGCTAATGCTTGATTACTTGGCTTTAATAATGATCTTGTACCATCACTCTTAATTTCAAATTGTTCTTCTTCTAAAGTGACAAATTCTGTATCAATAGCAATTAAGGTACCTGGCTTTGGAGCTTCTTGTCTTGTTAATAACTCATATTCAATTTTTTTGTTTTCTCTTGTACCAACTGCAAAATGATCTCGGTATAGAATCTCATCATTCAACCTATTTTTCCATGCATCATAATGGAAAACACTTGGATTAATTGTACTTCTATAAATTAGTGTTACAGGTGTTTTCCACCAATATGAAAGATTGAAAACTTCTTCTTCTGGAACTTTTAAAACCAAAAAATCATTAAATAGAAACCAATCTTTCATTTGTGTTTCTTCATCCAAAACTTGAACAAATGTAACAAGATGTTTATCTTTATCAGTTTCACCTGAAATTTCAGCGACAAATCCAACTAATTCATATTCTTGGAATGAATCTCTTGATACGTTATTTCTAATACTTTCACTTAGAATAAATCCAGTATTTGATAAGCCAGCCTGAAATTTTGGCTTAAGCCAGTTTTTCGTATTCCTTATAGCCCTTCTCTCTTCCAAAGTCAAATGCAAATTGATTGATAAAATTGGTGGTAGTGATCTAACAAGTTGAAAAGTCTCTAAGATCTCAACTTGACCACTAACTTCATTCACAACTCTAGTTTGTTCAACTCTGTTCATTGATGATTCAATGTATGATATTATAGATGGTTGTGATGAATTTTTTAACATTGGCTTGAAACTATTTGATAGAGGGGAGAACACCTCTAAACTATATACAGTTTTAACATTCCTCGATGTTGCTCCAGAATATAATGACCTTGTCCGTGATTCAAGATCTATACCAAAAATTCTATCAAATATTACATTGTCGCCAGTTTGAGCTTTTGAGCGAGCTTCATCCTTTGAAACTTTATCCAGTAAAAACCTATTGAACATTTTGATTTTGGTACTAACATCTGGTGAATTGCTCAGTTTATTTTTGTCATTTTCATTTTCAATTAATCCTAGAGCATAAGCATCAGGTATTGAAGATAATGCACGTTGGAAATTTGTTGGACGGAAATGTTTTCCGTCAGCTTTAACAAGCATATCAAATAGATAACCAAGTTCTCTTAATAAAGAATCAGGTTCTAAATCTTCTATTGCGAGATTACCTATTGAAAACGAAAAAAATTCTGGGACAAATCTCAATAATTGTAACAAAGCATTAGTATAAGAGTTATCAACATGGGTTTCCAAGCCTGAGTATTTAGTCTCATTAAAAGATTCAAAATCAAAATCATCAACACCAAATTTACTATAGAGAATTTCTAATTTCTTAAATGCATTTGGTGGTTTATTTGGTTCGCTTTCATTCAAATAATCAAATATATTATCATTTCCAGTCTTTGCTTGTCTCTTTGATGGCGAAGATTGATTCTTAGAACTTAGAAATTTCCCTGATTCTAAACTATTTGCAATTGAAACGTACCTTTTAGCAAGATTTCTTTTACCATATTTTTGCTTGTCATATGGAGCAACTGCTATACCATCAATAACTTTAGCATTCTGATATATGACAGGATCAATTGCCTTGGGTATTGTACCGGCACTTCTAAATACTGCCTGGACTGGCCAAGCTGAAAGAAGAGTCTCTTTATAATATGGAAGACCAATTGAATTTAAAGGAAAGTTGTCATCATCAATATCAACCTGCGGGGCATTTGAGTCAGGAAGTGTTGGATATTCCAATGGGGTTCTATGAGACATGGAAGCATGTTCCGGATTATGTGACCATAAATGTAATAAGGAATACCCATCAATGAAGGCTAAATAATCACCAGTTGAAGATAACTCAAAATCTAAAATCATTGGTCCAACGTCTGCTTGATATAATGACACACTAGCTGGATTAAACATATCAACAACTTGCATTTGGCCAGTTTTAGAGGTGATAACTGCAACACTCGATAGCTTTGGATGGAGTCTAACAAAAGAAGCACCTGCAGGAAATGGTATAGGAGCCAAGGGTTTCAAGGCACGCAAATCATAAACATTAACTAAAGGCTCCAGAATAAGGTTACCCAAACGATAAGAATAACCACACGTTACCAAAGTATGCTCTTTCAAGTCCATATCTGATAGTGAGCCATAGCTCGATTGGAATTTCTTAATTATTGTATTAGATTTGGGATCAAAAATATCGACACTTCCGTCAACTTTACCAAGGGCAATATATCTCTTATTCGACGACGATAATATCACTTCTCCACTGTAAGGTATCAATACCGACACCGTGGTTTTAGCAATATCGAGCTTCAACAGGTTTGAAGCTGTTGCGATTAAGAGTTCACTCGATGATATATAAGCTAATCGCTTAATGTTTTGTAGAGCAGAATTATCCTTCTCGCTCAAATTGAAGACAGTCAACCCTCTTCGATTTGTCAGTCTCACAGATACACCATCTGTTGATATGACACCCTTTTGGTGAGATAGCAATTGATTAACCGGTTTTATATGGGCTGGGAATCTTGTATAAGGAGCCAACAAGTTATCAGCGTACGACCCGACGTAGCCCTATTTTCATTAGCATAATTCTAAAAACTGAAAAGAAAAAACTCAACATACCGACGAATCCCCTACCCAGACAAGGTCACTATATTCATCAAACACAATTGAAGTAGCTGTTGGGGGCTTTGTATTCTGGTCTCTTGGAGGCCTTATAACAGGCGTACGAGAGATCTTTTTTTTTTTTGTCAGTCCGATTCCTCTCTCACCACTAGATATCAAATAACATACTTCAGTCCATCCATCCATCGTTTTCCCACTAAAAACTACCTTTAAGCTGTTTAAAGTGTTTATGTTGGAAGGATGAGGCCTTTTAACCACAATAACAAATACGGTAGGGACACATAATAATCACAAGAGTTTTTTTTTGATTATTTGTTCATTTGAAGAGAACCTAGAGAGTATTAACCAAAGCTAAGTTATCTAATCTTGTGTGAAGAGGGCTTTACTAGATCTCTGTGTTTTTTCCGTCCTTTTCACTCCTCTAAAAGCTTCATTATTGATGCTTTTTGAATAATAGGAGCTCCTAATAGTGGCCCTTTACCAAAAGTGTTGATGCAAAGAAAAAATTTCCAGTACCATCTTAAACCAATCAAAAGAGGTCCACACAGAAATGATGAGGTCGTTGGTTCGTTCCTTCATTGGGTTGTCAAGTCGTTTGCAGCCTGGTTCAGTGCTGTACGGAACAGGAATTTGCAACACGTTTGGTTTGGTGCAGCCGGCTTTGGCTAGAGGCTTCAAAGTGAGAACTTCTGTTAAAAAGCTGTGTAATGACTGTTATGTGAGTGCAGGTTTTTCAGGGTGTGTGTGTGTGTGTGTGTTTTGGTTTACTAATTAAATATTTTAGGTTGTCAGAAGAAAAGGACGGGTATACGTCTATTGCAAGACTAATAAAAAGCACAAACAACGCCAGGGTTAAAGAGAGGCGGAGAGATGTCGTGTATATAATTCAATTAAGGGGTGGTCATATAATTCAATTAAGGGATACGTTGTAGCTTATGTATATACATTTTATTTAATTTCCCATAGGGAGAGGCCAACACCTCCAACTAGGCCGTATTCTGAGCCTTTTATTTCCGCTACATCTGAAGATCCAGTATCTGCAACAGTCGTGTATGCTTCATCGAGCAGATGGAGCTTGCCGTCGCGCAGACTCCATAGTCTAACAAATTGGTCGACAGAGGCAACGAGTAGCCTGTGATTGGAGAGTTTAGACAGCGAGGTTATTGTAGAAGAAGCTGCACTAGGGACAAATGAAACAACATCGGCCCTAATATCTTTGCCAACGTCAAATTTAGTGACACCAAGACCGTTATCATCACCACCTGTAGCAACATAGAAGGAGCCTTTGCCTGCTGTGAAGATTTCGAGACTCTTTATACCATTTTGATGGACTGCAATGGCCGTGTTAACTTGTGGAAGTTTAGCATGATTCAGTGGACTAGCGAAATTCAGTCTACCATCTGTGACTTTATAAGGTATATCCTGTGTCAGGTCCCAGATAGCCAAGTGGCCATCCGTAGCACCAGTTAAAAGCACTACTTTATCACCTATAGTTAATAGTCTAACATCAAATAAACAGCATGTTTTATAATAACCAGAAATAATTGGTGTAAATTTCAAGGTTGCAAGGTCAAAATAAAATAATCTGATACCTGAATCTGAATAAACATTGGCGATTAAAACACCTTTAACATCATTTCCAGAATACACGAATAAATGATCAAAATCCATAATTCTTAAATCTGGATTATCCGAGGACGGTGTAAGAGTTCCAATTAAACCTAATATTGGATATGAGAATTCTTCGTTCAACCTCCAAATGAAAAACTCCTCCCTTGCAGATGACGATGCAATCAAATCATCATTCAAGAATTTAACTTTTTGTAGACCTGAAGTATGCTTTCTGATAGTCCAATAATTTCTGATAGAACCAGATGTGACATTTACAGAAGAAACCTTGATCGTAGTATCCTCTGCACCAGTCAGATATAAGGCTCTTATATCTTTATAACTTGTCTTTCTAATTGAAATATCCCTGATTTCTCTTCCATGTGTACCTTCACTCAACAATTCAGGAACTTTTGGTTTTGGTATTGTTCTGATTGAAAGTATACCACTTCTAACATAGATAAATTTGAAGATACCGTTATCATAGAATAAATTCCACAATCTATGAGCTCCTCCACAATTTTCATATGTAATTTCATATTCCCTCGATTCGTTATAGATATAAAAATAGCTTGATTTAAACCCATATATTATTAACTCATTATCAACCTCAAAAGCCCCTTCAAGGAATCCTTTCCTCGAGTTGTTGGTATGAACGAATTCGTAACCATTATTACCTTTGTCGAATTTGAGATAGACATAGTATCCGTCACGGTTTGTAATACTTAATAACAAGTGATTTTCATTATCCTGTAGTTTTCTAATCGATGTGATAGTGTCACTTAGTGATAATTTTTTGATGAATTCAATTTCCTCACCCGTAGACAATTGATAAATACCAAGTGAGCTTAATCTATAACCAATAAAAACTATATCTTGGTTGATTTCGAAACATGTTGCAACAAAAGTTGGACCTTTTGTCAATAAAGTTGTATCCTTCAATTCTAAATTTTCGTCAAAGTGATAAATTATTAACTTATCCTTAGTATTAGGGGATTCAATTAATAAGAATAACTTCTCATTATCAAAAGTACTTAAAGCATTAATCACTTTAGAAACATCCGAGTGAATTTTGCGTTCTTTAATCAATTGACCTTGATTGTCAAACTTCAGAAATAAAGTGTCACCTTTACTACTTGTGAATGCAATAATATTTTGCTTAGAAAATCCATTAGTTAATGAAAAACTAGTAAAAGTCGGATCAGTCTTCAAGTGATTCCATTTATCTTCAGCTTTAATAAATATACCACCTTCAGACGTTATAATGACCAATCCAGATGATAATTCAAAAAATCCCTTTACAATCTCATTTTTTCTAATAGTATAATTTATATCGGCAGACTTAATGATTTCTTCAAGTGTGTAACTTTGGGTCTCTTTTTCCACTTTATTAGGATTGATATCTATTAATCTAATTCTACCGTCATTTCCACCCGTAGCAGCTATAGTATTATCGTCATTGATATCAAGACTCCAAATATGACGTCCTGAATGTAGTTCATAAGTCTGATTTGGTAGCAATTGTTGATCTTTAGTAACATTCCAAGTTCTTGAAGTTAAATCTTCAGAGACACTGACAACTGCATCATCTTCATTATAAAATTTCAGATTCCAAATACGTGCAGTGTGACCCCAAGCTGTAGATAATAACTCCCCTGTTTTAAAATCCCATAGTTTAATAGAACGATCATCCGAACAAGTAACGATATATTTATCATTTTTACTTACCTGAACATTGAAGATTGAACCTTCATGTCCAACCAAATTATGCAAGATTTCTTCTTTATATAGATCCCAGATGATAATACCACCCATAACAGTTCCAGCATTGATATAAACATCATGCTTAGAAGTGACTTTGATTGAACCCGAATACAAAATAGATTTTTCTCCATACACTGATTTTTCCCACTGTAAAGTCTGAGAATACGAATCAACACTCAAAATAACGTTATGTGCAGTAAGTAAGAAAATCTCAAGACCGTTATAACTAAACTCACCAGCTATTATCCAATCATTAACCATTTTTTCATTTTCAAATAGGTTTTCGTCTTCTAGTATCTGGCCAAGAGATAGAATATTGATCGACCGAGCTCCATAGAATACAAAAGTATCCCTATCAAATGCAATACCATGAATCTTGTTCTTTTTGAACACCTTCTTGGAAACTACAACTTCTGAAGTCTTATAGTTGAATACTTTGACAATTGGACCATGGCCCACAACGAGTAATTCCGAGTCATAAAACTTGACAGCCACTGTAGGACCATGATGCTCTACCGGGAAAAGCTTTCCAGTAGTCATATCTCTATCTCAAAACTCTGAATCTTGAACTAATATATAATATACCTTCAGCTTTATTATGTATGGAAGAAAGTAAAAAAAAAAATTAATCGGTAAGGGAAGCAAAATATATGCTTGATTATGTAATAAATGTTTTGCCACGTGACTCATCACGTGGTTGTTTCTTTTTTAAAACATCATAACACCAATATAACTGTTGTCATAGAAACTAAAGTCATCTTTTGTTTATGTTTATATTTTGATCTTTTACGACATCATTTACAAAAGAACTAGGGAAGTTGTTGCAAGTGTGCCATCTGTTCAGTTGTTAGATATTGTAAGTGGGTGAGAGATGAGTCAGTCAACAGGTAATGTGTCTTCAGGTTCTTCCGAGGAGGATAAGGAAAATATGGATGTTTTCAAAGTCAATAATAGAAGAGATTCACTGGCAAGAGGTATCTTGAAGAATTTCAACAAGGAGGACAACCAAACTGCTCCTATAACGACACTGAGGTTGAATGATCAACATAATATAAGAGATTCTCTGGGCGGCAAGGACAGTTATCGAAGAAGGGTTTCTTTTGCTCCAGAAGTTACATTACACAAAATTGAATTAATTCCTAGCGCTGTGCCTGAAGAGCGCCAACCAAGAAGGAGAGAGACAATAGCGTATGAACCTCGGTCTAGAAGAGGGTCTCCTCTAAAAATAGTGGATAAGTTTGAGGCGGAGGAGATATTATATGATAGCAGCGATGTTGAAATGGAAGATGACAGCAATGTTTATTCTTCGCCTCAGAAGGCCAAAACGCCAGGATTTAGTATTCATAGTGACAATGAAGAGCTGACTGAGACGTTGGATATGAGCATTTCTAGGATTCTGGAAGATGATGCAATGGATTTGAGCAGGCCTATAGGTGGTATTCAGCAGATAGCTATGGAACAAGGTGAAGGCTTTCCATTTCAATCTCAAAGCAGTGTTGATAGTAGCCAGTCAACAAGACCTTTTGGTTCGATAAAGTCTCTGTTCAATGATGATGATGATGAAGAAGAAGAAGAAGGAGAGGAGGAAGCTACGATGGATCTAACTCAGCCATTTACTGCACCACAACAATCTACGTTACCAGCTAGCCCAAATGACCGTGACGATAATGAGGAACCAATGGAGCTTACAGCTATTGCAGAAAGTAGCACAGTCAAATTAACTATTCACAATACTTTACTTAACAGAGCTTTGAAAGATTTCAATGACAATATCACGATGGAACAAACTGAAGCACTCGGAAGTATACAATTAGTGGCATTACATGATGCAGATAAAGTGGATAAGACTCAAAAGATTCCTATTGTTGAGGTTCCTCAGAATCATGATATGAGTCTAATCTCAAAAACAACACCAGTTAGAAAATCACCCAGACTTGGTACTCCACTGAAAGCAAATAGATCACACACATCAGAAACAGGATCACCAATGTCATCAAAGAGAAAGAATCATCCAAATGATGATTTAATCACAAACGACTTACGTGAAAGAATCAACTCCTTGACTCCAAAAAAGAAGCGGAGAAGTTCATCTTTATCTAAAAAGATACCAGCTGTTATTGCACCTTTTGAGTCTGCAGGTACGATTCTTTCTTCACAAGTTTCATCACAAGAAGAATTAAAATCCTCCTTTACACCTTTAAGATCGTCTAAGCGTGTTAAAAGGGCATCCATCATAGGTACTGGGAACATACAGTTTGATTCTCAAGCTGAGAAGGCCCCACTTGCACCATCTCATGAACAAGATGAAGACGAAGTAAAAGAAGATGAATATCAGTCAGTTTCTCTCAATCAGTTTTTGAGTGATCTTTCAATAGAGTTCTTTGACGATCTTAACGTAAATGATGATTTCACAGTTGATATAAAGAATATAGAACAATCAAACCAAGTTAACTCTGCCGATTTTACAATAGCGAAAAACTGCAAAATTCCCTGGTTGGAGCTTTATTGTTTTAGTTGTGATGAGCTACAGAAGAATATGATTGAATTGAAGAAGTTATTTGACAACTTTGAAATAGAATTCTCTGAAGAGAATCCTCAGATGGTACGAGAATATTATGACACTAAAAGCATTCTCCAACAAAAGAAAATGAGTGATAGACTGTTGTTAATGAAGACCTACTCGGATAAAGAAGCAGAAAAATCATGGTTCTCTTGGAGAGATAAATTACTTGATGAGCTTTTGGTTAGACTAGAGATAAATCTGCGTTCTTTGGATGATGATTCTATCAAAATAAATGAGTCTTTAGATGAATTGAAGAAAATCGAAAACCATTCCATTAAAACTGAATCATCTCTAATAAGTGAAATTGAAGTGTTGAAAACGCGCCAAAAAGAGTCAGAATCTTTAGAGGCGGAACATTTAGATGAGTTGAGGAAAGAATTAATCAAAGAAGCTGAGCTATTAATACAAGAAGAAAGGGAGCTTGATATTTTGGAAAAAGAGGTTGAAGAAGTAGCCTTGAAAAATGTTGACACAACTGAGCTTGAAAATGAAATAGATGTTAAATCAACCTATTTAGAAAGAAATGGTCAAGACCCTCTGCAAAGATTAGAGAATTTGGTTTACAGCTACGAGAAACTACAATCGATTAGTGGAATTCAGTTTGAACGAATTTCTGGATCGGTGATGACAATCAGTTTGATAGAATCCAAAGTAACCATTGAATTTGATCTATTAAATCCTGAAAACAGATCTGTTGGATTACCTTCAAAACTTCCGTATATAACCAAAACATACTGTGACAAATATCTTTCCAAGAACTCAACTTCGGAGATCTCAGTTATAATAAGTGATCTTAACGAATTAATTACATTGTTAAACTCTTTTGATCGAGATCTTTTTTATCTTCGCCTACACTATCCAACTAAGGTTCAAATTGAAAACGGTATTAATATTGAACTTTTAGATATAAACCATTCAGAAAGATATAAAGCAAAAGTTAGTATAGCCGTAAATGAAGAATCTTTATGGACAAAGTTGAAACCCTGCAATATGAAAGTACGTTTAGTTTATGGTTCAGAGTCATTCAATGAGCACAAGTTGTTAGATAATATGAAAGAAAAGTTGAATCAAAATAAACTAATTCAGAATATTGAAGAGATAACACTTTTACGTTGATCTAAAAAAAGAAGATAATAAAAGCTCAAATTTTAAATTATATCACTGTGAAATTTGAGATCGAATCCAAAATGAAAGACTTTGAATCTGTTTTAGAGTTTGAAAGGCTAAAAAACAAAACGAAAATTAAAGAAGAAATATCAGTAAGTAACGAAGTAAAAAAGGTAAAATTAGAATAATAAATTTTGAAAATAAATTCAAAGCAATAATCCACCAAGTCCAACAATAATGACTTTCGCTAAAGCAGCAGGCTCAACATTATTAGCTACACCTTTGAACAGACTAGTAATAGAAGGGGTTTCTACTGTAACGATGGTATTTGACCCTGATGTAGTAACTGGTGGGATTACTGTCTCAGATTTTATTGAGGTGATTGGGCTTTCTGGTACAACATGAGTTGCAGTTTTTGAAACTGGTGTTACTTCAGTTGTTGGTGGAGCTGGTAAATGGGTTGTTTCCTCTTTTGGTGGAGTTGAAGTTGCAATAGGTTTGGATTTCTCTGATGAAAGTGTAACAACTGATGTGATATCAACCAAGCTTGTACTAGTTTCTTCAGGTGGTATGGAGGTAGTTTTGTTCCAATTTTTTGCAGAAGTATATGGAGGTTTAGTTTCAAAAGTTTCTGGAGATGTATTCTTGGACTTTTCAGTTGACAAAGTCGTTTCGAAAGTCACTGTTTCTGTTGAAGTTTCCAGAACACTTGATGGTGGTACTAAGATTTCAGTAGTTTCAGAAGACCATTTGGTTTTTGGGGGCTTGGTCTTCTTTGACTTTTCAGATGTAATAGTTGATTCAACAGTGGATGTCTCTGTCAAAGTTGCAGGAATACTTGAAACTATCGAAGAATTAGAGTATATTGGTTCACTTGATGGTGGGACTAAGGTTTCAGTAATTTCAGAGGACCATTTGGTTTTTGGGGGCTTAGTCTTCTTTGACTTTTCAGATGTAATAGTTGATTCAACAGTGGATGTCTCTGTTAAAGTTGCAGGAATACTTGAAGCTATCGAAGAATTAGAGTATATTGGTTCACTTGATGGTAGGACTAAGGTTTCGGTAATTTCAGAGGACCATTTGGTTTTTGGAGGCTTAGTCTTCTTTGACTTTTCAGATGTAATAGTTGATTCAACAGTGGATGTCTCTGTTAAAGTTACTGGAATACTTGAAACGATAGAAGATTCGGAACTGACTGGCTCTATTGATGGGACTGAGCTTTCATAACTGGTAACTGTGAGGTAAACAGTACTGGTAGATTCAGAGCTTGTTGGCTCTGATGATGGAACTGAGCTTTCATAACTGGTAACTGTGAGGTAGATAGTACTGGTAGATTCAGAGCTCTCACTCGACTCTTTAGTATGACTCCATGTTTTATGACTCTTGTCATGAGAACCAGCAATAGCGATAGTTGCAAATACTAAAGAAGATGTGACTTTTGAGAACCTCATTCTATGTTTGATAAACAGAAATAAAACGAGTATAAGACTTCACTCTTATATGTCTGTAATATACTCTTATCAAAAATTCTCAGTTTCATTTCATTTAAATGAGAATAATTAATCCAAATTTAGATTTTGAGATTTACTAAAGTGACAACATTTTTCTCTAATAAAGGTAAAAATGTGCTCTTACATGAGTTAATATTGGCTAATATTCCTAGATGAAGAACCTTATAAACTATCACAATCCTTGATTTTCTCTTAAAGCTGTTCTAGACTTGTTTTTTTTTTTTGACACAAAACCTCTCATACTATAAATTTCTGTATCCTTACTATAGAAATTCGTAATATTTGTGAGAATAGATGTCTTCAATGCTGATATTACACGATCATGCCAATGAGAAGTAGTCATTATAAGAGAACTAAACGATAAAGCAAGCTTAGCGTACTACAAATTCATTTAAATCTGAAATAATTATTAAATCTAATTAATACACAAGAACAAATATTCTTTAATTTGGGCTTAGATGTGTTTTTTTCTGTTTCTTTTTCGCTTAAGATTAGACTCTTCAAGTATTAACCTTGTAACCCACTGAAGAATTGACCAAAGCTTTGAGATCCTCCTTGTTGGTATTCTGTAGCAATAATTTCTAAGAAACTAAATGCAGTTCCTACCGCAACAACAGTGGCTGTAGATTTACCATTGGAACCAAAGATTTCACCAACTTCAGCAACTGCGGCCAAAACTGCAGCGCCAGAAACTGCAGCAACTGGAATAACTCTTTGTAACTCCTTTGAAACTGAAATATCCCTGCGACCAGAAAGTGAGATACCTTGTTCTTTGAATTGGTTTGCAATGTCCTTTGGAGCAGATCCTGAGATTAAACTCCATGTGTTTGCGAAAGAAGATGAAGTCGTTAATACGATAGCAAAGAATGTTATAGTTTTCAATGGTGATAATAAAGAGGCTGTTAGAGATCTTGATGGGCTGAAGAAGTATAATATGGATGGATCTTCAACAATGAAGTTTGAGTTAAACCCAGTAGTAACATAGTGACCTAAAATTTTAACTGCAATATGATTTGGATCGTTTTTGAAAACCAAATTGACAATAGCATAACCAGTAATGTTGATATAGAATAAAACAACGTATGAAAAAATTAATGGTAGAGCACCTGTATAGAGTAATCTAATTGGGAAAACGTTGTTAACTGATCTAACTCTGTTAGATCTGATAGGTAAATCAATTCTAAAGTTTTGTAAATAAATGGTAAATAGGAAAACGGCAATGGTGACATAAACCTGAGTCAAATTTGGCAAGTAACTTCTTGTAAATGAGTCAACAATCGCATTTTTGAAAGGTTTTGTGCGTAAATTAGTAACCAAATTGATAACAGCACCATTTCTTTCCCAGCCTCTTGTAGTTTTTATAGTATGGATACCTGCGATGTCACCAACAAAATTAGCACCGATATTGACAGTTACAAAAGTAAAAGCACCAGAACCAAATCCATAACCTTTATCAATAATTTCAGAAACCAAAACAAAGATAAACCCGGTACCGACTACTTGTAAATTAATTAGTATATAACTCCAAACCGTCAAGTTGTAACCGAAATAACCAGCTGCGATAAACAGATTGGTTAGTAAAAAGTATTGAAAGATTGCAAAGATTTTTTGCAAAGATTGGAACAACTCTCTATCGGTTCTAACGTTAAAATTGACTTTGATCAATTTCAACCCAGCTAATAACTGCAAAACGATACCACTTGAGATGATTGGGAACACACCGAATTCCAACAAAGTACCCCTTTCAGCTCCAAACACTGGTCTCAACCAACTAATTGGATCATTACTGATTTTTGACCCACCGTAAAGTGGTAGTTGAGAGAAAAGATAAAGAAACGCAGAACCAATAGTATACACGATCTTGTCGTCGAACGATAACTGCCCATGTTAGTCAACACCCCAAGAAAGGAAAAAAAAAACTCTTATCCACATACATTCTCATATGCCAATTCAATCTCTGGTAGCAGAGGTAGAAATGGCTTAGCTACTTCAACAAGACGAACTGTACACCTGTTAGTAACCCTTCCACCAGCTATCCACACTCAGTAACAACACATACATCCACTCATATTAAAAAAAAGATCTCAAATCCCTTTTCAATCAAAAGGCAATATATTTGTATTGTTTATCGTCGAGATTTTTCAACACATTTTGTGGATTGCGGATGACTAAGCGATGAGGCTGGTAGGTAAAAAGGGTATTAAATGGATATTGGAGTTTATTCTCGGGGAAAAATGTTTGTTTTAAGGTGGTATAGTGCTAGAGGTATAGCTGAGATAGGATTTGTTTTAGGAGACCTTTTTTTCTCGTTGGAATCGGCCTGTTAGCTCGTATTTTGGTGAATTATATGGTATTTATTATATAATCATAATAGCCAAATTTAAAAATTTATTCATATTTCGAGATCTTTTACCAAACGTAATGAGTGACGAGGATGTTAAAGTAGATGCGTTGATCAACTACGAGGATGCTATAGGGTACTGGAGTGGTATTCCAGCGACTGTTGACGGTGTGCTTGGAGGGTATGGAGAGAAAACGTCAGTTCCAAAGGCAGATGTTGTGGGATCGTCTACGTTGTTGCGTAAATTGAAGGCTAGGATGCAGCCTGAGACTGGGAAGATAAGGTATAGTGTTGACGTCGGGGCTGGTATAGGTAGAGTAACTAGAGACATGCTTTACAAGTTCAGTGATAAGGTCGATCTGGTCGAGCCTGTCAAGCCATTTGTAGAGCAAATGAAGGTCGAGCTGAAACTTTTGATTGACGAGGGGAAAATCGGGAAGATCTACGATATTGGAATGCAAGACTGGGCTCCAGAGTCTGGTAGGTATTGGCTTATTTGGTGTCAGTGGTGTGTTGGTCACTTGCCAGATAACGAGCTTATAGAGTTCTTAGTAAGGTGCAAAGAAGGCTTGCAGCCAAACGGTACGATAATAGTCAAAGAAAACAACTCTCACGGCGAGGATGTCTTTGATGAGACTGATAGCTCAGTAACAAGATCGGATGCTTCCTTTAAAATTCTATTCAAAAAGGCTGGGTTGAAATTGATAGCCTCAGAGCTACAAAGGGGTCTACCAAAGGAGTTGTTCCCTGTCAGAATGTACGCTTTGAAACCGGAATAGGTATATATTAACTGTGTGTGTTATATAACTAGGTTTGT
Organism: Wickerhamomyces silvicola; assembly: GCA_030570795.1. NCBI lineage: Eukaryota > Fungi > Ascomycota > Saccharomycetes > Phaffomycetales > Wickerhamomycetaceae > Wickerhamomyces > Wickerhamomyces silvicola. The sequence goes on along the minus strand of JAJLWN010000007.1, from coordinate 303,712 downwards.
TAGTTTATAGATAATAAAAACAAAATCTTCTTGAATATTAGATCAGATAGGAGCGAAAGACGATGGCTAAGTTTATCTTCAGTTTATGTCAGTTGAACTATGCATAATTATTTGTATCATCACTTTAATATTCAATGAAGATCCATATTTGAACATACTTTTAACAACACAATAAGCTTGTTGAAAGATGAAAAATTTTTGGAAAAATTTCATCTTTAAAGATGAAAAAAAAGGCATCCAAACACCAGATGTATATATAATAAATTAGGTATTAGGCAATTACTATTTTATTGAAGTTCAATTGAGTTATCTTCTAATCTCTTGAGACTCTTGTGCAACTCTCAAATCTTTTAATTTCGACTCTAAAATTGGTACGTCCCATAAAGCTTTTTTCGAATCCATTAACTCATTTTTCCCAACTTAATCTCTTTTCAGCATCAATAGATCGCCTTTGAACTTTAAGATGTAGTTATGAAAATTCCATAAGGACGATCCATGTGCAACTGATAATAATGAAATTTCCTAAGGATTGAGCATGTGGATACATTAATTGTTCCATCTTTGGAGATACTGCTGAAGTACATTCATCTAAAACCGCAAATTTTGGCTTGTGGTAATAGAGTCTAGCTATTGCTAATCTTTTTTTAAACACCAAATTGATAACTCCTCTGGCCAGTTTGTGTCAAATGGATCAATGTTGTCAACATTCAAGTTTGAGTTCTTTGCCAATTCAAACGTTATATATTGAATTCAAGATCCAAAGTTTTTAGAATTTCAATCAACTGTTTGTTTGTTTCAAATTTATAAGATTGTACTTGGATTTATTTGATCCTTTAATGATGATTTACTTAAACATGCTCTTTGTGGTAAATAAAATACATTCTCAAAATGAGGGACTGTTAATTCACCACTTAAAAACTAGCCATAATCCACCCAAAATCCTAAACAACCTGTATTCCTGCAATCAACAAATTATCACCATGTTCAATTTTAAACGATAAAGATTGTGCCAAAACAATACTTGCTGGTGTTATTAGTGGAATATCTTTGAATTCAATAACGTTATCATCGTATTTGATTGTACCTTTTGAAGCTGAATCTTGATAAATTGAACTATCAAATTCAACTAAAGCTTTTTTTGGATTCCCGAAATTCTTTCAGCAAATTCAATTACTTGTTGAATATCCTTTCTTGAATGGATTTACTTAACGATAATGATGCTGATAGTAATAGACGACGATTTGTAATGAACGTTGCCGAGCTATTTTGATCAACAATATTGGAAAACTTGTTGATGAATATAGAGCATAAGATTAAACCTGCTGCACCCCAAGTGTATTTAACAATACTGTCGCAGTATCATAGATGGTTCTAGCCCTAATTTCATAATTGACAAACTTTTCCAATTCATAATAGGATCTATCAACAACTTGTTTAATTCTCTTGGTTGACCTCTTAAAAAGCCAATTTCTTCATTTAAACGATACAATTCTTGAGTGAAAAGATCTTAATAACCCTTCTAAACGGGATCTTTCTATGGCAATTTTAGTAAAATTTGGAGACAAAACTTTCAAAAATAACGAAATCATATGGGCAAAGACACCCATAATCAAAGTGACTTCTGCAGACCCAGATTTCACCAATTCAAAAGAGCATAATCCAACGAAGGTTTTTAAAACATGATTTGGAAGACTAGCCAAGGACGACGCGATAAATTCGTAATGTCTGTTTCGTTATTCTCTGCTTTGGATCCTCAACCTTATCCTCAATCGGCATATGGATCAAACTGTAATAGTTTGGGGGGTTTTTTCTTAATTTTTTCTCTTCTTTTTTGCCTTGATGGTAAATAAAGCTCCATCAACCCACTCCTATTAATGTTCAAAGAAAGCTGGTTCGTCACAAAGTCCAACAACGATTTCGTCAAAGATGCTGGAATGCCTAGAGCTTAATAACAACCCTCAAAAAACTTCGGTGTGTTCTTCTTGATTAATGAGCTAACTAACCAACCATTCTAGAGCGGCAACTCTCAAAGTCAACAAAGGCTCTCGTCACCAACAAGCTGCAAAACAAAATATGGAACCGAAGACCGCCACGCACAGCATAAACCAATCTTGAAATCTTTTGTCTATTGAAGCTGACTTTCCTCTTTCCCTTAGCCTTGACCTCTTTGTTGTCAGTCTTTCTCGGTTTGGAGAGCGTTAGACAAACAACAAGATGAGATACGACGTCTTCAACAACACACACAAATCTTATGCTTCCCATATAGCTTTAGTAACTTCTTTCATATCACCCAAATAAATCACCAATCGAACGAAACCAATCAATAGAGGTTAATGAGCCTTTGCGAATTATATTGTTAGACCCATGGGTTATACTTTAGTGCTCTAACCGGTTCTTCTATCTGGGGAAGTTTTCCTTTTTCGAGCTTTTTTTAGTCTTTTTTTTTTTTTGGTAATAGTGATTATATATTTCGACAATAGTTAGATCTGGGATGCTTGGATATTAATTCGTGTATCAATTGATTGGAGATCGCCTTGGGAAAGCTCTGCCTGAGAGAACTCGTTGTGCGAGAGCCTGAAGACTCGATGGTTGACATAGGTGTTGTGGATCAGCTGAAGTCTAAGGTCGATGCCGTTCTGCTCGCATGTCTGTGACAGCAGCAGTATGTCACGAGTGCTGAGCTTGTCTAGCGACATTAGCTATCAATTTATCACTATCAAAGTATCACTATCAAAGTATCAACTAAAAATACAATAAAGAAAAGAAAGAAAGAAACATAATTCGCGAATTTGTCCTTTTTTTTTTTTTGGAGGTTGGATTGTCAGGACAGGGTAATGAATATCACGTGATATGTTTCCCCAACCTATTTTAAATCCAAATAAGCGAAGAAACCAGCTTTTGTATGTGGACTTTTATAGCTGGTTTACTTGGATTTTGATGGTCAGATGTTGTTGCGAGACTCTAGGGATACTTTTCGGCTCAAGAAGGTGAAAGATCGCTCTATCAAAGTTAGAAATCCCCATCAAAAATCGGTACGTTTCGGTGCCCAGGTTAGACGAACAATCATTGCCATATAACGTTAAATGATCAAACATCGCAAAAATCAGTTCATCTCCAGGAGTAATCAAAAAGGCAGGTTTTCCAGAAAGGAAAGATATATCAACACCAAGTTCCAAAAATATTTCAACACCATCGTCAGCGTTGACAACAAATCAATTCGAAAACTTGACACACCTATAGTAATAATCGTATGTCAGTAAGGGGATCAGGATAATATGTGCCTCTCGAGTCTGGATTTAAAAAATTCTGTGTAAGGTCGCGTCTTAAACAGGTTGAGCCAATTGATATTAGATCAAAAGGCTTTATCATCCAAGAGAAGTGTTTCGTCCAGTTCACCTTGTAAGGCTTCAAAAAAGCTTTTAAGTGATGGTTCTCAGTTTTTGGCAAGGCTAACACGATCAACAATTGCCTAGAGCCATCTCATCAATATATACCTAGAGCAAATTGTGCCGACTTCTAAAAGAGCCAACCCGGAAAAGTTCAGCACTACGAGGAGTAGCAGATTAAAACAAGAGGGATCATTCTTCAAAGGACACCATCAATACCTACAATTTTAGAAGCAAAACTGAACGTGCCGAAGAAAAGAATGGCGAAATCATATAGTGTCAGCGTTGGTTTAAAGGATTTATCGAATAAATATTGAACTTATCGAACATCTGTCTCTAAACGAAAACTTTCTTTTCATAAACCAAGTGATGACAAGATTGATAATCCACATGATTTGTATCAGACTTTCTTATCCTTTGGTAAAACTAGGAAACTCGTATCAAAATGGAATCAATTTGAATTAAAAGTGGATCCTACTAAATCTCCAATCCAAGTTCTTAGAGCTGAAAGCTTAAGTACATACAAAAATGCTGAATTTTTGAAAAATGATTTCACTTATTATTTAGGTAATTCAGCTTATAAAGCTTCATCAAATTATATTCAAAATTTTTGGATTTGATGATGAAAATAGCAACCTTATTATTGGCCTAAATGATCAGATAAACTATTATCAACATTGGGTACAGGTATGTTTGATCATGCTATCAAATGTCATTTTCATAAATCAAATTCAATTATATCTATTAAAGATAATGAGGAATGATCTAACTTGGTCGTTGCAATCTAAAAATGAGATGAAAACGATTAAAATACAAACTTTTTTTTTGACCTATTTAGAGCATTTCAATTTCAGATCTCACATTTGTATATCAACAGGTTTATTTTCAGTTAATTTACTTTAGAGGCAACTAAATTTACAGTGTTTCCCATGGAAGTGATCAATTTATGGTCAAGGCAATTACTCTCTGCTTAATAGGATTTATACATTCAAAGAATATCATTCATGCAGATCTAAAACCTGAAAACATCATGCTTATATCACTAAATTCATTTAATATTAGGATCATTGGCATCGGTTCATCTTCAGCGATAGGTGAAATTATTTATCCTTATATCCAGTCATGATTTTATAGTGCACCAGAAGTTTTACTAGGTTTTTGATATGATACTAAGATTGATATTTGGTCTTTTATAGCGTTAATTTATGAAATGTATACAACTTTCCTATTATTTGAAGCAAAAGATGAAATTCATTTATATAATTAAATTGGTTAAACTAATTGGTACTCATCCAACTTCAAAGACTGTTTTAGCATTGAGAGATGATATCTTTGAAAGGGGATCTATTAACAAAAACAATGATTTAAATTACATTGGTAAGAAAAAAGACTAAATATTGATAATATTCAATTTGGGATTTTCTTACAAAGTGCATTAATTTGGAATTTTATTGAGAGGCCGACTGCAACAAAACTTCTACAGCATAATTTTTTGGAATAAATCTCAATTGAAAGACATTTTATATATAAATGTTGCATGTTCTCACATTTGAGAACTTTTTGAATATTTAAAACAATTTTAGGCATTAAACAAATATCACATCAACGTGTTTTTCAGTTAAAATTTCAGCCCAATATTTCCCAGATTCCCAACTTTCTTCCATTATTTCCTTTGCAATCGAGGCAACTGATAAACCATTATCACCCAAGACTTTTACTCTATCTTTGAAGAATTCTCTTTTTTCATAATCTAAGGCCTCACAACCACAACTAAATAATGAGAAAATTGTACAATATGCAGCAGATGTTGTTTTAGGAATTTTTTCAGATATTGTTAAAGTCATTTTAGAGACTAAATCCTGAACTAGTTCAGAATCACTAGGCATAAGTAATATTCTTCTATAAACTTGTAAGACTCCTGATAATGCAAATATCTTATTTGTTGCTCTTAATATTCCATAGTCAAAGTGTGCTTTATTTAAGTCCTGAGTTGCATTTAATATCTCATCTCTTTCAATTTCAGTTTTTTCTAAGTAATCTAGTAGCTTTTCCTTGACCTCTAAGGCTCTTTGTACAATTGAGGCTGATAATGAATCAATATCAGTGTATAACTTTTCCTTTTCCTTTACAAGATTTATAATTTGACAAAAGAATTCTAATAATCTCAAATCGAATCCCATAAATGGATCAATGTCTTTGAATCTCATACGGTCTTCCCTTGTCGTCGATGGGCCTTGCCAAATTAATGAATGATTTGTTGATAATTTCATATGATATGATGATGACGATGATAATGAGCCAATAACATCTAAATAAGCAAACCATCTAATGAAGAAAAACGATAAATCTGATTCTTTACCAACCTCTAATTTAACAATTGAATTTGAAGTGACAGTTTTATTAACTTTCAAAAACCCTCTGGATATAATTATTTTCCTAGCACCAAAATAATGAGCTCTCCAATCTTGTTGTTCACCACATAATATTTCAAAACATGATAAAACTAATATTAGAGCCAAAGTATAATCAGAATTTGCTTCTTTTTTATCTATTAGTCTATTATATAGATCTTTTAAAGCTCTATTTAACAGCTTGCTTAATATTTCTCTTGGTATTGGTAAACCCTTATAAGCTGAGATTTGACAAATACTTGATGCAATTAAAACTAATAGCAAGCCATCAGTTCCTGAAGATAATGATAATCTTGGTAAAATACATGTAAAGGGATTATCAGTATATGCAGATGGAGGTGCTGGACAAAGAATCCTGGAAAAAACATCGATATATGAATGGTAGTGTTCTTTATAGAAGGGGTGTTTTAATAACATATCAGGTAATGGTTCGAGGGGATAATCAACATATTCAAAGCCTGTCATGTAATCATTTTGCTTTTTAATAATACTAGAAATATCGTCTAATTCAAGTGTTGAAAAATTTGAATAGAACTTCTCTGAAATAACTAGCTCATTGGAGAGGGCCGTTTCATCTTGAAAACTGTTATTCAGCATGTCTGAATTCTCAATGAGTAGTGGTAACTCTGGCAAAACAATCTCGTTAACAAACTGTTTAGCCAGCTCATTTGGAGTTTCTAGATCTCGAAACACATTCATATACCGATCCGAGTCTTCTGTCGAAGAATGTGAAGACATTTTACTCATTGGAGTCGCAGACTCCGACACATCACTCGAGTCATTCTCCAGTTTAATCTCTTCTTGCAAAGCATCAGGGTTGTACCTCTGAGCAAACGACACTATAGTACCTTGAGCCAAGTTATTGGCTTTCTTCTTCTTATATGGACGCCCACCCCAAGTCAACGTCAGCGAGTAATCACACTCCTTGTTTGATTTGGCACACGATGAGCACGTCGGCTTCACCTCATCACATTTAACCTTCAATCTCTTGCATCGTTTACAGCCGTTCCTAGACCTCGTTCTCTTATGCGACTCGCTCATCTCAAGCTCATCTGACAAGCTTAAATCTTTTTTTTCTTTATTTCCTGCGTCTGGAGTACCAACTAACTCTATTTGTTCTTGAAAAGCTTCTTTCACTAGTAAAAAGGTGCCAAAAGATGCTTCTTAATGATTCATGATACAGTCTTCTTTCCCAATTAGGAATCTCGAACACGGACTTGTCGGAGTTCCCCAGATCCAAATTAGCGACATTCCCGGGTTTTTTTTGCCGGAACCAAATTCGGTTGTATAGTGCAGTGGTTATCCTCTTTGGTTTTGATCCCGATAACCGCAGTTCGAATCTGGGTACGACCTCTCTTTTTTTCAAAGATATACAAAATGAAATCAGGATGAATACTTGATTTCTCATTGTCGAAGCATCTGTTGACATTGCTAGTGTTTCTCCTGACTGTCTCAGCACTATATGAGTAATGGTGCCCTTCATATGGCACCATTACTCACAAATACCTAGTCAGAAGCTGAAGAGTATTTCCAAGAACTTCATCAATGTGTTGGAGAATATAACCATAAATACAGAGAAATAATAGGAGCCGCAGTGGCAATTGAGTTTCGGGTCAAATAGGAGTCTTATACGACGTATTGATATTTTGTGATAATGAGGAAGTTATTGAGTCAATTGAAGATAAGTAGGTGAGTGGGTACTTTCTCTTTCAAGTAGACAAAATATACATGAAATGATGTCAGAAGAGGGTCCACCGTACCTTGTGTAATTACTGTATACTACGCACTATGGAAACACTTATATGCACTTAGACCTATGTATTCACTTATACCACTAATGTTCTCGGTACCGTTAAGATGATTTCCGTTAAGAATTTTACAAGTGTTTCATACGATATTATAGAATTGAAATACATAAATAAATCATTAAAAACATTTTTTTAAAAATACACGACTAATATTACAAAAAAATACGTATTACCTAATTATTCTGCTATATATGCAATTTATATATACACATTAACCAATCATTACTAATTCATAAACCTCATCAAGATTCAATCTTTTTGTCATATTAGATTCTAAACATCCTTCAACAATCTTTAGCAAATTGGTATGATCTTTTGTAGCTGATTCTAATATTTCTAAATCATATTTACCAACTGAAATCATTGCTCTTAGTCTCGGTTCAAAAGAATGTTGAAATGGTAATTTACCAACAATCATCGTATAGAGTAAAACTCCAAATGCCCAGATATCTGCAGATGGACCTAATGGCGGAGGGGAAGTCTCTAATAATTCTGGCGAGGCATATGGTAATGAGCCAATATGAGAATGTGGTAAGTTTGGATCGCTGACTTTGTCAGATTCTTGCTGAAATGGACCAGTAAAGATTATTTCATCCCCCAAATCAACTGCACTATCATCAAAGTGCGATATCAATTGAGTATCATCATGACTTATTTGTTTATCTTTAAGTTTGGCTGATTGTTTTGGCGACCTAATATTATTTCCCGAATAAGATCTTGGAATTGAAGGACGTCTTTTAATTTTTGATGAAGAGTTTATAATAATATCGTCAGATTCAATTGGTCTCATATATCTTAAACTCATTCCAAAATCACAAATTAGAATTTTTGAGCCTGAGAAAGATAAATCAACTAAACAATTTTCTAGTTTCACATCTCCATGAACTATACCTTTTGAATGTATATATTGTAAAGCTGAAACAATCTCCAATGAATACTTTTTAATAACATGAAGCCTCTGTTGAAGACTAATAACTGCTTTAGAAGAATTAAATGCACCCCATTTAGATACGAGATCAAATAGAGTACCACCATTAGCTTTATTTGTTAGGCAGAATATTGCACTATCAGTTTCTTTAACATTTAACAATGGTAAAATATTTTCATGATTCAATTCATGCCATATTTCAGTTTCTCTACGGAAAAACTTCTTAGCTGTTTCATTTTTGGTTCTGATAATTTTCATAGCTCTTAATTCACCATTATTTGAACGACATTCTCTTAATATTCCCCAAGCACCATAACCTATAATTTTACCGAGAGTATGATCTAATATAACGTTTCCCTCGTCAGTAATTTTATTTGATCTTGTGCTAAAACTTGATAAATACTGAAGAGCTGGTGAACTTTTATATTTTTTTTTGAATTTTTTTTTAACAACTCTTGTTATAGATTCAGCATTTGCTATAGGAGATAAATCTGCTAATAATTTACGTCGTACAGAAAATGGCAAATCACTAAAATTGTGAGGCAATTTTGAGGCAATTAACTCTTCCTCGTTATCCAATTCTTCAGTCGTATGGTCCTTATGACGAGTAGGGACAGAAACTGGATCAACTTGAGAGTGAAGTTTCCCGACAGGTGTATCAGATATCGTAGACGATGTTATACTTTCAATGACTGAAGAGTTAAAAGAGCTATTGTAATCATTGCCATAGTCATCCCATTGATTGACAGCCGTACTGAAATCAAAATCGGGTATATATTCATCCTCCATTCCTTTCAATTCAGCCGTCTTGGAAAACTCATTAACCGTGAAACTTCTCGAAGACCTAAAGATAGGCGACACTTTCGATAAACTATGCGCCGGCTGTCTCAAACGAATAGGTCTATGCTTATTGTCATCAAACATTCTTCTACCACTGATCTGACTAAAATTCGAAGTCTCATTTTCAGAGTATATCCGATGCAATTTCATTTTACTAGGTATATCCTGTAACTGGTCATATGCCTTGCTTTTCCTCAACCTATAGGCAGAGTCCGTTAACACATTCTTTGAACTTATGATGGCACTTTCTGAATCTGTACTGTCGCTATTCGACTCGGATATCTGAGACAACACCTTCTGCAGCGATGATTTTCTTGACCTTACAGACCCACCCACAACATCTCTATCCACTACCTTCCCTTGCTGTGGTATTTCATACCCCATTTGACATTAGATCACAAACACAATCTCACTTAACTAAAAAGAAAACGAAAAACTGTCTCAACAACCACAACCTAAATACCATAAACTAGATTACAATAGAAAAAAAATAACCAACGAGAAACAAAAATACACCCCCCCACCCCACCAACAATAAGACAGAACACACTTAATTACAAACCCTTTTCCAACTGGGTAATTTAAGTAAACATTTAAAAAGAGAAGAGCTTGGATGACATAAGCACAAAAAAATGATATGATTACATCAGCATTATATAAGCAAAATCGGAAATTCCAATTTTGGACATTTCACGTGACGTCAGGTGACTAGTACCCGGAATTTTATATCCAGCCAATTAGCGACTTTTGAAATTGGATTTTACCCATTTTTTTCCTCTCAAATTTAAACAAAACTGTTAAATCTTTATAACACTTATCTAAAAAAAAAAAAATGGGAGGTGGACCACATGCTAAGACTTATATGGGATGGTGGGGTTCTTTAGGATCGCCAGCACAAAAGGGTATTACTACCTATGCTGTTTCACCATTTGCTCAAAGACCATTGAAAGGTGTTGCTCACAGTGCTATCTTCAACGTTTTCAGAAGAGTTAAAAACCAAGCATTCTTTGTTGTTGTGCCAGGTATTGTTATTTGGGAATGGTGGGTTTCTGCTAGAGACTACAACGAATACTTGTATACCAAAGCCGGTAGAGAAGAATTAGAAAGAGTCAATGTTTAAGCATAATGAGGTAAAGAGACAGCATACGAGACCATATATATTTTAAGCAGGACTCGTTCTGGTATTAAGATATTCCAAAAAGAAAAAATATAATCTCTAACATTATTTAGAAAATTTAGAATTGTAGGATGCTATTCTATTTAGTACGTTTATAAATTTTTTCCAAGAACAATGATAAAACTTGGCCTTTGAAGCCTCTGCTTTCATCAGTGTTTTTGATCTTTGCTCTTAATTCGTTGGCAATATTCTCTTCATATTCGAGATAAATCTTATCGATACCTAATTCATTAAATAGTTGTTTAACTTTAGCCTCCTTTTTGTCGTCTTTGATACCGTAGTTCTCATCAAGGATTTTTCTTTGCTCTGAGGTGACTAATTTTAGTGCAGTGTTAATAACCCAACTACACTTATTATCTTGAATATCAGTACCAATTTTGCCAATATCTTCTGGTTTACCAAAACAGTCTAAATAGTCATCTTGGATTTGGAAGTATTCACCCAGTGGGATCAAGACATCATGTGCTTGTTTCAAATCCCTTTCATCACTGACACCAGCCGCATACATGGCTAATGCAACTGGTAAATAGAAGGAATAATAAGCAGTCTTAAAAATGACAATAAAGGAATGCTTAGCCAAGGAGAACTTGGACAAATCAACATGATCTTCTGGAGCGGTGATCAAATCCAACAATTGTCCCAATTCAGTTTGGAAGGTGACTTCATGAAACAATTCTAATAAATCAACATAATATGATTCCTTTTTGAAATATTTCTTTAATAGAATATATATGGCTGCTTCGAGCATAAACGAATCATTAATAGCTATATTTCCGACTTTCTCCTGCTTGTACCAACATGGCTGACCTCTTCTTGTAATTGACTGATCCATTATATCGTCTGCCACTAAGAAATAAGCCTGTAACAACTCAATAGCCCACCCCAAAATCGCTATTTTCTTGTACTCTTCTCTGGACAACTCATCGACTGACTTGAACCCTTTCAAGATAACATATGTATCGACGACCGAAATACCTCTGTTCAACTTCCCACCAGGTGTGTTGTAGTTCAAATTTTCAGTAAACCAATCAATAGCTTCCTGAGTCATTCCATAACCCTTCAACACCTCACTTAGCTCCTCAACGAGCTCAGGAAAGACACTTAAGAACTTATCTCTCTTTGCAACTTTGTCAGACATCTTATCAATTGAATAACTATTAATTCGTTTAAAAAAAATATGAAGTTGGACGATTTATACGAGATTAAATATATGGCCAAAAACCAACTAAAAAAAATAAACCAAGTTCGCGGATATATTTTACAAAACGATTTCGCGGAAGTAGTGTCATTACCAGAAATGTATTTTTCTTTAAAAGTTACCCTGACTTTTAGCTCATCTCGCAGAAAATTTTTGAAGAGGGCTCTCTTTTAAATTAAAGAAGGTTATATATATTGGAAATTATATTGTTAAAAAGATGGGTAAAGGTAAGCTTAAAGAGTCTTTGATCAATAAGTTGACAGTGGAGAGAGCTGCCAAGGAGCAATTAAAGAAAGAAAAGGCCGAGAAGGTCAAGGACCAAGGACCAAAGACGGTGACTAGAGAGGACCTAGAAAAGAAGAAAGAAGAGAAGAAAGAAGGGGAAAAAGTTAAGACAGAGGCTAAGGTTGTTGAGGCTGAAGAGGAGTACCAAAGCTCTGTTTTGTCTAAGAAGGAGCAAAGAAAGCTGAAAAAGGCGATTGAAGCCAAGTTACAGGGTAACGAGAGTGATGAGGAAGGTGATGAAGAGGAATCAGAGGAAGGTGACGTTGAGATTGCAGTAGAGGATGATTCAGAGATTGAGGAGTACTTGCTTGATCTTGAGAAGTTGGCCAGAAGTGACAGTGAGTCGGATTCAGAGGAGGATGATGAGGAGGAGGAGGAGGAGCACAATGATGAGCAAGGAGAAGAAGACGAAGATGAAGAAGACGAAGAAGAAGAAGACGAAGAAGAAGAAGACATCCCATTATCAGATGTCGAAATCGACTCGGATGCTGATATCGTCCCACACACAAAGTTAACCATCAACAACATTGCAGCTTTGAAGAACTCCTTAGATCGTATTGAACTACCATGGTCAAAACACTCCTTTATAGAACACCAGTCAATAACGTCGTCAGAGAAAGTTGAGTCTCAAGTCAAGGATATATACGACGATACCGAACGTGAGTTGGCATTCTATAAACAAGCTTTGAATGCAACAGTCGAAGGTCGTTCTAAACTATTAAAATTAAAAGTTCCGTTCACAAGACCACAAGATTATTTCGCAGAAATGGTTAAATCTGACGAGCATATGGACAAATTGAAAATCAAATTAGTTAAAGAAGCTACAGAGAAGAAGGCATCAATCGATGCTAGAAGACAAAGAGAATTGAAAAAATTCGGTAAACAAGTTCAAAATGCTACTCTACAAGACCGTCAAAAGCAAAAAAGAGAAACTCTTGATAAAATTAAAGGTTTGAAGAGAAAAAGACAAAATGAAGAAATAACTGGCGATGATTTTAATATTGCGATTGAAGAGGCAACTGCTGATTCTCAAGAACGTCAAGATAGAAGAGATAACAAAAGAAATAAACCAAATTCAAAGAGATTAGGTAAAAATGCCAAATACGGTCAAGGTGGTTTGAAAAGATTCAAAAGAAAGAATGATGCAGAATCAAGTAATGATATTTCAGATTTTTCTACTCGTAAAATGAAAGGAAAATCTGCTAAATCTCGTCCAGGTAAAAGTAAACGTTCAAGAAGGTAGGTGGGAAAGAAATAAATTTGATGCATTTCTCATAAAGTACATACAAAAAAAGAAGGTTGTTTTTCAATAATATTTAATTTGTAGAATTTAACTTAATAGGCCAAGTTCCTTTAAAGAATCAACAAGTTCCTTGTCAATATATTTAGCAAGACTTGGTTCACCAGTCAACCCTTTTCTTTTTCTAGTCTTCATGACGAAATCTCTTGCCAGACTATTTATTGGTGCAGGTCTCAATTTTGGTATGAAAACATCTTTATCCAGAGGATCTCCAGGTACAGTTGTCCAGCTATCAAAGTATAATGAAACTAAAGCTTGACCCTGAGTCGCAACTCTGATATCGGTTTCTAAACCAACTGAATCAATAACTGGCACAAATCCATAAATTTTATAAAGCTGGGTAGCAGAAATTGATACATCCTTTAAAACACCACCTCTTCTTTTATCTAGAATGGTCTCAATGATCTTAATTGTATTTGAAGTTGAAATTATTTCAATGGCAAAAATAGGCTCCATAAATTTAGGCGAGGATGTTAAAAATGAAGAATAGCAGGCTCTTCTTACCATTGAGATGATTTGCCCATTACCTCTTTGTAATGGATCATCAGAGAAACTAGCTTCAATAATTTTGAACTTTACATTTCTAATAGGTTCATCAGCTAATGGACCTTCACGAACTGCCCATTGGAAACCATGAATTATTGAACTTTTAAGTGAATTCAACAAGTTTTTATCAACTTCATCTGATAAAGTATCATCTAATAGGGCATTCGGTCCTGTAGAATCTGGACCAAAACTCCATAAAGATCTAGCAGCTAAAGAATCCCAATCATATTTATCTCTTAAAGTTCTATTAAGTTTGTTATTAATTTCAATTTTGCCGTTTTCAAGATCATTAACTAGACCTGATTCTAATGGCTCTGAAATGATAGTTATGGAGTTTTGTTCATTCTGTGATTTAATTGAGACTTTTGTGAAGCTACTATCAGCTATAGTTTCCGCAAACCTTGTAATTGGCTCAGATATTTTAATATTTATACCTGTGATATCTCTTAAATCATGGAGTAAGGAATCTAAATATAATTCACCGGATCCAAATATAACATGTTCACCGCTTTCTTCGACTTTAACTTCGACACCACAGTAAAATTTGTTGATTTTTCTCAAACCATCTAATAGTTTTGGTAGTTCTGATGGTACTTGCGGTTCAATAACAATTTTAAAAACAGCCCTTGTTAAATAATCTATTGGCTTGAAAATCGATAATTGCTCACCAATATCATTACCAAATATTGTACCTGATTTTGAAACTAGTGAAATTCCTCCAATGAGTACAATGGAACCTGATGGAGCTTCTTCAACAGGTATTTTATATCTACCCCCAGATATATATAATTCATCAATAGTGATAATTTCTAAATCCTCATCGTCCTCATTATAATTTTCACCAAGAATCCTTACTTTATCACCCTTTTTGATAGTACCGGAGAATATTCTAACTAAAGCAAGATTATTCTCAATCAATTTCGATATATGCCCTATTAATGGTCCTTCATTCGATGGGGTTTGAATGGAATTCAATATAATTTCAGAATCACCAGTATATAAATCACTTTTTGAATGATTTTCAGGTGATTTAAGATTTTCAATAACATCAACAAAAGCTGAAGAATTCCCAAAAATAAGCTTGACGGTCTCCTTTAGTAGGACCTGAGGGTCACGTTTTCGCAAGTCTTTGGTTATTGTAATTCCAAAATTGTCATATATAACTTTGCTTAGCTTATCAGGTTCTAATGTTAGCACATGAGTCACAATTTTGTATAAGGGCTCAAGTATGAAATGAATAAAACTTCTCTTTGTTCCCTTTGTTGAGAATTTATTAGTTTCTGAGTCGTAGTAGATATCACCCCATAGTCTTTTAGCGAACGAATCAATGTTAAGATCAATACCAAGTCTGTCTGAATACAATTTTGCAAAAGATCTCAAATTGAAGCAAAAATTTAATTCTGATGATGAGAATAAAACATTATTTAAACTTGGTGAAAATACTGAGTTATGCTTATAACTTGACAAATACTGATTTTCTTGAATATAGGTATTTATTTCATCAATACTGTTTCGTATTTTATGATATGAGTCCTGTGGTGGTAGTCTGAGTTCTAATATTAATCTGTCAACTTTATTTATGATGAATGCCAGCTCGAGATTATTAACCAATGCATTATCAATGGCCTTTGTAGCACCTATGGTCAAACCTTCAACGACGTCAACAATTACAACTGAAATATCGGTAATTCTCTGAGCAATAGCAACCTCATCTGCAAAGTTTATATGGCCTGGTGTATCTATGATATTTAACAAAACTGATGTATCTCTCAAATTCGGTAATAGCAACGACATAGGCGAGGATTTTATCGTTAGACCCCTTTCAATCTCTAACTTAGAATTATCTGTATAACGCAGTTTCTTGAAGGTCTTCGATTGTTTCGAGACGTTTTTCAACTTGTGAGTCTCCAATATCAAACTATCTAAGAATGATGTTTTCCCAGAATGCAAGCTCCCCACTAGGGAAACATTACGTATTTTAGAGGTTAACGATAATAGCTGTACTAGATACTCCTTGGAATAGCTTGTCTTGGGCAATTTCTTATCTTCAATCTTAAACTGTTTTGTTGTTATTGGCTTAACCAAAGGTTCATTAATTGACTGATTATCATGAGATTGAACGACTGTTTCGACATCAAGACCGAAAGTCTCTGACATCGTCGAATAGTACTTCTTATCTTGTAATATTACCTGGTTCTCTTGACGGTCTGAGTCCCCATCTTCATCCTCATGTTCAAACTCAACAGACGAGTCTGAAGACTCAGCATCCGAATCCAAAGGATCACCAATCAAATTACCGAATCTAGTAAGTGTTAGTACTTCTTCCTTTTACAAGGAGCCTCAACTTACTCATCGTAGAGATCCATCTTTTTTGTTTGAAGTTGTTTTATACCAGTTCATTTTTTTTTTTTCAATCATCAACTATTAACACCGGCTTCAACTTCACCACCCAGAAGATGTCTTATGAGCCTGTGGATGGGGGTTCCTACTCCAATAGGTTCATCCAGTCGATTAGCGAGGCAATTGAGAATGATATGGCTGTAAGTATGCGAAAAAGAAGGGCGAAGAACGAGCTACTAATGAACTCAGGACGATGTCGTCAATGTTGAGAAGTTCAAGTATGAACAGGAGCTAGATAAGAATCTCACGATCACTTCAGTGATTGGACTTGGGTTTGGGCTTATGAGTGCTCCGTTAAGTCTCGGTACGACAATGTCAAGTGTTTTGGTTGATGGTGGGCCTGCTACGATCATGGGTGGATATTTGATTGTATATATATTCACTCTGACATGTGCCTTATCGCTGGCTGAGATATCTTCCAAGTATCCTATTGAGCTGCATGGGGCAGCAGCAATAATAGCTAAGCCCAAGTATAGTCTTGTGTGTTCGTGGTTCACAGGATTCTTCTTGATAATTGGTAATTGGACAATGAGTACTAGCATAACGTTTGCAGGTGCTCAATTTATGTTATCAGTCTTTGGAATTTTGGATTCTGATTATGAAATTGATGGGTTCTTGACGGTTTTAGTATTTTATATTGTTGTTACAATATGTGGAGTTATAAATTTAAAATTCAGTAGGTATCTTGAATTGATCAATAAATTTTGTGTTTATTGGATAATTTATGCCATATTGTTAATAGATATACTACTGCTATTGTTCTCACGGAAATATCATAGCCTGAAATTCATTTTTACAGAATTTGATAATTCAAGATCAGGATGGCCAGGTCCGATGGCTTTTATGATTGGATTTCAACAGGCAAGTTTTATGCTACAAGGGTTTGGTCTATTACCTGCAATAAGTGAGGAGGTTGAGACTCCAGAAAAATCAGTACCGAAAGGTATATTATTGTCTGTCTTATTAGCTGGGGCTTCAGGATTTATATTCTTAATTCCAATATTGGCTGTTTTACCTGATATTTCTTCACTTATTGGTAAAGATAAAGGGATCATGCCAATCGTACTGATATTCAAGCTGGCAACCAAATCTGTTTTAGTGTCTTTCTTTTTAGTGATATTAATCATTGGAAATCTTTTATTTTCAGGTATTGGATCGATTGCGACTTCTTCAAGAGCTGTTTTCAGTATGAGTAGAGATGGTGCATTACCATTTGGTCAAATTTGGACATCTGTTGATTCAAAATCTGTTTCAAAAGTACCTAAAAATGCAGTTTTTCTTTCAATGGGTGTATCTTATCTTTTAGGTTTACTATCATTAATCTCTTCTACTGCATTTAATGCATTTGTTGGAGCTGCTGTAATATCATTATGTGCAGCTTCATTGATTCCAATCTTAAGTTCAATGTTAGGAGGTCGTAAAAAGGTTAGAGGTGCGGCTTTCAAGCTGAAATATATTGGATTCATAATCAATATTATAAGCATATTATGGCTATTATTCACGATTTTCATACTGAGTTTACCACCACAATTGCCAGTCAGTTGGAAAAGCATGAATTATGCTTCACTTGTTTTCGTTTTATTTGTTGGTCTTGTTAGTTTATTATGGGTAGTATGGGGTAAAGAGAATTTCCATGGCCCATTAGTTGATCGTGAGAATAATGAAAGAGTTGATGCAGCTCAATTACAAAATTCACAAAGTTTCCAAAAACTACAAAATATAGAACTTGAAACTATTGGTGAATCATCTACAAACTAGACATCTGTATAGATGGGAAAAAGTTTTTTCAATGACCACTAACATATGTAGCTTTGAATCTCATTTCTGAGTATTCTCTTGCTGTTTTATGGTCTATATCCCTTTTGGATTTATCAACCTCTTCAGTTCTGGCTGCTTCGACAATTGGTGATAGAATTAGAATCAATTCAACTTCATCTCCCGCATCGAAAAAGAAAACAATCGAATATCTGTCATTACCACTACTTGGTAATGTAACTCTATGAAGTGTTGATTTCAATATACCGTTTGTCCAATAGGACAATTGGGCTGCCATATTGACAACTATTGGAGCAGCTTTCCCGTTGGCCAAGTATTACTCATTAGGAGACTTGACGAATGGGACACTAGACAAATTCTTAGTCATCTCAAAGACTTCTAAACCTTCTTGACCTTCTTGTTGACACAACAATGTGATTGAGCCATAATCCGTATGTGTACCAGCTCTGACCCTTTGTTCAGTGTCCACCTTGGAAGTTGAAGGATAATGAAGCAATCTCATCGAAGTCATAGACACACCTTCTTCACACTGTCTATCAATTAGCACCACCTTTATCCTTGTCGATCTTGAGCCCAATTGCCAATATACCTTTTAGGTTCTCACAGAAAGAGCAGACAACAAGTTAACTTTTAATTCCCTCGACAATATTCAAACAGCTTTGCTAATTGGTGTCTCTATTATAATCACCGTTAACAAAATTGAACAGTCCAAAATTGAAAACCTCCTTTGGGTCACCTTTCTCCTAGATTTCGGCATCAAGATTTTCCTGGTGATAAGTTGTATAGACACAATCATTTGAGTCTATAGAGTAGTTCTCCTCGAGAGATAGTTTGAAGACTTTACTAGAAAAAACCCGATCAACTTGATGAAGATTGCTCTTCTTGCTTGCCCAAGTAAATGTATAGCTGCTATATATATATACGTCCCGAGAAAATAATTCTTATCAAGCGAGACTTGCTTATCTGCTTACCCATCACCAATTCCTTCGAGGATCTCAACAGTTACATCCTTGTGTCCTGACTTTTAAGCCAAATACCCTCAACCCTCACTAATTCACGTCATCACCACCGTCTTCTTGATGAGGATTGATAAACATACTGTCACAATCACACGTGTCACTATTAACTATGGAGAGAGATTCTAGATTGGACGGTGGAAGTGGAATTATTTGAGAAAAATATGTGCTAGTGAGCATCTCTTGCGTGCTTATCATTGAGAGTTAACTAAGACAAACCTATTACCACTAACAAGAGGGTTTCTATAGGGTTTACTGGTAGTAGTTTTACTCGTGTGGTTTCAAAAAGGGTCCTTAGTTTAGGTTCCAAGGGTAATTTACAGAACACCACGGTAATTAACAGAACTTTGTTTTTCTTCCAATTTCTTCAACGGGGGGCAAAAGTTCTCGAGAAAGCTCTACGTGTTAAAGAAGCAATTACAAAGAGATGTCACACGAAGGTGAAGAAGAACTATTAGAATACTCCGAACCGGAAGATAACATTGCCCCAGAATCAGCCGCTACTGAAAACAAGGACGGTGAGGATAAAAAGGGTTCATATGTTGGTGTCCATGCGACGGGGTTTAAAGACTTCTTGCTAAAACCTGAGTTGTCAAGAGCTATTGTTGATTGTGGGTTCGAGCACCCTTCAGAAGGTTAGTTAGTTTTGGTTATTGGTGAAGTTATAAATGTCAATTGAGTTGACATCTGGTGGTGTAGTTTGGCAGGTGGGGGTTGCTAAGAGGTGAAAACCAATGATCATTTATAATTTCAGTCAAGAGCCTGCCCGTGGGGGAGATCCCTATTAACATCAATTAGTCCAGCAAGTGTGTATCCCTCAGTCTATCCATGGTACCGATGTGCTATGCCAGGCAAAGTCAGGTTTGGGTAAAACTGCCGTTTTTGTTTTGTCCACCTTACAACAACTAGACCCAGTTGCAGGCGAAATCTCAACTGTTGTTATTTGTCACACTAGGGAACTAGCGTATCAAATCCGTAACGAGTATCAAAGATTCTCCAAGTATATGCCAGATGTTAGAACTGCCGTTTTCTACGGTGGTACAGACATCAAAAAGGATGCCGAGTTATTGAAGAACAAGGACACGACTCCACATATTGTTGTTGCGACTCCAGGTCGTCTTAATGCGTTACTAAGAGAAAAATACATTCGTTTAAATAACGTTAAAAACTTTGTTATTGACGAATGTGACAAGGTCTTGGAAGCCGTTGATATGAGAAGAGATGTCCAAGAAATCTTTAGAGCAACTCCACATGAAAAGCAAGTTATGTTTTTCAGTGCTACGCTTTCCCAGGAAATCAGACCAATTTGTAAGAAATTCTTGCAAAACCCATTAGAAATTTATGTTGATGATGAAACAAAACTAACATTACATGGGTTACAACAATACTATATCAAGTTGTCTGAACGTGAAAAAAACCGTCGTTTAGCAGATTTATTAGATTCATTAGAATTCAACCAAGTTATTATCTTTGTTAAATCAACTGCAAGAGCAAATGAACTAA
This sequence comes from Wickerhamomyces silvicola, assembly GCA_030570795.1. NCBI lineage: Eukaryota > Fungi > Ascomycota > Saccharomycetes > Phaffomycetales > Wickerhamomycetaceae > Wickerhamomyces > Wickerhamomyces silvicola. The sequence goes on along the minus strand of JAJLWN010000007.1, from coordinate 283,138 downwards.
ATAAAATTTTGAATGCTGCAAACTTCCCATCTATTGCAGTCCATTCGGGTATTCCGCAAGAGGAGAGAATTGCCAGATATAAATCCTTCAAGGACTTTAACAAAAGAATCTGTGTCTCGACTGACGTCTTTGGTAGAGGTATTGATATTGAAAGAATCAACTTGGCTATCAATTATGATTTACCAAGCGAAGCTGATCAATATTTACATAGAGTTGGTAGAGCTGGTAGATTTGGTACTAGAGGTTTGGCTGTAAGTTTTGTATCTACTGAAGAAGATGAACAGGTTTTAGCCAAAATCCAAGAGAGATTTGACGTCAAGATCACAGAATTCCCACAAGAAGGTATTGATCCATCAACCTATATGAATACCTGAGCTTCTTCTGACACACTCCCCTTTTTTTTTTTTTTGTTGTTGTATAAAAAAAGAATGTATTAAAGATTGTGATTTGTGTATACTATATTATGATTACATAAGTTATTATATAAACAAAATTTTTTTGGGGAAAATGAAAGTTACCCTTCTTTTGTTAGGGGCCAAAAATCTACCAAGGGTTCGAATTTACTTTCAAGGAGAGCCCTTTTAAAACAAGAAGGATTTAACTAAAAGATGTTTAGAGGTTCTAGGTTATTTATTCGTAAGCTGCATTATTCTCGTCCAGTTTATGCATTCAAAAGAAGAGTGGAGGAAGATATTCGATATCTAATTGATTCACTACCACCAGCTACAAAACTATATCAAAATGCAGATGGTTCTCCAAGACAACCAAGTGATCTAGAACTTCATAAGATTGCACAATTATCATTATTAGCCGAGAAAAGGAAGTTGAGGTTATGGGAATATTTTTTTCTGAGCGACTCAGATTCGAAACTTTATGCTGATAATTACACAGATATCGAGGCGTTGTTACCAAGCGTAGCTAATGGTGCTAGTGGTGATATTATTGATAAGATTCCGTATGAAGATTCCAGGGGGAATATCCAGTGGAGAATTGTGAAGAATGATGAAAAGGAAGGCTGGGAGAACTTGTCGTATTATGGATTAGTCCCCGGTTTAATTTTACTAGTTGGAGTGAATGTTTTCAAAGACGGTGAGGATGTTGACGAATGGGCGTCTCATGAATTGAAGTTAAGGGCGTTGGAGGAAGATAATACGACTGAGGAGGCTTCTGCAAAACTAGTAGATGTAGGAAAGGCATCGAGTGAGATTAAACAGAGAGATAACTTAATTATCGAAAGAATTCTAGCTGGTGAATATGATAGATTGGCCGGGCTTCAACTAAAGAAACCTGCATCATTGATAGGAGATCTTGAATTAGACGACAAGGCGTAGAGATTCTATTTTTATTTATTTATATTTAATATTTATTTAATATTTATTTTAAGACATAATATACACATCATCTTGGGAAACTTTGAGTCGGAATTTTCTCCTCCTCAGTTAAAACTTGCGAGGCTAATAAGCCTAAAGTATCAAGCATTTCATTTCCTGATTTTCTTCTTTTTTTGTTGTTTAATCTTGACCTAAGTTTTATTATTTCTTTATTTTTATTAATAATTTCATTTTTATACTTCTTCAATGTCTGCTTTTGGTGAGTTGTCTTAGCCATGAGGCTACTGATACTTTCATTTTGATTCTTTAGTCTTTCAACTTCTCTTTTTGTCAATTCGTTCTCAACTTCATATCTCATATCTGCATCCTTTGATGAGATGGACAATAGTTGTGATTTTATTTTATATTTACCAACTTCTAATCTTGATTTAACCAATGAAGAGGTTAGATTCTCCACTAAGTCTCTGACGTTATTATCTTTTATATTGCCCTGTAAGAATGAATTTGATCTTTCTATAAGATTGGTATATGATTCTTGTAACTCTTCCTTATCATCCAGACTCGTTTGCGACGCTGTCGATAAAGTGTCAATTGATGAGGTGGATCTCGAGAAAGGGACTGGATCTGTCACACTCTTGAGCTCTTTCTCGTTTAACTGGCTCATTGATGGACCATTAGGGCTTCTATTTTTCTTCTCTCTCCTAAAGGCTTCGTAAACAAAAACACGTCAAAATTTCGCGTTGTGATTACCGAGAAGAGTAGGCGGAGACACTAGCCTGGAGAGCTAGGCAGAGCTAGGCAGAGCTAGGCAGGAGAAGCTTCACTAATAAAATCAAGATGGAAAGATAAACCAGAGGACATAACACCAACTACAAGCTATAAATAATTCCTTTTCTTTTTTTATATATCTAATTATTGGAAAAAGAAGTCAGTGTACATAAGATGACGAAAAAAAGATTTGGGAATTCTTTAACGGTAAGATTTTTGGAATCTGGCTCTGGCACCACGACCACCGAATTTCTTTGGTTCTGGTTGTCTTGCATCTGCAATCAATAAGGTTCTATCATATGAAACGAATGCCTTTTTTAATTCATTTTTAGATTGTTCGTCAACGAATTTTTGGTGGTAAGCAACTAAACCTTTAGCGATTGCTTGTCTGATAGCATAAACTTGTGAAACGTGACCACCACCAGTGACTCTAACTCTGATATCGATGTTGGCGAATTTATCTAAACCAACCAAGATTAATGGTTCGTAAACTTTGAAACGTAAAATTTCTGGTTCAACCAAGGTGATTGGAGCACCATTGACTTTAATTAAACCTCGACCTTCTTTAACATGAGCAACAGCAGTGGCTGATTTCTTTTTACCAAAAGTCTAGACTGTTAGTAAAACCCTTTTGATAACATGAAGATATTGAGAATACAACAACTTGCCGACTACGCAGTAGTAGACTACGCAGTAGTAGCAGCAAGAACAGCGGCATAACTACAACCCCACCACCACCACTAAACATTTGGCCCCCCCTCCCCATTCCACAATATCCCCTCCAGACACTTCTAACATACTTGAACACTTTTAACTTTTCTTTCAGTCGACATGATTACTTATGATGAGTATTAACTTATAAAGCAAATTTGTCTCTCTCTCTTTTTTTTTTTTTCCTTCATGGGCAAGAAAAAAAAGTAAGTGTTGAGTTGTGTTGCTCGAAACAAAACTATTACCCGAAATAGATCAAATGGTAAGGGACACTTAAAAAAATCCTAAAAAAAAATTTTTAAATTTTTTAATTAGAGTGCGCTAAACAATTCTGTCATTTTAATAAGTGTATATTTATAATATTATTATTTTATTATTATTATTATTTTTTAAGAGAGAGAGAGACAATTGTGTGTGGGGGGGGGGGACAGTACAAGTTCGCGGTTGGGAGAGAAGGTGTAGGTGGTAAAAAAGTAGGGTAAAAGGGTAAAGTGGGGGGTGTTCTCTTCATCTAAAAGTTCCTTTTATAAAATGAGAGATGAGCTGGGAAAAGGTGGGTAAGGCGGGAAAATTAAAGTGACTGCTGTTTTTTGACAGTTATGCAATAGTGTATTGTTTAATTATTCTGTGTATCGCTCTAAAGGGTCTTCAACACACACTCACACCACACACCACACACACACTCACACCACACCACACATCTATTAAAAATGTAGGCCAAACCTTGTTATAAGTCGTATCTTTAAAAAACAATCTCATAAGCCAACAAAAATGGAAGGAAGGAAGGGGTTTGTGACTGCTATAACACCCAAACACCTTCATACCAATAAAGAGAAAATAAACGCTACAAAATAATAAAAAGTAATAAAAAATAAAATAATAGATAATAACGTGTCTATACCATATAAAATGCTGCACGTACCATGACTCTCTCTTTTGAGAAACGGTTACGGAGCCCATGGGATTTTTTTTTTTTTCCACACACACACACAAAAGCTTCATATAACAAAACCCAAACAAAATTTCATCATCTTTTAAAACTAGCAGTATTATTAATTCACAATGGGTATGTATGGACCACGGTATGAGATAAATGTTTGGATGACTGGCTAAGTCTTTGAGGATTTATGCTCTTTTTTGGGTTTTGCGGGTGTCAATATATACTAACCAATATATATAGCTATTTCAAAGAATTTACCATTATTGAAGAATCACTTCAGAAAACACTGGCAAGAAAGGGTCAAAGTTCACTTTGACCAAGCTGGTAAAAAAGCTTCAAGAAGATCTGCTAGAGTTTCTAAAGCTGCTAAAATTGCTCCAAGACCTTTAGACTCTTTAAGACCAGTTGTTAGAGCCCCAACTATTAAATATAACAGAAAAATTAGAGCAGGTAGAGGTTTCACTTTACGTGAAGTCAAAGCTGCAGGTTTAACTCCAGCTTATGCTAGAACCATTGGTATCTCTGTTGACCACCGTCGTCAAAACAGATCCACCGAAATTTTTGAATTAAACGTTCAAAGATTAAAAGAATACCAATCTAAATTGATTGTTTTCCCAAGAAAGGGTAAAGCCCCAGAAGCTGAACAAGTTTTGTCAACTGCTGCTTCATTCCCAGTTGTTCAACCAGCTACAGAATCTGAACCAAGAGCCGTTAATGTCCCAGAACAAACTGCTTACAGAACCTTGAGATTAGCCAGATCCGATAAAAGATACAGAGGTATCAGAGAAAAGAGAGCTAAAGAAAAAGCTGAAGCTGAGGCTGAAAAGAAAAAATAAGGAGACTTGAATTCTGAATTTATGTATAAAAGAATAAAAAGGGTTTTATTTATATGAATGTAAGTGTAGGCTATATAGTGTAGTGAAACAAAGCTTTATAGTGTAGCTCGCTAGCCCATACATTGAATTATAGTTGAAATCTAAAAACTACCCGAACACAGCTGGCCCTGTGTCTACAGATTATTTATGTCACTTACGGTCCATATATTAAAATACCAACCTTAAAATACACCCATCATTTTAATCGAATAAACCGAATCCCATATCGTCATCTGATTCTTCTTTAGCTTCTTCAACTTCTTCTTCAGCAGCAGCTTCTTCAGCAGCAGCACCACCAACGGCACCACCAACAGCAGCAGCGGAAGAAGTACCAGCACCGGCAGAGAAGTTGGTTAATAAGGCTTTGACATCTTGACCTTCTAAGGCTTTGGCGAATAAATCAGCATAAATTTTTTCAACAGTGACGTTAGCAGCTGAGGTTAAAGTTAACAAGTTTTCTGAAGAAATTTCAACTTCAGAATCAGCTAAGATTAAAGCAGCGTATGATAAAGCAGTTTCAGTAGACATTTTAGAATTTAAGAATAATCAATTTAAGCTAAAAGCAGACTATTTCTTTGAGATGTTTGATTGTGAATTTTGGTATACTTTCCAAAAAAAATCTTGTGTGTGTGTGGAAAGTCGATGTAAAAGATGTCTGGATGTTCTTCTTCTTTTTAAATTAAAAGAAGTCATAGAAGAAAAGGCACGTGACATAATATAGGGCTACCATATTAAACAGAGAGAATAACATTACACACATATTTGTTTTTTTATCTTTTCCATTTCATTAAAGCAAAGCTAGTTTCAGCGACGTGAGCTTGATTCTCTCCTTTTCCTAGTTGCTTCGTCCAATAAGCTTAATCTCATAGCTTCTTCAATCATCTTTTGTTCAATATCGTGCTCATTATCTTGGATCAATAAATTACTTGCATGTATTGCACTAGCAGTCGCAGCTCTTTTGGCCAATTTTGCTCTTGCACTCAGTAGCTTTGTTTCCCAATCTGGTCTTATGAAGTCAGTTGTTATAACTTGCGGATGGCTTGGTGGTAAAGAACCACGTCTTGTTACACTCTCTTTCCTGAAATAGGTTTCTTGAAGCTCAAAATTTGTAGCTTCTGTATCCTCTAATATAGCATTGTCGGACGGTAACCTGAAGTTCCCCGGTGCGATACCTCCTAACCCAGTTTTAAATATTGGAGGTTGATATGTAACTCCAAAGTTTGGCGTTGCACAATACGGGCAGCTTGAAGGTTCCGATATCAAAAGATTTGGATCGTTTTTGGGCCCGTCATCATCTTCATTGTCATGCGGGAAGTGAGGTTCTAATCTTTGGATTTGAACAAAGCACTCGGAACAAATACTTTGATTGCAGCATCTTGAGTGATTCAGCCATTTTGGATAGTATAAAAAGCATATGGGACATTCAACGCTGTTTCTATAAAGTGCTAATTTTAAATCTTTTGAAAATGCTTGCTTCGAAGTTTGTTTTTCTCTTTTAAACCTTTCCTCTTCATCATTCTGCCATTGTAGCTTTTTCAACTTTAATTCTTTGTCAAACTTCTTGGATAAATGCTTTCTCAACTCCTTTTTACTCAAGCTCGACTCATCAACAGAGTCGACGTCATACAATAAATCCTCATCTTCATCTTCAGCTTCATGAGGTAATGCGTGCAATTTCAAGCCATCAATGTATCTCAATAATTTCTCATCAGACCAGTTCTTATCAAACTCTTGCAAAGGTGTATAGAATGGAGCTAGTTTTCTCTCTATTATCGCCTCTTTAACAACGCTTATTTTGTAATCTAAATTCAAATTGTAAATCCCGTAAGGAGACAAATACCCACCATCAACATTTTCATCATATTTAACAACAAGCCCCTGAGCATGTGCCTCCTTAAACATTTCCTTATCCCTCGTAGACTGTCTTTTCACTGTTCGAAACTTCTGAACTGGGAACCCTTGTGATGCATGATGTAAATTTGATATTGTTGAAGTAATGGAACTACCTCGTCTTCTAGAGTTCAAACTAGAACTGGTGCGCTCTTCCTTTGCTGGAACATTACCCATGTCTACCAACACACCAGAAATTATACTGTCTATAAAATTTCGAAATCAAGAATCCCCCTTAAGAACTTGAAAATATCTCTTTTATTCAAATCAAAACTCCCGCTTTTTGGTTATTTTGACATTTTCTTATCGAGTGTTGCGATTACCGGATCCTCTATTTCATGCCGACTCGGACTAAAAAGCCCAATAGGTGGTATCTACAAAATGAATTTATATAGAAGATTTTATTGTATTGAAGTTAATCCTACTCCAAATCCAACTCCAATCATGGCCAGTGCTATTAGTAATACGGAAATCCCTGTTATTGTACTTAGTTTCTTGATTTGGGGACCAACCGGCCCGATATGTTGATCCAATAGTCCAAATCCAAGAAAGAAAAACAATGGTGGGACAAGAAATGATATTAAATAAGCCAATAATGCGAGGCTATTTGGGTTTCTGTATGCCGGCTTGGTAAGATTCGATCTGTAAAAATGAACTTTCTCTATTAGGTCATCATTGTAATAGCCTTCATCGTCATCTGCTGAAGCTCTGTGAAGTGGCTCAGTAGAGGTGAAACGTTGTTTTTTCAAAGTCTTTATAGTGACAGGCTGCAATAGTGCCTCTGATCTTTGGACACTGACGATTCTACCTCTTTTGATCGAAACATCATCCCTTGCCTCGGATGACAGTGAATGCAGTGAAGGTGTAAGAGCTTCGACAGGAACGGTTTCCTTCTGCACTATAGGATGCTCCATGGGTACCCTGAGGTTCAGCTCCAAGTCATTTCCTATGAGATGTAATGGGCCTGGTGTTTTTTTCCTTGATATTTCAAGGTTTAATAGTGATCGTCTTGTGGAATATGCCGATTTGTAGGATGACGTAGAAAGCGATGATGACGACGTCTTCTTTTCAGGTTCGCCAAATTTGGGGTTTAAACCCTCTGGATACACATACGCATCATATATTGTCTTTATTGCTTGCTCACCTTCTTCATCTGAAGGATTGATGTCTGGTAGATGTGGTGGTGCTGCCACATCTGGCGTAGACAGGCTCGAATATTGTAGAACTTTAGATGAATGAGGTTGTTTATTTGATGAACTTTCCAATACACTATATTCCGATGAACCTGCAATCGATAATCTAGATTGCGTCCCTTTCAGATGAAATTCTCTTAACGACGGTTGTCTATTAACATTTAACTCGTGTAAAATTGAACTGTCAACATTCAGACTAGAGAACCTGCTCAAGTCATTTTCCTCCTGAGTCTCATTAATAATATCACGGAAAACGCTGAAGCTCTTATTTACTCCATTTTCATCAAGATAGGATTCTCTAAAATATGATCGTCTGAGTTTCGAAGAGTTCGAGCTCGAGCTCGAGTTATTGAACAGCTGCGACCTATTCAGCTGCTTTATCAAGAAAGATTCCTCAGAATCTGTTGATATTGATTGTTCTGGTACCACTGAACTATCAGACATTGAAATGTTGTATCTTTATACTGTATTAGCCAAAAAAAAAGAAACAAGGAAGCAGCGGAAGTAAAAGGAACTATTGCCCCAATAGGTTTGCTATTATGGGAAGAGCTTTTTTATTCTATGAATCTTCTCTTCAGCTGAATCCACCTTTAATTTGATATACTTGTTTGTTTACATGTTGGAAGGTACATAGTTGCCTGCCCTTACCATTAAGAAAAAAATAAACATGACTAACATATGACTAATCATATCCACGTGATACAAAATATCCAAAAATATCACGTGACAAAACACGTGACCAAAAACAAACAAACCAAATAAGTCCACCCAGTGCTGCGCAACCTCCATTAAAAAAAGAGAGAGATAATTCACCACAAAAAAAATTCACTCAAAGATGTGCTCTCTGGTGTCTGAGACACCCAACTAGAGTTCACACAAGTCTTACAAGTGTGTGAACACGTTGATCGAGCCCCATTTCGCACTATTAGTCAACGTATCTCCCCCAGACGCGTCGTCTCCTTTCGCATTGTTCTTTTGAGATTCTCCCTTCCAATTTCGCACACTGTCTTAATGTAGAGACGAGGCTTTTATTTTATAGGCTCATTAGATACACATTTCCACACGCTTCCTTTTTCCTTTCCCCATTCTTTCCCTTATACAATACCAGCTTCTCGAGGCAAAAAAGAAAAAAAAAAAGAACCACAAAAATAAAGAAATACCACACATGCCAGGGCGATCATAAATAATTGTGTTCAGCCTGTCTCAGACACAAGATGAAGTGAAGATCTCCAAGATACACCAATCAATTGTCACTGTCTGGGTGGCCTACGTCTGTGTCTACACCTGCACCTAGCCCGATTGGGTTAATCTACAAATATGACGAACCCACCATTATCTTGACCTTAGACACCTTAGCAGTGAAGATCATCTTCAACATCCACTACTTGTTAGGCTTATTAGCCCCAAGTTGGGTTTCTCTTTGGTGGAACTAATTCCTGGTTGGAGCACATTATTAAGGGAAAAATCCCACACACACACACACACCTTCCTGTTGAGCTATTTAAGAAATGTGATATCCCACCTTTTCTTTCACTCTCTTTCTTTCTTATCTATTATACATTATAAAAACCACATATTTATAAAAATTAAAACAAAGAATGGCGGAAACAGATATTCCAAGCAATTTTAAATCTTCATTGCCTCCTCGTAAGAGAGCAAAGACTAAGGAGGAGAAAGAACAACGTCGTGTTGAACGTATATTAAGAAATAGAAAAGCCGCTCATGCTTCAAGAGAGAAGAAGAGAAAACACGTCGAGTTCCTTGAGACGTATGTGTTGGAGTTGGAGAAACAGCTTAATTTGTCAAAGAGTGTTAATGCTAAGTTATTGAGAATTTATGATGGCGGCAATGAAGAAATTAACAAGTTGGTTACGAAGGTTGAGGCGTTACCCGACATTAAACAGTTGAAGCAAGTACACGATATGAGGACACACGAGTTCCCAAAGACACCAGAGTCGTTTATGTCGTCTCCAAAATCAGTCAACGATTATGAGGAGTCGAGACAGACTTCGATGTGTGAAGTTTCTAATGACTTTGTCGATGGGATGTTGTCACCACACTCGTCGCCTGTTTCCGCGAACAAGTTCTCGTTGGATATAATTGGAAACCAGTTCAATGGATACCCGGTTTTGGTGAAGGCCGAGAACAACATGCCTCATTTTGGTGATGTACCTGTTGAGACGATGCCTTTTGATAGATTCAACGCCAATACATTTGATAATGATTATGGATTTGACGAGTTGCGTAATCCAGCAGTGATTACGGTTAAGTGTTGACGCGGGGAAATGATTTGTGTTGTGTCCTATTGTTTTTTGAAATCAGTAGATTTCTGATTATAGGACACAATTGTAATTTCCAACTCCCCCCCCCAGGAAACGCTTATTTTGACTGAGAAAGCCCGATGCGCCTTCAAATCTATTTGATTTAAATGATTTTGTATTGCTTGAGTAATGAGAGTGGTTTTATTTTTAAACGACCTTATCTTTAGTTTGAATTGGATTTCAGGGTTTTCTATTATGAAAAAGAAGGAATTTTTTCTTTTTCTTTCTTTCTTTCCCTCTTTTTTTTTTTGCTATCACAACGGTGTGTGTTTTCAAGCTTATATTTGAAGTTTATTAGTCGATTATTTAAGGCATGTGGCGCTCTGATCAGCGACTGGTCTTTATTTTTGGTTGACTTTTTACGCTTCAATAATTTGTTTGAACACACCTATTTGTTTGATATTGAAATTGAAATAGAGAGAATTTAATAGGTTTAACTAGAAGCTTTATTTTTTTTCGCTCGTTATTCAAAAAAAAACCTTTCAATCTAGCTCTTGACTTTGAGATGGGAGTTTTTTATTTTTCATTTCTATTACTTTTATTTTAAAGGCTTTTTTTTCTCCAGGGAAGAACAAAAAGATAATTTGGGGTCATTTTTATTTTTTATGGTTGGGTTTTTCTTTATATACTCCTATATGTATAATATTTGTTATAAATTTATCATGTAGTTTTTATTCTCTAGATGTTATCACTTGATAATCTTGAGCATCAACTCGTTCACCTTCCCTTATACTGGAAGTTACCCAATAACTATTCACAATTCTTATTGTCTCAACACTTTTGTCTGTAAAGCGTGAAACATTCACTAACTTCTTTCTAACCTCTTTTACCTTGTTTAAGATTTCTTCATCATTAATAACAACTATCAAATTAGAATGTTCTAAATCTAAGACAATGTCTGCACCGAAGGCCTCTAGCTTCAATTTTGTTAATCTATATTCAAAATCAAATCTTTTTGTAAGAATATAGACTTTTAACCCACTAAATAAATCAAGATTTAAATCAGGAGTTCCCTCAACTTCTGAAACCTCAATCTTGTTAAATAATTTCTTCAGATCTTCAACTGTTAAAGGTGTATAAAGACTATTACCGAATTCATCAACCCTCTTATTGGCCTTTAATTCTAATGATTTAGAAACATTCAAGCAATGCTTTGGCTCAATTTTAATAATAGAACCATTTTTAATGCATTCAAATATCCATAAAGGTCGAATGATATCATAACCCCTATTTCTTAGTTGTTTCGCTTCATTTGTTAGTTTACTACTAATAACTCTCAGATTCACAACATCGTTTATCTTATTTTGATTTTTTGTAACACTACCACCATGTTTATGAATAATTTCAATCATCTCATCAATTTTGATTTGTGCTCTTTCATAATATGTATCTGTTAAGATCATAAATGTTAACCCTCTAAAAATATCTGTTAATCGAATAACTTCTTCACCCTTGTTCCAAGTCTCTTCATCAAGTGTCTCTAGCTTTCTCTTTCTTTCCAGCATCCTCCTCTTTTGAATTACAATATGATTTGTTGAGTCTGTTTTAGACCGTGATTCTTTCATTGCTAAATATTCATCAAGTGTAGCAGAGTCTTTCCAACTTTTATCATCTCTGATCTTTCTCATATATGAATGATATAGTGTTGAAGCAACTTTATAGTTTTTGGATATACTCTTATCAATCGACCTTGCTTTAACTTCAACAATAAATGACTCTCTTGGATCAATCCATTCTTGAGGTTCTCTTTTACCAAATTCAATTAACTCTGGAGGTGGCTTTATTTTAGAAAAATCTTTCCATTTCCCTTGGGTTAATTGATCAATTTTACGATAATCATCCTGATCAAATCCATTTGCAATTCGACAAAAACTCCAAAACTTTGAGTCTTTAAAGTTACTTGAATCGTTATCTGTAATCCTTAAACCACAATAATACATATCTTTTTTACTCTTCTCTCTACCTATTACAACTAAATCGACATTCTCCCCAAATTCTTCTAGATATTCTGGTTTGATCTTATACCAAACATCTGCTCGCTTATCAATGTAATATTTTGATCTTCTTTTTTTAACAACAATGCCTTCAGAACCTTTTGAAATTGCATCCGTTAGTGCTGATTTAACAGAATCTTCATCTTCAGCCTCAATGATATTTATTATTTCAAGAAATCCCTTCTCAGGTTTGAGTATTGAACTTAAAATATGTCTTCTATTTTCCAGTGAGGTATTGACTAGTGACTTCCCATTTAGATATAAAACATCAAAAACCATAAATAAAGGTCTGGCTGAAACATCATCATAGATTCCATCATGGAGTCTTTGAAGTTCTTGCATTGCAGTACCTTTCAAGACTCCAAACGGAAGTAGAGCATTTCTTAAAGGATCAAAAGACACCATTTCACCATCCAATACACAGGATTTGACAGAATCAAGAAATTTTATATGTGGTGAAATACATCCAGTCTTCAAGTTCTCTCCATATAAATAAGTATAATCTGTTGCCTTTCTACTCCAATATTGAATTTTTGTCCCATAATTTTCAAAATGCATTTGCATTCTTTCCCCATCCATTTTCTCTTCAATATAGAACTCATTTCCTAATAACTGAACCATTTTACCATACGTTGTAGTAAGCTTCTTAGCTAGCTGAGGTGCAAAAGGTTTACCTAAATTAATAGCAAGTGCATCATTTTCAAGTCTTTTTGCAGGATCATACAATTTATATGCAACTGTTTTCAAGCTTGTGACAACACTGAGATACTTGGTAGCATCTGGATGCCATAGATTCAATAGTAAATTTTCCATTTTCCCTACAATATTCTTTTTCAATAAAATATCAAAGAAATATTGTAGTTCGATAAAACTCATAGTTTCAAGAGCATTATTTAATACTTTGATTTGATCCTCCTTCTTCGAGTCAAATCTAGCCAAATTGTCCAAAATTTCATTAACTTGAGATATTGATAATGTCCCACCTTTTATATCAGGTTTTCTTGATTTTATAACCTCAATACAAACATCTGACATTTTTTGATCTTTAGCACTTCTGGAACGTTTCCACTTCATGATCTTTTCTGTAGTTTCTGAATTCTTGGGTATTTTCATTATTTCTAGTATTCTTCTACCTAGAACATTATCTCTAATATTGTAGATTCTTGATCTATCTTTATGAGGTAATATCAATATCAAAGCAGGATATATATTGACACCCACGACTGAACGCCATTCCTTGAAGAATAACTCAATAACCTTTCTTTTCTGCTCTGTGATATTCATCATGTGATTTCTACTTATAGCTTGCAATTTCTCAAATAAGCTCTCACAAAGCCATTTGAATGATGGTAATGGGCCACCGAAATTCTTTGGAGCATCTGAATCTTTCACTTCTTCATCTATATAAACTGATATCTGCCAGGGATTATCAAACTCCTGCTTGATGAGATGTTGGGACCTTTCCATAGCTTGGAGTTAGTGAACTTACATAGTTAACTTCCATATAGGAACAAAGAGCCAGGGCACTACAACCACTATCACTCAATCTTTTATTATAATGTTTCCTAGAGCATCTAGTTCAGGTTCAGACTCGTCTCTGTAATCTTCTTCTTCTTCTTCTTCTACCTCCTCCTCCTCATCCTCTTCTTCTTCTTCGAATTCTGACGTTGGTAAATCTCTGTGATTAGTGTTACCTTGGAGCCATAGGTCTTCCGTCTCAGAATGTTCTTTCCTTTGTCTCACCTCTTGCTGTAACCTCTCCAGCCATTCCTCTTCAACCTTCTTGACAGAATCTGAGTCGGTGCACTGTTGGTACAGCTCGAGAATCTCTTTATTTATATCTAGGAATGCTGGACCCCAGGAAAAATTGTCTAGAAGGTCTGCAGCCCAATCAGTGTGTCCAACAATAGCAAAACAGGCAGCCAAAGCCTCGACGCAGTTCAGCTTCCATGGTCTCCCATAGTTCACCTGGTTCGCTGCAACAAGATACGGCAAAAGCCTCTCATGCTTGCCACCAATCTTATTGAATGGCACCTCATCCAGCCTTGCCCACGAACACTCGACAACAGCAGCACCATTAGCCTCGACAATCTCGAGATCATTAGGACAGACAACTCCTTTACCATTTGGACTAGCCGAGTTAGAAACCCAATCAATCAAAAACACATTGCAAAGCTCTACTTACGAAACAACAATACCTTGGAATTTCTGCCCGACCCTCAGACTCTTGATAAGACCTAGTCTCTCTAGCTTCTTACCACTACAGCGTTTGGGATCACAATGGTCAAAATCCTAATATTTGGTCAGAACTCTCTCTCTCTAGATCATCTTTTTACTTACCCACATAGCCAACTTTGTATGGAATTTCTCGGCTCCAACGTGCTGCCTACTCTCTGTTCTCCTATTATGCTTGCCTCCAGACGCCCTTACAGGCTTGACCCTAGCTTCACTCCCTTTGTTCTTTCCTTTAGCCATTTATTCCTCTTCGAGAGCTCATCGCTACTAAAAAATTCTTTATTTTAAAGGAAATTTCCGACTTAAAACAAGTACTTAAAAGTACCGGATATCTGCATTTTTTATACAGCCATAAAGACGATCCAGGAAACTTATTTGTAATATAAGGCTTCATCAATAGCTGCTAAATCTAGTAGTATTGAGGATAAAGATGGGTATAAAGGCTAGCAGGCTCTCACTTCATTAACAATTTGCGTTTATACTAAGAGATTAGGGGGGGTTTTTGGTGGTTGTTTGTTCATTTTATTTCGGGTTAGAAGCATGCAGTAAAGATCACATATATTAAGGAATATTATAAAATTTAATGCCTTCACATCTATTGTTGTTGCTAAATTCCTTGCTCAACGCCAAATTCAACAATCCACGGTCTCTGGAAATTCGCAGTTGAAAAAGAGGTTTATAACAAAGTTGTCGAGCAGCTGGGAGGACGGTACTATAATACTCATACCTCCAATAGATATACTTGTAAACTATGATGATAAAGATTCAGAAATACGGTATAGTGATCTTTGCTACTCGTCTGAAATCCTGGTGGATCATGTAATTACGACAACAGAATTTCAAAACACGAGCATCTTTATGACTCTTAGCAATAAAGAGGTTCTGATAAAGAAGGATGTCCTATTCACAGGTAAAAAATTCAAGAAGTCTCTAAGACTAAAGATTATAGAATGTGATTACTTCCAGAATCTGGAATAAACAAAAAGTAAACAAGGAAATGTAAATGTTCAAGGACTTGTTGAAGTAGATGAAAGAAATTTCCATGCTTTAACATCAAGTACAGGCTTTACTCGAAATGCTGGTGCAAAGCAAGCCAAAAAAACAGCAGCCTTCGTTCCTAGCCAAATTTGTTGAATTGAAAAGACAAAAAGTTGAAACATAGTTATTGAAAAATATCGAAGATGTGAAACAAAATCTTGTTGATCTCTCAATAAGGATCTTAAATTCAACAATGAAACCATGGCGATGGAGATGAATAGTTTTTTGTTATTCAAAGCTGATTATTTAAAACTAACGTTGAGAAAACATATTGAAAAGGAACTCAAGGATTTAAATTTTAAAAAGATGATGTTACAAAGAACTCTAGATGAATTACGTGCTCTAAAATAGTCAGATTTGTGTAATATCAGTGGAATTAATGAAATATTAACATAAAAGTCAATTCTCTATAAATACAGTAAAATTATTCCGATTGGTTGTTGTTGCGATTATTCAAGAAGCTTCCAGCAAGATTCTGCAAAGCTGGATTATTTAGTAAATTGCTCAAATCTGGAGCACCACCTGCGCTTTCGCCAGTACCTTGACCTTCTCCGGAACCACCACCTAAACCAAATTGTTGAGCCATTTGCTGAACGGCTGGGTTGCTGAACAAGTTTTGTAAAGCACCTGGATTCTGCATCATTTGTTGAGCATACTGCATCAACTGTGGGTTGTTTAGCATCTCAGCAAAGTTTGGTGCACCACCAGCACCACCAGCACCACCAGCACCACCTAATAATGAAGAGAAATCTGGTAAACCTTCAGCACCTCCAGCATTAGGAATAGTTGATGGAGCTTCACGAGTTTCAGAAATGCCTTGATCTAGTTGTTCCTCGACTCTTCTTTTGGCAGTTTCATAACCTTTCTTCATAGCATCTGATGGTGAATCACCTTCAACTTCTATACCTTTCTTATAAGCTTCAAGAGCCTCTTTTGGCTTGTTTAAGGCGTAATTGGCCAAACCCAATCTTGAGTATGCCTTTGAGTAACTTGGATCAATTTCAATCGCAGCGGTAGCATCTTCAACAGCTTCTTCATGCTTTCTTAATGATGAGTATGCTGCTGCTCTATTTGATAAATAAACAGGGTTATTTGGAATCAACTTTATAGCTTCACTATACTTGGCAACAGCTTCTTCAAAGTCTTTACGAGCCATAGCTTTGTTTCCTTCTAACTTCAAGGCGTCTGCCCTTGTGATTGTCTCTTCATCTTCTTCAATATGGACCGGAACTTCAACTGGTGCTTCCTCTAGCTTCACAGACTTGAATTCTTCCAAAATATCTTTCAATGATTTATTACCGAAAGCCGACTTCAACACTTTAGCATCATCCTCTTTACTAACTTCAAATGCATCAGCAATACAATCAATAGCGACGTCGATCGAATCGACGTAATCCTCAGAAACATCTTTGTTCTTGACTGAACTTTTCAAGAAGTTTATTATTTGAAGAGCAACTTCTTTATTTGACATTATGAAACAGTAAAATAAAATGAAGATTGAAATATATAAAAAATCGCCTTCAATTGTTAATGATAGTTATTTAAACATCTTCTAGTGCCTTCTATTAGCTTTGATGGGGGTTTTTTCTTTTCCGCGAAAAGGTTTTGTAATTTGAATTTATTTCTAATTTTGATTACATAATAATATATTAGTAAGTCTGTTTTGAGACCTTTTTTCGGCAAGATCTGTTCCTCGTGGCCCAATGGTCACGGCGTCTGGCTACGATTTAAGTAGTTACTTCTGAAACCAGAAGATTCCAGGTTCGACTCCTGGCGGGGAAGATTCTTTTTTGTTGTTGTTATTATTGGAAATAACATACATATAAATAGATGTTGATTATTATATTTTTGATACATTTACAGATACGAAATAATACAATGTCTATATTTCATTTATAAAGAGTCTTTAGTTTTTTCCAATTAGCTGTTCGACTTTTGCTTCTAAGACTTTTAATCTTTCATCCTTGTCTAGATTGGCAGCCACAAGTCTTGCAATGACTTGTTCCAAGTTTTCAGTGACCTGAGCTAACTTTTCAATGGAACCTTTGAGCGTCAATGGCTTAACAGTAGAATTGGTGTCAGAAAATGCACTGTCCTGCTTAGCTAGTTTAGGTTCAGCGTTTGGTTCAGCTTTTGGTTCAGCTTTTGTTTCAGCTTTTGGTTCAACTTTTGGTTCAACTTTTGTTTCTGGTTGCTTTTCTTTTGGCTGAGGTGTTATCTCTTTGACGAGTTTCTCTGAAACTTTTTCTTCCTCTTCATCACTCCAAGTGGACTCAGTCACCTCTTTTGGTTCTTGCTCATCATCAAGGTCTGCTGCCTTTTTCAACAAAGAGTTAACTTCTTCTTTTTGCAGTAATTTATCAACCTTAGTATCTGGACTAGAATGACCGGAAGATGGTTCAACCTCCTTTGATTGTGTTTCCTTTGCTGCTTTTGGTTCTTCCTTTGATTCTTTTGATGCCTCTTTTGATGCCTCTTTTGGCTTATCTTGTTTGACCTCCTTCTTAACTTCAGGTGCTGAAGATGGTTTCAATTCTGGCTTCGAACCATTGTATAATGACTCTAAGGAGACCAAGATAGGACCATCAACACTTTTACCACTAAACCATTCTTCTGAAGATAATGCAGGCTGGTTAGATGGAGCATCTGGATAAATATCATCCTGGAAAATTTCTGATTTTCTTGGAACAATAAAGGAAACTGGTTCAATAGCAGAGTCTTTAACAGTCTTGTAAAGTTTCAGAACCTCGTTTTCAGCAAGATTAACAGTTCTCTTTGGAGCGACAGCTAACCCTCTTTGAGGATCAGTTGATTGATATTCAGATAATGGGAACAATTCATCATCTTGAAACTCATAATAACGAATATTACCATCACCTTTACCACCGACATACAAGATTTTATTAGAATCGTCAAAAAATGGAATTAAAACACCAGCAGAAGCATCAATTGAGTAGAAACCTCCAATTGGACCAGCAGAGATATTCTGTGAATCCCACACACCCAATTGACGGTCGGACAAACGTGAGAAGCCCGTGGTACCAATACGGTTTGAGTTTCCCAACCACACGACTCTTGAAGCCTTAGCCCCAGTATGACCTGGACCTTCGCTAATGATTTCATTTGATCTGATATCCCAAACGCGCAGTGTCTTATCACGCGATGTAGTGGCCAATAGATTACCGTTGAAGTTGAACGAGAACGACGTGATCAGATCCTTATGAGTTAAAGTGATCTTATCCTTACCATTTTCAACATCCCATAGTTTAACCGTATAATCGAGAGATGAAGACGCTGCAACATTCTCAGCAGTTGGGTGGAACTGAACATGCCCAACTTTCCTCTTGTGCCCTGAATAAAGCGCAACAGGCGCGATATCTTTAATTTCACCGTCATCATCCAAGTAGCTGTGAAAGGAATAGTCCTCTGGCACTTTCCACACACCAACTTTAGTGTCATCAGAGCCTGAAATGATTATATTCTCATTGAACGGGTTGAAGTCCGTATCCAACACCGTGGCAGTATGACCCCTGAACAATGGCACTTGATCAGGCGCCTTACCAACTTCATTAACAGGGATGACAGCAAACGCACCACCACCAGAAGCACTCCAATTGACCGAGATATATTTCCCATTTGCCTATAGTGTTAACCCGCTGTCTCTTTCACCCTTTCACACCATACTTACTTTGATCAGATTCGAATCCCACGCATTGGTACTAATCTTAATGTTGTCATAGTTAAGCTCCTTCTTTGCAGCTTGACCGTACACATGACGATACTTCGAAGCACGTACAAACCTTCCACTTTTACAAATTGTCAGTAGCCAGAACTCACACTGTCATTTCCATGAAACTCACCTCATTTTTTTCTTTTTTTCCTATACTTGTTTAAGCTCTGTTAATTGTTAATAGGAGAGTTCAAATTTCCTCGAAACCTCATGAAAAAGAGAGTAAAAGCACACTAAAAGGGACCTAAAAAAAAAGGTTAAAGACATACGCGATTTCGCCAAAGCCAGCTAAGAAAAGGACTTCACACACTCCAGAGTCGTCTACACGATACTTCCAGGCAAATAATAGGGAGAAACGTCCCTTTTATTGTCCTTATTCGACTCCCTTTAAGGCCCCATATAGCGAAAACACGGTTCGGCAAACACATGAAACAAGTAGGCCAAAAAAAAAAAACTTATACAAAGCCCATATATAAAGAGCTCTAAGCCCTTACAAGCAGATTTAGAATCGCAGTATCAGGTTATTGCTGGTGATATTTGTTTAAGCTCAGGAATCTTTGGTAGTTCTGGGGGGTTTTTTTTTTACCTTTTAGAGTGGGAAAATGAGCGATAGTGCGCTAGCAACAGACTTGGATCTACAGAAACTAGTTGATCTGATTCGAGAGTCACATAGGAAGGTGGATGATGATGTTTTACAGCAGTCGGCTTTGCAATTGTCTATTGATTATATACGCAAATACTCCGATCAGCGGCACTTGTTTTGCGACAAAAGGATGTATCCCGCTGGAGTCCATTCATTGATTCTATTCTCATTTGGCGAGAATGGTGCGTTGACGTGGTTTAAGACGAAGCTGGCTGACAGCTTGAACAAGTGCACGAAGTGTATGTCGCTGTTTCACAGGGGGAGGGCTAAACTCATTCAGACGTTTGCTGTTGATAGAGGTGTTGATGCGTCGAGTGTGCAGCAGTTTTCTACGATAATTCTAGCATGGGAGGCTCAGAGGCTCTTGAAACGGTTGGAGGATGCTTACGAGACGTATCTGAAGGCAAAAGAGCAAAATTCGAAGGCGCAAATACCCGTTGAGCTACTTTTCGGAGTGGCAGAATGTCTTTGTGGTCCTGGCATGTTGAGAATCAATGAAGATTTAAAAACGCTGTTCAGCAAATTGCTCTATTCGTTGCTAGTCGCCGATCACCCTTTTGTCAGGAAGGCAAGTACTATTACGCCGGGCCTTATTTATCTTCTTTTTGAAGGAGACCATGTTCAGAGGCGATGGTCTTTTAAGTTATTAGACGCGTTATATACTCCTGAAAAACTATTGAAATCTTCGCAAGTCTATCCCGATATTTTAGAAGAGTTTGAAATCCATTTTCTTGGTATCCAGGATCCTAACTTTTTCACTAATCAACGATGCGAACTTTTTTACAGAAATTGTCAACCACTTTTTAAACTGTTTGATGGAGAAGCTATACTTACAAAGTTCTCTCTACCACCAGATATCGACTCGGTTAGACAAGTTGTCAAATTTGATATTGTAACATTATCAAAATTACTTCAAACGCATATTATGGCATATCTTAACGAACCTTTACCCTACATCTTGCGATTCCTAACACTTATTTTAGACAGACTTGGTGATCAGTTTTGGAATCAGATAACCCCATACACGTTCCATAATATATTGGAAACAGTAACAGGAAGTCCTCATTATTTACACCATCTTGCTATTTTGAAAGATCTTATAATAGTTCCAGGAGAGTTAAATCCTGATGCACGTTTAAACGATCTATTATCGTGGATCGACCCATTCATTGAGACTTTAGACTCTTCAGGTCAACAACAATCTTTTAATAGAATTTCCCTTTACTTAATTACTCAAGTGGAAAGTCAAAATGCTATCAATCTCGATACAAAATCTACTATTTTCAAGAAATCTTGTTCTTTACTCTCAGCATCATTAACATTACCAAGTAAATTGTATAGTCCATCATTTAGAACCGACTTACTACTAAGAAGTGACGCAAGAGTTGTTGTTAGTACAAAACTTATTAGATTCATGGATTATGCTACTGCAAAGGCTATTTTCCACCCTGAATATGAGCGTTCCAAGAATGGTGAGGTTGTAAAATTATCTATTGATATCATCTGCAAAGCTTTAAGGTTTGATATTTTAACATTTGCCCAGAATAGTTATGATATTTATAACGGATCCCAACCTTCAACCTTAAAGTTTTCGCCAGAATTATTTAAGCTAATATTGAAACAAAACTTTGGAACCCAATTGGAGCTATCTTATCAACTACTCTCATCTCTGGAAAATGTTTCAACCATTGTTCCAAGTGGTTCGCAAAAAAATGATGTTACAGAATTTTTAGAATATTTAAGACAATTTTTTGTTAAATTTAGTGATATTGATCCCACTAATACAAAAATGATTCTTTCTAATTCAAGAAGTTTAAAGGGCTATTGGGCATGTGTGTTTTCATCTGATAAAAACGTTTATCAATCTGCTGTTGATATTTTATATGAGACATTTGATGCAGAAGGTAGACTTGAAGGAATCCATGCACTGTTAGAAAATAATCTTGAAGCTGGTATCAAAGCCATTAATGATAATTTAACAAATTTGATATTTATCAAATTTTTTGAGCCTTGCCCAAGAGCTGTAAGAGTATTAACTGATGTGATTCAAGCTTTAAATAGTCCTATTAACGGTTTATTTGGTAAGCAATCTAAATTTAATGATTCTATCAAGGAATCTTTAGGGTTTCTGTGGAATAGACTATGGACATTTTTAGACCTAATTTATGTTGAGACTATCAAATGGGCAAATAAATATGATGATTTGGTTGAATTTACTAGAGATACCTTAGATCTTTCGCATGCTGTTATCGCATGTTTCAGCACAATAAATAAAATTCAGCAAGGGGATGATCCAAAGAAGACCTTCACAAGTATTACGAATACATTCCCTGATATGCTTGTCTGGTTAAGGTTAAGTGATCCAGGGTTGTTGGCCTCTTGTGTGAAACTAATATCCTCCACTGTTGATCTAGCTACAAGTCTAGATTTAAATTTAGATACAAAGGTCATTGAATTATTGGCTAAATACGGTTCAAGAGCTAAGAGGTTCAACAATAAGTTGACTGATCAACAGTCCAACGAAATTCTTGCAAGAGCGAAAATATTTGATAAAAAGCTAGTTGAAAGTGTCATTCAAGAATCAGAAACTTATAGAAGAAGTAAATTACCAGATCAAGGACAATCTACAGTAAAGGAAATTTCACCACCAGTTGAAGCAGCTGTACCACGTCCGAAAGGTCAATTAAAGATCACAAACTTCGGAAGTCTTTCAAAGACTCCGACACCTGCACCTGCATTGAAGACAAATTTCCCCAAATCAGCACTTGAGAAAGCTCGTGAGCAATTGCTGAGCGAAAAAGCCTCTAAAAAGATTCATCCACCTGCTCCTTTGGGTTTCAATATTAGAAAGAGACAGCTTAAAGACTCTGATGATAGTTCAGATGATGATAATGATGGTAGTGAAGATGTACATGCTCTATTCAACATAGCAAAGAAACCTGTACTGAAGACCGCAGGAATTACTCTTTTGGGTGGTAGTTTGAATAGGCCAAAGAAAGTTTCGGTTGATGAGAAAAAGAGAGAAGAGGAGTACAGTAGATTAAGATTGAACGTTGATTTGAAACCGTTGTACCGAAAAGTGTTGAAATGGTCCTATAGAAGAGAAGATGATTATCCCGAAGCTGATGATAAAGAATTGAGGACTGTTGCGGATAAGTTCAACTCTGCAGAAGATTATATTGCAACTTATGAGCCACTTTTATTATTAGAATGTTGGCAGGCAATTGTTGCTGCTCGAACAAAAGAGGAAAACAAACCTTTGATAATTACTGTTGGTTCCAAGAGTACAGTTGACGATTTCTTCGAGGTATTCTTTAGTATTACTAAAACTGAATTAAATGAGAAGGGTATAAACGATTCTGATTTAGTCGTTTTAGCTCTGTGTGAAAATAATTCTGCTGAAGCATCTCTTTCTGAATTCAAGAAATCAAGGGTCACTTGTTTGGGTAAGATTCATGAAATTAAACACGTGAAAGGAGATAGAGCAGATCTTACTGTCAGAGTTACTCGTTCTGCTGCATTGAACAATGCTTTAACTCCTCAAATACCAGTAATGTTAATGCGTGTGATGCAGATGACAACTATTGAAAGAGAGTATAGTTCACTATTAGGCCTTAAGTATTACAATTTATCGAAAGAAATTCTTCAAGCGAAGGCTGATTCAGCAATTGAAATCCCCTCAAATGATATCACTAAAGTCCAGGAGAGCTATAAGGTAAATGAATCACAAGCTAAAGCTATTGTTTCATCCTTGAACACCACAGGCTTCTCATTGATTCAAGGTCCTCCTGGAACTGGTAAAACTAAAACAATTTTAGGTATAATTGGTTATATGTTATCCAGCTTCCGTGCTGTTTCCTCAATTGTAATTCCTCAAGGAGGTCAACCTGTTTCAAATAGTGCAGAAACTCCCAAAAACAGAAAAGTTTTAGTTTGTGCTCCAAGTAATGCAGCTGTTGATGAACTTGTATTACGTCTTAAAGATGGTATTATGAACTCTAAGGGTGATAGATATATACCGAAACTCGTTCGTTTAGGTCGTTCTGATGCAATTAACTCAGCTGTCAAAGATATGACTCTTGAAGAATTAGTTGATGCTCAGCTGGGCAAAGCAGGACCAAATATCAGTAACATGGATTCGTTACACAAGGAACTAGCTGAAGTTAAAAAGAATCTTGATGAATGCAAGGTTAAGATTTCTGATGAGAAAAATCCTGCTGGCGATGAAGTTTATGCTAAACGAAGAGAATTAACCCAGAAAGCCAATGCAATAAAGAAAAGAATGGATGAAGAGAGAGAGAGACAGACAACTGTTTACAGAAATAGAGAAATTAACAGAAGAAATCTACAAGCCAAAATTCTTGGAGAGGCTGATATTATTTGCTCTACGTTATCAGGGTCAGCTCATGATATGGTTGCTAATATTGGTATTAAATTTGATTCAGTTATCATTGATGAGGCATGTCAATGTACTGAATTGTCAGCTATTATTCCCTTAAGATATGGGTGTAAACGTTGTATCATGGTTGGTGACCCAAATCAATTACCACCTACAGTTATCTCAAACGTCGCAGCAGAATCCAAATATGATCAGAGTTTATTTGTGAGAATGGCAAAAAATGTCACACCTTTGTTATTGGACGTTCAATATCGTATGAACTCATCTATTTCTGAGTTTCCTTCTAAGAAATTCTATAATGGTGCTCTAAAAGATGGGCCTAATATAGATTCTTTAACGGCTCGACCATGGCATAAGGACGACTTACTTGCTCCATATAGATTTTTTGATATATCAGAAGGTCAGCAAATACAAAACTCAAAGACATTCTCCTATACAAACAAAGTGGAAGTTGATATTGCTATCGAACTAGTTAATAAGCTTTTGTCGGATTACCAGCGCCTTGACTTCAGAAATAAGATTGGCATAATTACACCGTATAAAGAGCAAAACCGTTTATTACAGCAAGCATTTGTTAGACAATTTGGAAACTCTATCAAATCTGAAATTAGTTTCAATACAATTGATGGCTTTCAAGGTCAAGAAAAGGAGATTATTATAATGTCTTGTGTGCGTGCTGATCCTCAAAGTAATAGTGTGGGGTTTCTAAGAGATTTTCGTCGTATGAACGTTGCATTAACAAGACCTAAATGCTCTTTGTGGATCCTAGGGAATCACGACAGTTTAATTAAGAATGAATTATGGAATGATTTAATAACTGATGCTAAGGATAGAGGAGCATTATTAGAAGCTAAGAAAGGTTTTACTAAATCCAATACAAAATTTAGAACTTATGATAAAGAAAGCGACTCAACAAAGCCTTCTCTGAACACACAATATATTAGAGAAACCAATAAGAATAAAGAAAATCAGAAAACTCAATCACGTGGGAAAGCAAAACCTATACAATCAGGTACTGTAGAGAAATCATTAGATAATTCTTTCAAGAAACCCATTAGTGAAAGTCGAAAGATCTCAAACACATATAACAAACCTCCAGAATATGACAATTTGAACTCTTATGAGCATATTACTAGACATCCAGTGGCTGCAAGATCAGGAACGTTGACACCAACATCAAGTATCACTAATAGCGTTCCTACTAATAATAGACCTACCAATAGCATGGTTGCCAATAGCAGACCTACTAATAGCATAGCTACCAGTAACATACCTACCAATAGTATACCTACTAATGGTATAGCTACTGAGAACATAGCTTCAAGGTCCGGTACACTTCCACCACAACCTACAAGTAAAGATAATCTTTTACCTCCAAGACAACCTCAACAACCAAAGCCTAAAAAAAGGCAACAATCTTCAAGTATCTTTTTACAGAAAAGAAGAAAACGTTAAATAGGTCCTTTACGAATTACCTGTTTAGCATTAAAGCATTCTATTAATTAGTTTTTTTTTCCCGTAGACACTAATCCTTTTTTGTCTGTTTAGTGTCATTAGGTATGCTCTTAGCCTTCCCAGTCATTAAACTATCTTTAAATCCCATTGGTAAAGATGATGCAAAACTTCCAGCTCCTGTTACAAGTGTTGGTTCGGGTGGTGATGACGATACGACTGGTTCTGCGACAGCTAAGAGCCCTAATGGTTTATTCGTTCTATGTGCCGTTGATGGTGATGGTGATGGTTTTGAAGCTGACATCTCGAGACCCTTTTTTAGAGTATCGATCTCTGTAGTAAATAACTGGTTCAAAAATTTATCTGCATTCCCAAAAGTCTTACTTCTTTCTAATAACAGATCATAAGTTTTCCTTAAAGAACTTTCTATCCTTTCCTTGGTTAATGGGATAGACTCTTGAGGCTGAGTTAACAAGACTAATAATTCATCCTCTAGATTATTTAGAATCTCTGACGTATTCTCCAAGATTATTGAAGATTCTTGAAATTCAATTTCTTTATCTTTAAAGTTCTTGATACCATCTGTAACTGATTCTATTTGTCTTCTTAGGATTTCTAAGATTGTTGAAGTGTTAACCTGTGAATGTTGAGGATGGTTTAACGTAGTCAGCTTGTTTATTAATGAACCTAGAATCTTATTTTGTCTGTCATTTGAGCTAAATGGTAATAAATGATCGGGAATTATAGAATTCTCAGCAGATAGTTTCGATATAGCATTTGTTTCGACACGTTCAATCTCTCTTAACGTCTCCAAGTAAGAGCTAGTTCTACTCTCAATTATACTTTGAGATTGTACGATTTCGTTTTTGAGTACTTTCTTCTTTTCTTTCAGCTGTTGCAAGCGAGTTTCTAATCCTTCGATTTCTGTATCAACAGATTTAGATTCTTGTACTAATTGGCTTAGTCTGTAACCTTCCCCTTCATCTTCATTTCTTATTTCTTTAATTTTAGTATTTATCTCCTCCTTTAAAGAGTCCCATTCTATAAAAGATGACAATATCGTAGACTTCTTCCTTAGCTCTATCTCATAGAGTTCTACTATTGCCTGGTATATTAAATTGAGCTCTTTAAAACAGTTCAATAAATCCTTTCTCACTTTCCTCGTACTTGATCCTTTCTGTGAATCTATTGAGTAGAATTGTACTAACTGGTCCATTTTCTGATAAGCATTGTTCCTTTCTGATAGAAGAGACAATAATGGATCATCAGGATTATGTGAATAACCTCTATTGTAGGTTGGGATGTTCCTTATCAATGATCTTTCAGGCTGATATCTCGCTGAGAATGAAACGCTGTTTAAAACTGAGTCATTATCTCCCCATAATGAAGCCGACCTATCATCACTATCTTCATACGAATTATCGAACAATAATTGTGTTGGATTTTGAAACCTTCTTGAGTCCGAGAGTTTCAACTCATTGAATCTGTGGCTACCATCTTCTCCCGGCGTTTTAGGCTCACCACTCCCTGTAGTATAACTTTGCGTAGAGCTCTTATCAACATTGCTGAACCGTCCTAAATTCCCATTGTTTTCTAATGATGCAGAACCTTCTATTGAACTATCACTCTCAGAGAAAGTCATATGGTCTAAAGGATACGGTAAAGGAGTATTTGGTGAATTTGGTGAGTTTACTGACTTCTTCCTCTTACTAAAAGAGGATTTTATACTCGTCATTTTACTTTTTTTTCCAATGATAATTCGAGTAAAGTTAGTTGATATATGAATTAATTATGACACAAGAGATAAGTTTGCTCGGTTCTCGTCCCAAAGTGGAAACTGATACACGTGACTAAGTCGAAATTATTATTTGATTATATAATCAAATTTTTTCTAAAGGTGATGATGATTCTTTTTTGGCGAAGGTTTGTTCAAGTTATCATAGTTTGAGATCAATTTGTATTCAAGAATTGGAGGCTAAATATCGGAGTATACTGTAAGGATTCCGAGGGGTGAACAGGTATTAGCTCAATTCATCAAGAAATCAGTTTAATTTTAGCAATAATATTTTAGTTTCGAGAGTCACCTAGGGGGAAGATGTCACTATTCTTTAAGTCGCCGTTAGATCTCGAAGTAAGGTTCGATGGTGAAGACTCAAGGCCACAGAAGGAACACAAATCCTCGACGGGCAAAAAGGATAAGTACCTCTTGTATGAAGATGGTGAAACGGTATCAGGTAGTGTAACAGTTAGAGTTAAAGATGGTAAGAGAGTTGAACATACAGGTATCAAAGCTCAATTGTTTGGAGTAATCGAGATAGCCAACGGCAAAAGAGACGAGTTTTTGTGTTTGAGCCATGATTTAGCATCAGCTGCGGAGTTGGATCACAGTGAGACTTATCCATTTAGTTTCAAAGATGTTGAAAAAAGATATGAGAGTTACAAGGGCAAAAACATAAGCGTCAATTATTATGTCAAGATAACGGTATTAAGGAAAAATGCAGACATTACAAAAGTGAAAAAATTTTGGGTTTATATCTATTCAAATCCAACAGATTTGAAAAAGTTGATAAAACTAGACATTGGCATTGAGAACTGTTTACATATTGAGTTCGAATATTCCAAATCAACGTATAGCTTAAAGGATGTCTTGGTTGGCAGAATATATTTCTTATTAACAAGATTGAAAATAAAGCATATGGAAATTAGTTTGATAACAAGAGAAACCGTTGGAGTCCAGCCAAACCAACTGAGTGATTCTAGTACGATAAGGTACGAAATCATGGATGGATCTCCAGTTAAAGGAGAAACAATTCCAATTCGTTTATTCTTAGGTGGGTATGACCTAACTCCAACAACAAAGACAAATCTTTTCAACGTCAAAAACTATTTAAGTTTAGTAATCATTGATGAGGATGGAAGAAGGTATTTCAAACAAAGTGAAATCATTTTGTTTCGTAATAAATGAATAGCTCTTCTATTAAGTTGTTTATGTAATCCATTTCTCGGTATGCGGTACCCCCCACAAATTCCGAACTGGTTTCCACCCCGCAAAATATCCCACTTTGTGATAATTAATCCGAATTTCCACATGATCAGATAGTGAGTTTTATGCAAAAAAAGCAGTTAAGTAATGGGGAGTGTGCCCCCTCAGTCATGAGATATAAGTGTTGATGATGTTTCTGTTTTTGTAAATTGACGAAACAAAAAAAAAAAAAAAAAAAACTTTGACAGCTGCTACAGTCACAAAGGTTGAAGAGCCAGCATTGAAGCTGAAAGTTAATCCTCTAGAAACCGAGAAAACTAAGCTAATTGAGGATTTGGGAGCCAAAACCTCTGTACAAACTTTTGGTGATTGGAGAGATGATTTCTTGAGGGAAGGATTTGTTGTTGTTAAAGGTGCAATTCCACAGGAAAGAGCACACCAAAGACGTAATTTTGATTGGCTAAAAGCTTTGATTCTTTTAATGTTTCAACTCCGGGGTTGGAAGATCCTAATTTTAAAAGTCAAACCATGGCCTCATGTCCACCAGTCTCGTTTCAGAAATGGGTTAAGCTGTGTCCAAGGTATCGCTTCGTTAAGCCATGCAGGCCCAAAAGATGGCTCGTTAGTAGTTTTCAAGTATAGTCATAAATTGACTGAGAGATATTTCAAAGAGGTTTTGGGCGAAGAGAACTGGTCTTCATTAGATTCTGTCGGTATTCCTGAAGAAGGCTTACACTGGTTTATTGCAGAGTCTCATAAAGTCTAGGCTGAGCCGGGTGATTTTATTCTTTGGGTTTCAATAACTGGGGTGCACTGCCTGATGCTGACAGCGATGTTATTAGAACTATTGCATGCTGAGTTTGCGACTGCCGACTCGTTAGCGAAGAAGCAAGATGCCTTTGATTATTGAGTTGTTTCTACGCATTGGGCACATGATAACATTAACCCAAGATATGACAGTCTTAGCCAACGGAGTGCCAGATCCTAAGGACACAGGTGTTCCAAGAGAGGTTCCAGAGTTGAATGATGAATTATTGAAGCTAACTGGTGCCAAAGGTTATTGAAGTTGATTAATCTAGGGAGATAATGTATAGAGATAAGTTTTTCAGTTTTGATGTATTTAGACAAAGCGTAGAGAGGAGAGACTATCATAGTAGAGATATTAGACAATTGTGATTGCAATCCGAGGGTGTTGAACAAAGACCAAAAATATGCATGATTATTTTAGACATAGCTAATAGAAAATGCCGATATACATGTCTATATGTCCGTTCCAGGCCGTCTACCAGGCCAGTCTACCAATGAGGAAACAATAAGAATTAAGAATTTACAGTCAATCGCTCATTGCTCAAAGAAGAATACAATCCAGACATATGGGGGAAATGGCGTACTGGACAAAATGGTATGCGCCAGTATGGGGAATCGTTCAGAGAAGTCTCGATATGAATATAAGTGTAGAAGCTAGAAGATTATTGCAAGGGGGAAAGTATGAAGAGGGCGCTTCTAACATACTGTTGTATGCGCTTGAATTTTTTTTGTATCTTTTTATACTACGAAGAGACATAGAGTGGTGGGTTTTCTGGATATTAGACTCAGAGCAACCATAAGAGCGGAACAATCACAAGCAAACTGGGACAGGCTGGAATTTCTAGTTGTTCCACGGTTACTATAACAGGTTTGACAAGATACACATAAAGGACACTTTATCGATACTAAGAGGGGAAAAAAAAAATATTATGATTCAAGAAGTTACAGTCAAACCATATCCAAGAACCAATAGAATCTCTGGCAATTTTGCACTTCCAACCTTTTGAGTCCCTTTTTTTTTTTTGGCATTAAACTCCCCCCTGTTGACAGTAATCTTAATTCAAATTGTACGTGGGTGGACTTGCAGTTGTCCTGCATAGCCCTTGCATGAGTCAGAATCAAAATATTTCCGGGGTAAGGTGTGACTACGTCATGTGTCCTGAAACCTTATGCATGATGGGGCCGTATCTGGTGTCTAATACGCATCAAAATATAAGTAGGTTTAACACCCATCGAGTCATCTCTGTTTTTTCAACACCTTTATAATGTCGTTGAAATCCTACTCCTTCTTTTCTGGTGAACCATAAAGTTTACCCCCTCAAAAGATGGGTAACGGATTAATCGAAAAAGATACTCAGGATTTAAGCTCTGAGACAAGTGGTCGAGATTTAAATGTAGACTTGACCCACGAGAAGTTGGAAGTGTTGAGTAATGAAAATTTCAATACTGACAAGGACTTCGAAGAGCTTGAAATCTCTGCGGAGAACTTCAAAGCTGGTAGAAGTTGGTTTCAGAGACTACTAGCTCTTCAGTATGAGTTGAACTTTGAGAACAAACAGCATATGGTTTATTTATTAGGTGCGTTTAGTGCTGCTGCTGGGCTACTATCTGGCTTGGATCAGTCGATTATTAGTGGTGCCTCGGTGGGAATGAAGCCCTCGCTACACTTGACGGACCATGAAGCGTCGTTGATTTCTTCATTGATGCCATTGGGTGCAATGGCAGGTTCAATCTTGATGACACCGCTGAATGAATGGCTTGGTAGAAGATTCTCTATTATTGTTTCTTGTATCTGGTATACTGTTGGTGCTGCAATCTGTAGTGGGTCCCACACTCATAATATGATGTACGCTGGCCGGTTTATATTGGGTGTTGGTGTTGGAATTGAAGGTGGTTGTGTTGGGATTTATATCTCAGAGTCTGTGCCAGCATCTGTTCGTGGTAATCTTGTCTCGTTGTATCAGTTTAACATAGCACTAGGTGAGGTTTTAGGATATTCCGTTTCTGCTATGTTCTATGAAGTGCGTGGTGGCTGGAGATTTATGGTTGGTTCATCGTTAATTTTTTCGACCCTATTGTTCTTTGGTTTATTCTTTTTACCAGAGTCTCCAAGATATTTAGTTCATAAGAACAGAGTTGGTGAAGCTTATTCAGTTTGGAAAAGATTGAGAGACATTAATGATCCAAAAAATAAACTAGAATTCCTTGAATTGAAACGAGCTGCTGATCAAGAACGTGAGCGTAGAGCACATGAAACTAGATTCCAGGTCGCTTTTGAATTGTTTAGAATTAAAAGAAATTTAAGGGCTTTAGTTTACTCAGTCACTATGATAACCTTGGGTCAATTAACAGGTGTTAATGCAGTCATGTATTACATGTCAACATTAATGCGGAAAATAGGATTTACTGAGAAGCATTCTGTCTTTATGTCACTGCTTGGTGGTGGAGCCTTGATGCTTGGTACCATTCCTGCAATCTTGTGGATGGATAGATTTGGTCGCCGTACATGGGGGATGAATATTGTTGGGTTCTTTATTGGTTTAATCTTTGTTGGTGTTGGTTATTTGATCAACCCTTTAACGAACGCTCCAGCTGCTGAGGGTGTTTATTTGACTGGTATTATTCTTTATATGGGATTCTTTGGTTCATACTCTTGTCTTACTTGGGTCATACCTGCAGAAAGTTTCGATCTGAAGACGAGATCACTCGGTATGACTATATGTTCAACCTTCTTATACTTATGGTCATTTACAGTAACTTACAATTTCACCAGAATGCAAGAAAAGATGACATATACTGGCTTAACTCTAGGATTTTACGGTGGTATCGCATTTCTTGGATTCATATATCAACTACTATTCATGCCAGAGACTAAAGATAAGACTTTAGAGGAAATTGATGATATTTTTTCAAAACCCACCCTTGATATTGCTAAAGAAAACCTTGCAAACATAAAAAGATCCATAGCCAATTTTAAGACTACATTTAACAGGAAATAACTTTTTATAATAAGATTTTAATTGTGTTGATTTATATTTTTGTAAGCATAAAATGTGTCAAAATATTGGACTTCTTCTTTAGGAAACATATCGCATTGGCCACAGTTCTTCGAGGAACTTTTTATATAATGGAGTGTAAATATATAATTTGTATAATAAACAATGACGAAGAGACAAAGGACCCATCGAAAGAAAACACTGATTTTGAATGCCTTCTCCACAGGCTCGTTACCTTCCAATTATCCTGGTGCTTGGAAGCATCCTGGTAACAGATCTAACGAGTTCCAGCAATTGGAATACTGGATTGAATTTGCTAAACTTGCTGAACGAGGTAAACTGAATGGTATATTTGTTGCAGATGTATTGTCGTATTTTGATACATATGAGGGCAGTTATCGGGCTGCAGCTAGAGTTGGTTATAATGTACCTAAGATAGACCCATCGGTTTACGTTAGTGCAATGGCTAGTGTAACGACTAATATTGGATTTGGTATAACGTTCAGTACGGTCAGTGAACATCCATATCATTTTGCAAGAAGATTGGCGTCGTTAGACTTATTGACTAATGGTAGAATCGGTTGGAATATAGTCAGTTCATATTTACCAAGTTTAGGTGCTCAATTACTTAATGGCGAAGAGTTACCAAGTCATGATGAAAGATATGTGAAAACGAAAGAATATCTTGACGTCGTTGCCAAGCTCCTGTTATCCTCCTGGAGAGAAGATGCACTGGTTTATGATAAAGAGCGTGGAATATTTGCAGATCCAGAAAGGATAAGAGAGATCAACCATGTTGGCAAACATTTCAAAGTTGAAGGTCCAAGTGTAACAGAGCCAACACCACAGAGGTTCCCAGTTATTATACAAGCAGGGACCTCAAAGGCTGGTAAGGAATTCGGATCTACGTTTGCAGAAGTTATATTTCTGTCAGCTAGAAAAGTTGAAGAGCTGGAATCTGTTATAAGTGAAGTCCGTGAACTTGCCAGGGCGAAAGGTAGAGACCCAGCAACTCTCAAGCTCATTCTATCAGCGTCACCCATTATTGGTGATACTCATGAGGAAGCTGTAGCTAAATACGAAAAGATTATGGAATATTGGGATCCCGAAGGTGGACAAGTTGCCTTTAGCGGATTTTCAGGTGTTGATCTTGCAAAATACGAATGGGATGAAGAGATATTAGTCAACCCTATGGAATCAAATGCCAGACAGGCAATGACTCAGACCGTTTTCAAGAAAACCCAGGGGAAAGGTACTACAAGACGTCAAATAGTGGAAAGGAATAAATCTGGACAAAATGGACCAAACCTATTGGGGACACCTGCTGAGATTGCAGACACGATCCAAGAGCTGGTTGATCTGTATGACATTGATGGCTTCAACTTTGTCTCCACGGTCTTCCCATCGAGTTTAGAGGATATTGTTGACAAATTAGTACCAGAGTTACAAAAGAGAGGCTTATTTTGGCATGATTATCCCGTTTCTGGAGGAACTTACAGGGAAAACTTGTACCAGACGAAAGGTATGAACTTCTTACCCGAGCACCATCCTTTATACAATTATTTATGGCAAAAAGGTGTTTCAAAACAACAATTTGAAAGTAATTTATAGCTATAATACTAAAAGTGCGGGTAATACCCGCGAATTGTATTTATTTTTTTTATTATTTTTTTTTTTATTTTTCTCTTTACTTTTTGTAGAATTTGGTAAAATCAACACAATTCCTTTCGCAACATTACAACAATTAGAGAAGATTTGCCCCCTGAAAGGCTCATAAAAAAATCATAAGTAGTAAGGTATTGCTTGGGGTTTTGACGGAGTTATTGCTGTTCAAGTTAGGGGAGTGCTAAAAGAAAAAGAGAAGTTGTGTGAATAGACACAAAAGATAAGGATGAGCTCAGTTTTATCATCATCCTTTTCTTGGGGGTTCAACCCAAAGATTGATGGGGTGCAGGATAAAGAGGGTCAAAATAAAGAGGTTCAAAATAAAGAGGGTCAGGATAAAGAGGAGGTGGTGTTACAGGGTCAAAAGGGAAAAAGAAGACATGATGATGAAGATTCACCAAGAAGGAGTAAGAAAAATGACAAGTTTAGAGTATCAAAGAAGGAAGTATCGCACAAAAAGACGAGGGTTCAAAGAATCATTGGGCAGCCATTATCAAGCCAGAGAATGATTGAAGTTTTAGATCAAAAAAGTCTACAAACTTTGTTGAATAATTTAATCTCATTACACCCTGAGATAACTCAGGATATTTATCGTTGTTCTCCAAAGCCAACAGTAGCTGGTTCTATTGAAATACTCAGCTCGAAAATTGAATTGATAAACTCGTCATTGCCCTATAAAGTTGATCCATCATCAGAATACTCTTATTTAAGATTAAAACCATTGATTGAAGATTTTCTAAATGCTTTAAGCGATTATACACTACATTTTTTACCACCTGTCGAGTCACAACCTTCCAATTCATTAGAGTTTTTAGATCAAGCTACAAATCTATTGCATAAATTACCAAATTTTTCAAAGTTATCGAATAATTATTTCAAAGATATGGCTTACGAACAGCTTTCACATACTTGGTGTATCTGTTTAAAAGAATTCATCAAAACTTCCAATTCAACAAATTTCGGTATATTAGTGCTAATTAATAATAATTGGGAATCAAAACTGAAAAAGCACAATGAATTATCTGATGGTAAATTATTTGCCATTGTTGAATTTTTCAAAGATGAAATTAGTTGGCTAAATGAAGAATTCGAGATTGATAATAAAAATAAATTATCAAATTTGAAGAATTTTAGTACAAATAATAGTCCATTACATGGATATAAGAATAATCTATTAGATGGATTCAGATGATTTTTTTTTTAATATGTGTCTTTTTTTATTGGGGGAAGGTTTTTTATAGGGAAGATTCAAAATAATAATTGCAAATAAAGATAAAACTTCTTTTGTTTTAGTTTTATCCTTTTTTTATTATTTAAACTATTTACTAATACAAATTGACTTCTCTGGTTTATCAAGTATTTTCCATTCATTTCACTTTGCTGGTTCGTCATGAATTATTTGTAAATCCTTTTGTTTAATCTTTAATTTGGCTAAACGTGTTTCAAAATCCTCTTTTGATTCACCTGCTTTCCATCTAAGTCCATGTGCGTAGTGGTCTTCTGGTACAAAAGTATGTCCCTTTTCACGATAGACTTGTTCTCTAAAAGATCCACCTTCAACAGCGTATTCCTTTTGAGCTAAACCTCTCTTTTGCAATTCTGGGATCAACAAGTCAACAATATCTTCAAAAGTTTCAGGCAATATTATGTTTGTCAAATTGAAACCATCAATACCTGAAATATCAACATATTCTTCAATTTTATCAGCAACTTCTTCAGGAGAACCAACAAAGTAATTAGAATCAAAGAAAGTTGTAGCAACATATCTTCTTGTAACAACATCACCTTCTTTATAGGATCTTCTAGTTTTATAGTTTTCAGCAAAACCTTTAATAACTGGATCATCAACTTGAGTTAAATCTTCATCCCAGTCCCATTTTGAAAGATCAAGACCCCCACCACCAAGTTGAACCAAAGTACCATCTAAATCATGATAACTTGCAATTTCTTCAGCTTTCTTAACAGCATCTTCATGGGTTTTACCAACAACAATTCTAAGCATAGTAACAAATTTCAAGTTATCTGGGTTTCTACCATATTTTTCCCTTGCCAAAGCTTTGGTTCTATCAATAGTCTTTTTCGCTTCTTCAGGTGTAATTCCTTTACTGTTTTTTAGAAAGTTAGTATGAACTAGATATAAATTTATAATTTCACTTACATGAAGATTAATTCACCATGTTTTGCACCTAATAAGGCACCTTTTTCACTTGCACCTGCTTGAATGATTAATGGGATTCTTTGTGGACTAGGTTCAGTAATTTGTGGACCAGGAACTCTGAAGTGTCTACCTTCAAAGTTAATCTCTCTAATAGCATCAGGATTTGAGAAGATACCATTTTTACGATCGAAAACAACTCCATCATCCCTCCAAGAAGATAACAATAACTCATAAAATACTTGTAAATATTCATCAGTCTTCTCATATCTCAACGTCTTCTCTGGTAAAACGTTGTCATCAGCCAATTGTCGGCCTGCAGATGGTAATAATGAAGTGACAACATTCCAACCAACCCTACCACCAGAGATATGATCCAAAGTGGCCATTCTTCTAGCAAAATGGTAAGGATGTTCAGACAAGGTAGAACATGTCAAACCAACTGAGACGTTTTTAGTTGAGATGGCAATGGCTGCAAGGTATGCAGTAGGATCATTTTTAGGAAAGTTATTACCAGACTTTGCAGCTTCACTAAAGTTGAAAGGACCTTTGTAGCCACCATAGATAGCTAAGGAGTCACCAATAAACAAACCATGTATTTTACCACGCTCAGCTAACTGCGCCAATTTCACCCAATGTTCAGCTTTCGTATAGTTTCTTGACTTGTCTCTTGGATTTCTCCATTGTCCTGGTGCATGTAAAACAGGTGTCAAGGCCTGAAAGAAATTTAAAATAAGAGGCTTCCTCTCCTTCTTTTGCTTCTTAGTTACTGGTTGGGTCATTGTTTGGGTTTACAGCTTAATGAGTATTAAAGCTTTTTTATAGAGCAACCTGTCGAAGTGTTGTCTCGGGTACACAGAATTACAAATCAACATCCACAGTTCTGAGATCGATTCATTTTTAAAGAGGTATGGGCAAGGTAATAAAGATTTTTTTCTCGTTACTACAAGTTATAAGATGAATAACACTCAATTTTCACCACCTTGTCGAGGGTTTAATGGTTATTTAAATCAGTAAGTATATCACGATCGCTTATCTTTCCGAAAGAAGTAATAATATAGATAAAAGACCAGCAGATCTATAGTTATCAAATTGATTATATCTCTTCCATTTGCGTTGTCGAGGCGTAGACGTAGACAGTCATAGGCATTATAAACTGAAGATATTTGTCGATTATTGCTGGTGTCTAAAAATTGTACGTTTGTGACGATATTGATCGTTTGTGATCGTTTGTGATGGTCTGTGATACTGATCATTTGTGATTGTTTCTTGAGTATCCAAAGCTGAATCATACTGACTAAGCCTGAGGACTATAAGATGACTTAAGACTGGAAATTAACGTAATCTTGCTTTCAGATTATATAGTAAGATACTCACTAACAACCCGTGGGACATATCTTTTCGTTTTGAAACATCCGTACTGAATCAGCCAGCAGATACTCTGTGAAAGCAGACACACTCAGCCAACCTCACAGACTCACACACCATCTACCTAACGGTCTTTGCTACAAGCAAATCTGTAAGTCTCTTTCATACTACACCCGAACAAAAAGGCCAAAAGGGCCAATGACATACAACATAACGCACGAGATCCTAAGCTAATCTCCCTTTAACTCTTCTTTGTATAGGCTTAACTGGCTTCACTGTCTTCCTATTGATGGTTCAGGCTCGAACATCTGCCATGACATTACACATCGGACAATAAAGTAGAGCCTTAAGCTATAATAAAGTACACTACAAGCGACGTTAAACCTATCCACCAAGAGCCTAGAAGGATTTAACAACTCTCTTCAGAGTTAATTACAACAGGTGTAATAGCAACAGTTAAGGGAGCAGTAATAGGAACTGTTGCTGAGATTCTTTAGTCCAGCATATCGTCATGCTAGAAATCAAGTTAAGGTATTTTACCATGCGACTTGGGTAAGCATGGGTGCAGTATTTTGGGCTGATAAACAGCTTATAAGTTTTGAGCAAAGAATGCACGAGGAAGAGGCTGCAAGAAGGAAACAAATTTTAGACTAGGCAGCCGAAAGAGGATATCTCTTTAGAAGATGTTAGCATGGATTCTACATCATAGGATATACATATATAATTTAGGTGTCGTTCTTTTTCTTTGTCTGAAATGTGTCTTCATTCTGAAAAGTATTATTTTGACCCCATTCACTTTGTTGAACACCTGCTGCTAATTCAACAACTCTTGACAAATCATCGATTAAAGCAGGACTGCCCCTTCTTAGAAGTTCAATATCCCTAGCATCTAAATGATTGAACTGACCATTTGAAACTCTTACTTGCAATATCTGGAAAGTTTTCTCTGTGTCCCATAAAAGTACAGTAAGAATTCCTAAATCAATACCTATTATTTCAGCACCCCTATTAATTGATTCTCTCGAGTTAGGAATCGAAATTGGACTAGTTGTTGCACCTTGCCAAATAGTTATTGAGTCTTCTGCAATAATCAAAGCTATCTCTTCAATAATTATGTCTCGTATCTTAGAATTCATAACAACTATTTCGGGAGTTTTAACACTATGTAATAAGTCCCAAATGAATAAGGTTGTTGGCATCGATTTAGTAAAACTGAAAATATATCCACCTTTTATTACAAATTTTGATACCCCCTTCATATGTAATGGTAAAGCTTCAAATTGTGGTATTTTGAAAGGTTGTTGCTTTCTTAAATATTTTATATTAGTTGAAGTTTGTTGCCAAATTGAATTGTCTGAATATGACCTATGTTGAAACTTCTCAACTAATTTGAACCCTTTAGATATCTGTAATACGTACAAATTTTCATTGTGATCACTAAATAATATTCTATCATCATCAATAAATCCTATATTTATAGCACCAAGTTGATCATCTTCACTAATAAATTGTAATAGTGCATTTTTTCCTAAAATATCACCCATAGTAGAGAATAAATTCAATTTTATATTACCAATTGAGTCATTAATAATTAACCATTGACCATTTGGTGAAATCTTATAATCACTAGCATTTATAAACTTGCCAATTTCTGACTCAAATAACACACTAGTTGAAGATCCTTGATTCAATAAATTGATAATGCAAAATTTACCATTTCTAATACGTAATATGGAGAAAATATCTGAATTTTGTCTTTGATGGATTTTATTAAATTTTGGCTTATGAATCTCTAATATCTCTTTATTAAAATCTAATGAATAAATCCTAGCATATAACTCATTCTTAGCAAATACGATAATCTGCTTGGAGCCAATATACGCTGTTTCCTGTGCATTACTTGAAGCTTCCAACCATTGGAAAGTTTCAATTTCAAATATTTCATCTTCTATTATTGATATATTAACACTCTCATCTTCAACATCGAAAATTTTAATAGACACTGAATCCAACAAAACAGCTATCTTATTAGAAATCCCATTGAAGAGAGGTTCCCATGATATTTGTGACACTTTAATAAAACCCTTTGTCTCTAACTCAATTGATCTAGACCTATCTAAACTTTCAATTGACCTTATGATTAACTTGGAAGCACTGGCATACGCAATATACCGACCACAAGGCGAAGCAACTGGCTTGTAAGTTGAGAATGAGAACCCTGAAGAAGCATCAACGAGTGACATTGGTGAAGTTTGGTAGAAATGTAAACAAACAAGTTAGATGAACATCTCGGGGATTATATACTACAATACTGAATTTTACCAAAAAAGCAAAAAAAAATTTTATTTCATTTATATTCCTCCCAAATCTCGTCAATATTTCTCATTAATTTGTCTGAATAGATCATAGATTCCAACGTAGTATAGTTGGGTTTATTGTAGTCGGTTAGTCTTTTTAAAGAGTATTTTATCGAGTTGAATAACCTGTTCTTAACAGATGATTTTCTAGTTAAATCATTGGATAAAACATCGTATGTTTCTTCACTCAACGAGTTTTGATCATTCTTTATATCTTCTGGTCCATATTTTAAACCTGATTCTATCATGAATCCACATATAAACTTAGTTAAAGGTGAGTTTTTCATTATCAATTTTATTTTCAGATATATATCCTCGTAGTTCGACTTTGTTATTAGTCCAAGATCGATTAGAATGCATATACTGCTTTCTTCCAATTTGGCAGCATTCAAACGTTGTAACGAATCTATATGAACAACATTGAAAACATCTTCGTTCCCCGTAGTATGAGCTATACCGACATGTCCATTTATGACTGATAAATGTGATTGCCTAGATCTTATATGTGGCCATTGTACATCCTCCCATTCATTAGTTTCTACGCCAACAGGGTATGATAGTCCGCTGGCAAGTAATTCTAGACATGGTATGTCTGGCATAATCCCGAGAGAATATATATCATCATAATAAACGTGTAGGACTTCATCCTGTAGATAACCAGCAATAGGGATCAACCCAGCCAATTCTAACAACAATTGTCTCGTGCTAAGCAACCCGTTCACAAGCGAAAATGATCTTACTTGGTTCTTAGCTAAAATTGCATGAGTGACATTGGCACTCATTACGATCTTGAGATTATTCAATGCCTTCACATCCTGATTTATTTCTTTAGGACCTTCTTCAATCAATGATCCATCAACTTTACACTTTAACCATTGTGCACAATATCTTGATTGTGTCGCATCAATCATCTCTTTAGGACCAACAATAACTACCAGTTTGTCTCTTCTATGAATACAACCAGCTATATCGTCTCTTGAATGCATAACATCTTCTTTAACCTCTAATGGCAAAGCAGAAAGAAATTCCTTCAGCACTTGTGGTTGGGTAATTATTGATTGAGCCCTATCTAAACAGTTAGAAATGTCATAAACAAACACCGAAATTGCGATATCAGTTACCAGTCACCAGCCAGCTATCCAAATATAAGCTCCCTTCAATTGAAGAAGACAATGAGCTCTTACGAATCGAACTAAAGCCTTTCATCTAGTGTTTTCCTCGAGACTTCATGAGACACAAAAAAAAAAAAACAGTATCGGAAAAAAAAAACATAGACAACAACAAATTTCAAAATGAATCAAAAGAGATCTGAGACGTTGATTAGTGAGTGGAACTGGCTGATGGTTGGAGCCGATTGACTAACGTTTTTATAGAAAAAGTTGATGTTAACACTGAGTTCCTTGTGTCAAGATTGACCAATATCATAGCACTATCAGTAAGTTGTGACCTCAAGAAATCTTGTAATGTATACTAAAGCTCAAGGCCTCAACTAGTTCGCAAGAGATCCAAGCATCTGAGGTGTTGCAGATTGAATCAAATGCTGGTACGATAATACGATTGGTGGAGGAATTGTTATCAGTGTCGAGAACGTTAAAGGAGAATTGGATTTTGGGTCAAATGCCCAAAAATATAGAAGTTAAAGACCCAACTATAGGTCTGCAAGGCAAAGTCAATACGGTGCTTGATAAAATAGTGAAGAGTTCTAGATATGAAGAGGAAGTTGATGATGATGATGAAGATGAAGAAGAAGAGGAAGAAGAGGAAGAAGAAGAGGACGTCGTGGATGAGCCAAAAGTGGACGGCGATGGTGATGTTAAAGTTGAAAATAATGAAGAGATTATTAAAACAGAGGCAGCCCCCGAAGTGGAAGAGGTTAAAATCGAACCAAGTGTTAAAATAGAAGAAGCAAATTCAAACCTTAATATTGACTCTAATATAATCATAAATGATGATTTAAGCGAACCAATTGGACTTGATGATAATGGAAATCTAGATGAAATAGATTTTGAAAGTTTTGGAAACATTGATGATGGTAATGATGATATCATAAGGATTGATTAATATACATAGTGTGTCTAAGTATTTGGGAGACAAAGTTAGTGCTGCTGGAGATGGAAAATTGAATTCAAAGAAATTTGATTGAATGAGACCCTTGTAACCGGTCTGCTCAATTGGTTGTATAACCCTTCTCTTTTTATGATATTATTTCAGGTTCTTAAGGCATTTACCAGATTTGTAATATAACTTGTTCCTCAATTGATTGACCAGTTGGCACTCATTGAAACATCGTTTTGGAGCTGAAAGCCTTAGAACTATAGAACATTCGAGTCATGTGTCATGTCCTTAAGTTTCAGA
The DNA here is from genome assembly GCA_030570795.1 of Wickerhamomyces silvicola. Lineage (NCBI taxonomy): Eukaryota > Fungi > Ascomycota > Saccharomycetes > Phaffomycetales > Wickerhamomycetaceae > Wickerhamomyces > Wickerhamomyces silvicola. The sequence goes on along the minus strand of JAJLWN010000007.1, from coordinate 240,932 downwards.
TGCAGCAAATATATGCTCTGGTTTGATGCTATAAGATTTATCATTCTCGTTTTGTATCATGTTATTTAGAAAAGGTGGACTTAAACTATACAGTCTAAACCAAAGCTCTAGAGTGTTTGATTATAATCTCAATTAAGAAAGATAAAGTATTTTCGAATATATTAGGTATTCAGAGCTTTCTATATTGAACAGAGAATGGCCTAATATTTGGGGTTTTTACAGTTATTAAAATCATAAAATAGTATGATTATCAAAGAGGATTTAAGTGGTAAAGATTAGTACTAGCAAAGATTATCCAATAAACTAAAGAGATATAAGTATTAAAAGTGTTTTAATATTCGTATAGTTGTCTTTATTGGCAAGGGCAACACAATAGTTAATCAAAAGTGCTTCAAATCCATTAATTTAATGATTTCATAGGTTGATTAAGGCTTGGGATACAATAAATGAGGTTTTCTTTATCACATATATCAAAGGTGAGTAAATGGATTTTAATTTTCTAGGGTATACCCTTCTCAATTCATATGGATCTTGGAAGTATAAAAACACAATATAAATTGACGGTATAAATCATAATCAAAGAATATTATTGGAATAATTAATAAGAATCAGTTTAAATCAATCATTATGAGTTATATCTATCAGTCATTACGGAAGTTAATAAGGCTTCTCAATCTATAATATTTGTATAGTGGATTTTATTGGTACAGAAAACATTACACGTGATGAATCACATGACATCACATGACCTAATTGGTCGGTTATCTACCCTCGGATTTCCCCACCAAAAAATTTTTTTGAAATGAGGTCTCTTAACGCTTTTGTGTTTTAGTTTGTGTGATTCTAATGGCCATATCTTATTGAATTATATCTTTGAATTCATGAGACTTGGTGAGAATCAAAAGGTCTTATAGTTGTTATGTCTTAAATGTCAGCCTTTTATCAAAAAAAAAAATCCTGGTCAATGGTGTCCGAATATTGATGAATGAGTCTAAATAAGACTACCGTATTGATGAATAAAGCCGTATTAATGGATGGCATAAAACAACAACAATTGAAGTCACATTCAAATGGTAAAGTGCTTGAATCAATTGACTGTTTAAACTTGAGTTCTTGTTTTGAGATAATTATTGGCTTGCTGAGGATAATCAGACCCTTTTTGAAGCCATATTTGGAGACAACGAGAATATGAATTAATCAAGGTTTGAGATCCAAGTGGGAGAGTTATTTTAACGACTTAATAGCATTTGAGATATCCTGCACCAATCTATCTTTTAAAAACATGAACTGATGAAATCAAACAAGAACCACACAAGTCAACACTTTATCGATGAATTTGAGTATAAATGTCTTCATCAGCACAGAATAGCATTTATAATTACTTGGGAATCTGATTGAAGTTTTTTGTCGATTATTTTAACAAACGTCGAGACAATTTACACGAGAATTTTAAAAATCTCAACAATAGTAATCAATGGAGGAACAAGGAACAACTCAGGTGATCAGTGTAATGTCAATAATATCTTCTTGGGTCATGCATCTTCAGGAAACTTCTAAATGACTTTGGACTAGAAATGATATTTGAACCAATTTTTTTTCAAACAGAATCAACAATAAGAAGCATCTTGGGAACATATCAAACAGGGCAATATAGGTCAATTAAATATCATTTTTGAGATTTTGATTTTGAATATCCCACTAAGCCTTGAATCAATTCTTCAGTCATCAGAAGACATCAACAAAATCAACAATAGAGATCAAAGGGGAACAACTTAGGTGGTCAATCCAAGTTCAATGATCTTTTCTCGGATAATGTATCAACCTTCATCAAACATTGAAATGAATTCTGATCTGATATGTCACTGAGTCTTGAATCAATTCTTTATTCATCAGAAGACATCAACAAAATCAACAATAGAGATCAAAGGGGAACAACTTAGGTGGTCAATCCAAGTTCAATGATCTTTTCTCGGATAATGTATCAACCTTCATCAAACATTGAAATGAATTCTGATCTGATATGTCACTGAGTCTTGAATCAATTCTTCAGTCATCAGAAGACATCAACAAAATCAACAATAGAGATCAAAGGGGAACAACTTAGGTGGTCAATCCAAGTTCATTGATCTTTTCTCGGATAATGTATCAACCTTCATCAAACATTGAAATGAATTCTGATCTGATATGTCACTGAGTCTTGAATCAATTCTTTAGTCATCAGAAGACATCAACAAAATCAACAATAGAGATCAAAGGGGAACAACTTAGGTGGTCAATCCAAGTTCATTGATCTTTTCTCGGATAATGTATCAACCTTCATCAAACATTGAAATGAATTCTGATCTGATATGTCACTGAGTCTTGAATCAATTCTTCAGTCATCAGAAGACATCAACAAAATCAACAATAGAGATCAAAGGGGAACAACTTAGGTGGTCAATCCAAGTTCATTGATCTTTTCTCGGATAATGTATCCATCTTCATAAAACGTCGCAAGGACTTTAAACTCGGGTCGATATTTGAAATGAAGTTGAATTTGAGTCAATATCTAAATCATCTGAAAATCTCAACAAAATCAACAATAGTAATCAATGGGGAACAGCTTGGATGGTCAGTCTAAGCTCAATGATCTTTTCTCGGATAGTGTATTCGATTTTCGACAAAACAAGACATATTATCAAATCTTGTGTTCATTTTGATATATTATAAGAGCCAAACAACGCAAGTATGTCAAATCATTCTCACGTTTAAAACGAGTTGTGTATTGTTGAAAGATAACTTTTAAAAAGAAGTTTCAGAGGTTTTTATATCTTCAGTTATATTTGTGTAATCTGAGTACAAAAGCATTAATTTGTGACACAAAGTCCCAATTGGGTTCATAGATATGAGAAGGGTAATATTATTATTGAATACTGGCTTACCTCAACTATATATTTATATCAAGAAATAAAAAGAAAGTTGAGGTATGCCCGATAAGATGATTTTGAGTCCACTAAGTCCATATATATTAAAATTCTCATCTATTTTTAAAGTACGCTATTTCTCAAGAATAATTCCCACGCTGAAGAAGATAATGAGGAAGATCATGATCAAGAGTCGGCAAAATATCGATGGCAGTACAGGATTGAAAGAGATACCTATAAAAAAAACCCCCCCTTATGTGTCTAGTATTTATTACAATAACGTATCCTTCCTATAAGAAAAAAAAAATTTAACCCTTCAAGCCTCTTTAAAAACAAAAAACCTACCTTTCCCACTTATTTATCATTCCTATAATCGTTGACAAATACCTTAAAATCGTTCAGATTAATGTAATTTGAAGAAGGGCCTCTCGGTCTTGATTTATTATCGCCTTTAATTGTAGATTCAAATGACGGTATAATCTCTAATGGATGTGTTATAGTATCGTAAAGATCAACGTTAACATCTGTGAGGAATAATGTCTCTTCATTAAGATAGTCATCGATTGAGCCTATTGATTGGAAAGTTGAATCCAAAACTGTTGGAGATGATGCTTCAGTATATATCTCTTGAGATTCGGCAACAGGTGTCTTTAATTTATTGAGTTTATGCATTTTTATAACCCTTCTCTTCTTACGGGTTGTAGCTATCGATTCCGTAGATTGATATTGGCCATGGCTCAACGAAATCCTCTGTATGACATCAGTAAAATTCTTTGGCTTAAGTGAGAATGTATCATAAATGCTGGCATCTAATTTGGGGAATAATTCTAAATCGAAGGTTGAATTCAAACTTTGTTTCTTTCCATATGGTTGAACAAGATCATGCGACGATGTAACCTCATGAATTAATTCAGGTAAATCTTGCTTCAACATCTCTGTTATAATACTCAATGTATCCCTTTTGATCATATCGAATTGTTCATCATCCAACAACTCATCCAAAGACGTTTCAATATCCATATCAACCAGAGGATCATCATTGAAGACAACAGTTACATTCTTACCATTATAAACAACCGTTAACATCGCATTAATCTTGAAATGCCTAATTATGAAATCAACAGGTAGAATTGTTGATTTATCTGATAACACAAAATGAGGTCTTGTAAAACTATCAAATTCGATTAATCTTAAGGGGTTAATTTCAATATTAGAACTTAACGTTACGCTTATTTCACCAGCAGAACTAAATTTAAATAAACCTTTGAATTTATCCACTTTTAACTCAATCACATCTAACAGTTCAAATTCTGGAGCTCTATCACCTAAAGATAGCGATTTGATCAACACTTTTTCTGGAAATTGTGGTATATCTGCACTCTTCAACACCGAATTGATGGACGATTTCAAGTCTATTACATCTAAGTTTAACCAATTAAAGAGAAATGACATCCTGATATTGCGTTGGGTACTAAAACCTTGCTATCACACCCAAAAAGTATCCCTAGCCAACAAATAAAAAGAAAATGCCCTCAACGTGAAATAACTAACAATCAAATATAAATAGCTCTGGTTAGACAAATGTATCGTTGAGGTGGAATCAATTTCACAAACTCGTTGGGTTGTTGACCCAAGGCTTTGTGATGAGCATTGACAGGGGCCACGTTGTGTCAAAAAAGGCTGGTGATCTTTTGAAAGGAGAAGCTAGGCGGAGCTAGGCAGAGCTAGGCGGAGCAGATCTAAGCAGATCTAAGCAGATCTAAGCAGAGCTAAGCAGAGCTGGGGAGATGCCAGGCAGAAGCCAGGAAGTCAGCCAGGAAGTCAGACAGTGAGCTTAGTACTACAGCCCAATCAACTCATATAAATCAACTATACACGTTCATGAATCCATTTAATCGGCGAGAACTTGCCTTTTGTATCAGGCCTGAAGCACCACCATAGCTTCGACTCTTTTAAATTTTGCTGATAAAGAGGTGAGTACTGATGTGATTCTTGCAGAAGATAAGGACAGTAAACATATCTCTGACCTTCATCTCTCCATACTATTTTAATTCTTTCTCCGTATTCGTTTCTGTCGAGATATGGCATGAAATCAGGAACCTCAACGCCCTTTTCAGCTTTATCAACTTCATCTTGGATTGCATAAAGTCTTAAATAGTACTCAATCTCCTCACTTCTCGTTAATTTGTAGACTGGACACCTGTAGAATGGAGTTGGTCCATATTTCAAGAATCTAATGAAGCAAACAAGGCAAAAAATCAAAGATCCAAAGAAAATTGTTGACACAAAGGAAAAATGAGCCCATGGTAAAAGAATCGGATCTTGCAAAAAACGTATCAAGCCCATATTGAAGTGATAAGCAGATCCAAGAGGTCCTTGGGATCCATTTCTTATATCAAAACATTTGTTTTCTGTTCATATCATGGAAATTAATTTTTGGTTGTGTTGGTTGTTGTTTTCTGTTTCTTGTACTATGCCAGAAATATTCTCAAACGTCTTGTCTCGTCCAGTCTTTAAAATCTTTAACATCTTCATTCTTAATTCTAATAAGACTGTAAAAAACAGACACTTTAATCTTCTTATCCAGTATTTCATTCTTCTTGACAATTGTCTCATACTTATCTAATTTATTAAACTGCTCAAACTCCTGGTCTTTAACTTCTTTTAATGAAACTTTTAAGATCTCGATAACACTCAACAGCTTCTGAATCGCATCTCCTGAGCTCATCAACAACACTTGTTCATGCTCTTCACTTATTAATTTTGAAAGCTGTGCTATTCTTCTTTGCATCTTATCACCTTTCTTAATAACTACTGATTTCACCTGTGAAGAAGACTGACTAATTGATTGGGAAAACTGGAAAACATCTCTAGTTGAAGATTGACTAGAATTAACCTTCGCCTTCTTACGAGGTGGCTCTTCTTGACTACTCATTGTTTTACCTTAAAAACAAGAAAAATTTTTTTTTTTTGTTCTCATGAAAAGACAGAAAATATATATATAATTTAAAATCTACATATCCTTTTTTTTTTTGGCTTCTTTTTTTGTATAAAATACATTGGGTCATTATATATTTCCATCTTTGATATCTTGTTCAAAATCTTTAGTAAACTGTATTTTCAGTAAAATTTCCTTCTCATCAGACTTTAGATATTGTAGAATTTTAGGTGTAAAAACTGCCAAATCGTTCTTTTCATTAAATTTCTTGAGAGTTTTGAAAAACCTTCTCCATTGAGACTGTGTCCAATGATCTGAGTCACCCAACACTTCTTCAGTTTCAGGTCCAGGAGATATTTCGGGATATAAAGATTTAACCTCTATTATCGACTCTTTTTGGGATTCTAGGGCAAAAGAAGGATACAATTCTGATTTTTCCTTTTTAACTGAAGTTTCTAAAGGTTCCAGACCTTTTTTATCTTCTTCAAAGGGAACAGTTAACTCGGGCACTGGCTCTTCATCACTCGACTCAAACTGTGATAGGTTCAACGAACTTTTTGACGCATTAGAAAGAATTCTTCTCGCTGGTGATCGTATATCACGGGGTGACTCACGAGGTGATTCACCTTTTGAATTTCCCAATGGAGTGACATGACTGGAAGCAGGCTTCGATGTAGATCTTGAGATTGGCTTAGCAATAGAGTGAGTTCTTGGTGACGAGTTCAAACTCGACTGTGAAGTTGTTGGCTTTAATAAATCAACCTTGACTTGGTATGGTTCCTGAGTCTGGATCTCTGGATACAAACTCTTCGTTACATTTGCAATCGGATAAACGTGCTTCTCGGGACTTAGAATATCATTAGGTATATCACTCAACAATGTATTATTCCCTCCAGTCTCACTAAATTCATCAATCTCATCCACCAACGGCGCTCTAAACGACCCACCAGACGCTTTGGCACTTAAAACTCGCGGCGTACCTGCCCTAATACGGTCCCTTGGCGAGTCTTTCAACGGAATATTAATACCTGTTGTCCTATGCTCGTCATAAGTCGTTGTTGCATCATATTCATCACTAGACTCGTTCGTATACCGCCTCAGAGTCTTCACCGGCGTCGTCACTATATTGGAATCATTGTGTAACCCATTAACACCCGACCTCCTAGGAGTAACCCTCCTAGGTGTAACCCTTCTAGACCCACCAGATCTTGTTACTTTCTTCAACGGTGACCCGACGCTCGTATCATCTCTAGCTCTCTTTCTGCTCGGAGTAAGCCTGTTCAACACGGTATTACTAGCATACGCCTCGAGATTGGTATTAAGCACATCTCTTATGAACTCCTTATCACCCATCCTCTTTCATCCAAAAGCTCTGTATTGTGAAACTAACGCGTATTTGGGGCCTTTTCCCTCCAAAAACCAAAAAAAAATAATGATAAACATCACGTGATTAAATAAACATCACGTGACCAAATAAACATCACGTGATAATATCACGTGATACATCCCAAAGAGGAAATAATCTAAAAGAGGGAAACTTCCTATTTAGGTAGATTGTTGTTGTTTTCCCATTTTTTTTTTTTTTTAAAATTCTTTTCTTTTCCTATTTTTCTTTTTTTGAAAGCTTTTTAATTGTTTTTTACGCTGATTTTAAGTCTCATCGCATACGTTTTCTGAAACAAAGAGACCTGTGTGCCATTAATTTTAAGTTATTGATTCGTACTTGATTTGGATTACTCCATTTACGATCTTTAATAACAAAAACAGGTTTCCAACAAGAAAATTATTCCGTGAAAAAAAAGTTTTGTTTATCCGGTCGTATAAATAGAAAGGACACAAGAATTTTTCTTTGTGTTAAGAAGGATTTCTAAAAGAGAGAAAAGTTAACTATTAGGACAAATTTGTTTGGGGGAAAAGGGCCAGTAGTCAGTTATTATAAGAAATTAGAAGAAAAGAAGAGTCACCAAAGGATGCCTTTGCCACAGCCAGAACAACCTGCTCCAGGATCGTTATCGCCATCAACCTCAAATAGTAAATCACACCGTCGCCGTTCATCATCGATCATCTCACACGTTGAGGAGGAGACGTTTGAAGAGAAAATTGACCAGGAAACAACACCTAATTTAAATGCCACCTGGGTTCACTCAAAGGGTGCATGGGTTATTCATATAGTGATCATTGCATTTTTGAAAGTATTCTACGATTTGGTGCCAGGTGTCAGTAACGATATCAGTTGGTCTCTTACGAACGCTACTTATGTTATCGGGTCATACATAATGTTCCACCAAGTTAAAGGTATCCCATTTGAATTTAATTCCGGTGCCTATGATAACTTAACCATGTGGGAACAACTAGACGAAGGTGATTATTATACGCCAAGTAAGAAGTTCCTAGTGGGTGTTCCTATCTGGTTATTCTTATGCACAACTCACTACAGTCATTATGACTTGCAGTTGTTCATCATAAATTTAATCATCTGCGCAGTCGGTGTCGTTCCCAAATTACCTATCTTTGATCGTTTGAGAATATCAATCTTTTAGAGATATCTGTCATGCATTCTTTATACCCACCAAAGCTATAACTGCTAACTTATTTTAACGAACAAAAGACATTTATTATATTATTTATGCTTTGCA
>JAJLWN010000007.1:60609-232355 GCA_030570795.1 Wickerhamomyces silvicola | reverse complement strand
CTTTGACTTGGTGCACATTCAAAGAGCCTTTGTTTCACTTTATCCAATATTGGGTCATTCAATTCATTTTCTAAACACAACTTGAATAAACTTTGCACTAATTCATAATCGGTTTCTATTGAGATAGTTGAATTATTTGAATTTGATGAAAAAACTGATGATTTCGTTGATTCTTCTTGTGAAGAACTTATTGATTCGGAAATTATTGATTCTGTTGTAGATTTCAAATTTGAGAATCCTTTGAATAAACTATTTAAAATTGATTTATTAGAAGCTTTTTCAGTTGCAACTGTATTGAAATCACTCTCTAATTGACTCAACCTTTGCAACGTAAAACTTGCAGTTGATAAAGACATGATTGATTCGACAAATTTATCAACATTATTTTGGAAAACACCCCAACAATTTTCAGATAATAAATGTTGATATATCAGCTCTATATCGTCAATAGATAATAACAGTTTACTATTTTGCTGTAAAATCACTATACCAACCCTTAGTATTGTAGATTTGACACCTTCAGTTAATATAATATCAAACATTCTAACGAGAAACGGAAATGGAATAGTTATAGAAAAAAAGGAAAGGAACCACTGTGGAAGAAAAATTCTTATATCGACTCCTAATTGTGTAAAATAAGATGATAATTCACTTAATTCTGATCTAAATATTTCTCCAAATTGGTAAAACCATAAGTTTAATCCTGACATTTCATTATCATAAATATCTCTCAATTTATTCATTTCAAATAGTTTAACTAACGCATTAAAAGTTTTCAGCTCATCTTTGAAATGGAATAATAAAGGAGCAACTATGAATTGTAGGCCTTGACAATAACCCATATCAGAATCATATATACTGAATGCATTTAATATCCTCTCGAATTTCAATTTCGTTCCAAAATCATTAAACATTGATAATTCAGGAAATGTTCTATTAACATCTTTTGTGATAATCGTAATATCTGGTGAAATATCTTTATTCAAGGAGTCGTAAAGGGTTTCCATATAATTATTAATATCGCCCTTGGAGTCACTAGAATCGGTTAAAACCCCCCATAAACGATCTCGCAAAGATGGTGGAATACCATTTTGAAGCATTAACCTCGTATAGGTTGGTAAAGTTAATGCACAACTTGAAAAATTACTGATACAAAACCACCAGAAACTTACCTCTAAAGGACTTAACTCACCACGACCATTTTCCAAGCAACAGGACTCAAGATTATCTTTAAATTTTTGTTGAGCAGCATCTTCGTCATTTTCATATATTGACTGGTTACACTTGTTACAAGTCACCGACAGATTAAAACTACCTGATTGTTTCAGCAGAGATTCCACTTCACTTAGCGTAATATTTGCCAAATTTGAACTAGAAACCCACTCTAAATGACCATATAGCAACTCGTTTTGATCTGACATATCGGGTTGCTCCTGGGCCCTCGCTAAATTGAACTCCAATTCTAAAAGTTCTTGAAACTGCGTATCATCCATCTTCAGTGATGGTCTTTAAATGAGTGACTAAAAGGTGAAATTTCCCTTTGAAAATTGAAGAAAAAGAGTGAAATAAAGAAAAGTATATAAAAAAGAGGAAAGAATGAACGTGGAGATGATGCCCCCAAATGAAAATCTATTTGCTTTTATACTTTGAAAGGAGTCGTAATCGTTTTATTAATTCTTATGTGACAGGCACATTTTTTTTTTGTTTTGATTTCGTTACGTAATCACTAAAAGTTTTATTTTTTTATTTTTTCGTGTTTTGTCACGTGAAGTTTCACGTGACTATCATATATATATATACAACTATAACAACTATAATTTTATAAAACTCTTTATGATACATCAATTTCACCTGATAATCCTACTTAACTATCATCTTTTCACTCGTTAAAGCATCTTCAACGGTTTTCGCAATTATATTTTGATTAACATCGCCGACAGCCGTTGTAGAGAGTTCTCTAAAGCTAACTAACTCTTCATTAATTGCAAGTTTCTTAGCCTCTCTTCTCCCAATTCGTAACCACCAGATGAAGTGCGAAGTGAAAAGATCCAACTTCACAGCACTAACTATACAGTATAAAATAATGCTTATTCTTTTATAGTCATAAAAAGGGCAATGCATATGGAATCTTAATAAAAAAAAAAAAATATAGAAAAGGAAACAATGACACATTTAATTTAGGAAGGCAAGTAACATGTGATGATAGTCATAAATTCGTTTAAACAGTTATATATCAAAAGCCACGATTAGGCTGAGAACTCAAAACAACTAATTTCTTCTTACGACCTTTCTTCTTTGAGCCATTATGAGGTTCCCTGGCTTTTCTAATTATTTCTTCAGGGTCCCAATCATCATCTTCAGGTTCTTCATCCAAGGTAAGAGCTTCATTTGATTTTGGAACCTTGGTACCCCAAACAGTTGTTTGGTAATCATTGGAATTTTCATCGTTTGTCTCCTCCGCAAACTCATCACCTAATGGATATAAGGGTTCAGTTGGTTTGAAATGGGATGTGTCCCATAGGTAGTTCTCATTCTTATAAAATTCCATGGTTTTCAATTCCCGTTCAGTTTCATATTGTTTCTTATCCCGATCTTCTTTTCTTTGTTTAGATAATATCTTGCGTCTTCTGTCTGTAAGCTCTTTGGCAAAAAGATTATAGATCTCAGGCGCTAGTATGATTTTCCAATTAACTTCAATAAATGCGAGTTCAGTGCCTAACGGTAAATGTCCAAAATATTTATATTTTTTTAATGTTTGTTCAGTAACCATATGTCCATAACTTATGTTCTCAACTTGCAAAAGTAACGTCGTTGGGAAATTAGAGTATGATCCGTATGTCTTTAATAAAACTTTGATATCCAAAGGAGATAAAAAATATCTGATTGTGGAATGGAAAGCTGTTTGATAAAAAAAATAACAATTACTGTCATTTAGCCCAGAATTATTTTTAGATATCGATAGTTTATCCGTAGAGTTTACCAAATGATTTGGTTCTTGATAATTATTCTCAAATCCCTTTTTCAAAATTTCAAGCCTCGAATCTATTTCTTCAATAGCCTTGCAAACATATTTCCCATCATCATTATATAGAAGTTTATCCTCTTCAAATTGTCGAAGTATGGCAGCTCTATCATCCTCGTAGCAATCCACAACGAATTGTAAACCACCTTTCATGATTCTAGCGTACGGATAAAGTTCTGTATCTGAATACCAAGGTATGTTACCAATTTTTCCATGGTTGATATTTAATGAATATGGTATAGGCAAAATATTTTCTATAGGTTTAGCCATCAATCTCAAAATAACTTCTTGACCTATTTTTGGTATTTCAAATCTTTCGTCGGTTTGATTAATTAATACAGGCTTAATTTCATCTGGTCTAACAGATTCCGCACATAAGGGACATTCTTTATATCTTCTAAACGGTGCATCTTTCTTTTTGACAGGTTCAGAATCTAAGAAGCTCAAAAGACAAGAATGGCAAAAAATATGACCACACGAAATCATTCTTGGCGCTATAATGTCTTCAGTCAAACATATAGGACAATGATGACCCTTTGGAACGATAACTCTCAAGATTAAACTACTTTCCAAAACTAAGTTAGGATCTAAAACTTGCCCTTTATAATCATTTCTGAAATCAACAACAAATCTATAATTTGCATTGACAAACTCTTGACCATGCAAATGGATCTTATCCATGTGATTACTAGATCTGCGTCTTCCTCGATTTCTCACTGGTCTAGCATCATTCTCCAAATCTCGCGAAGGCAATGAAAAGTCTAATAAGTGGTTGATTGATATTTGACCTCTTCTACCTCTCGCTCTGATATCCTCAGTGCCGTCATCCTCTAGATTCAGCTCGAAGACATCTAGATCATTGCCTTTCCGTTGGCTAAATCTATTAGACCCTCTATGATTCCCAAACCGTTTAGGCTGTTCTGCCCTTGCCTTAGGTGGTGGAGCAGAATGAGATGACATATTAGAATTCGATTTTTGCTGTTTAACTTGACTTGCACCAACAAATGGCGTAGCTGACTTTGTAGGAATAAAAACAGATGCGTTTGGATTGAACTTATTAGCCATTATTTCTAATAATGTCTATAACACGAGGCCAAATATACCTTCTTCTAATGATTCTCTGATGCTCTTTCAAAAACACCAAAAACACCCCCAAAAAAAGCCAGTAGTTATATGCACCTTAATACACGTTATCACCAAACCCTTTTAGGCCCAAATATCCCACAAGAATTATCTTATATTAGCTTTAATAACACTTAAGGCCGTAAATTTGACACTGTTATTGGTGGGTTTTTGTTAATGACTAAGTGATTAGTCATAATATAACGGGGCTTCAAACACTTTCTTATTACAGAAGAGCCTTCTGAAAGACCCAACACACTTTGGTAATTTAAACAAAATGTCACAGTTCAAGACTGCTAATGTCAAGTGAGTATAGTAGGTAGGAAGGAGAGTCTTTAAATGGCTAATTGGTTTACAGCTCAGTTGTTGATTTACGTTCTGCAACGGATGAAAAATTGTCAGATGCTCTTGGTACTTTAGGATATACACAATCATTCACACTTATTGATGTTAGACTTTTAATTGGTTATTTAAGTGTGGTAACTGCTGGGTTGGCTTTTCTTGTGGAGAAAAAATTATCGTTCAAAGAAGGGCTTCCTTATACACGGGCTCTAATAGGTATCTATTTCTTATTGTCAGTTGCTTCTTGGTATCACTCTAAGTTTGTGGAAAAAAATATTGTTTACAGAGGTACAAAGAAAAACCAAGTGATTGAGATTTCGGGGGAAATCGATAAACATGTGCCTGTTTATGATATTAGCATTACTATAACAAATCAAGGTAAATCGTCTTCGATTGAGAAGACTCTTGAATTTAAAGATATCTTTGATAGATTCGGTAATTTACATGAGGTTCAACTAACAAGCTGGCTCAAGATTCAAATAGAATCGCATATTAAGGAAAAATAACTAATGTATTAAGATATTTTTGTCACTTTTTTTTTTAACCCTTGTATCCATTTCGCTGAACCATCTACAGAATTCATTGATTGAAAACGGCAATACCCGTAGCAGTGGCATAAATCGCGTATAGAAAGGCCCAATTAACGTTCCCCTTTCACCACTGTCGATTTTTGCAACAATCTGCTCAGCTAATCTGCCGGCATCAGTCAAAGGTGCTAAAAATTGCTTTGGAGGATCAACATCACTAAACATTCTTGTATTTAATTGCCCCGGTGAGACTAGCAAAAAGCGAATGTTAGGATTTTGATTCTCATGCGATATACTGTCATGTAGTGATATTACGGCTGCCTTCGTTGCAGAGTATATCGATAAATTCGCAGGGCTAACATGGCCAAGAACCGAAGCTATCGTAACAACATAAAGTCTGTTATTCGTTTTCAATAATTCTTTAAGCAAGACGATCTGTGCAAAAAAGTTCACTTTGAAGATTTCCTTTATCTTGAAATACGGCAAATCAACTAAGCTTTCATTATGACGAATAGCTGCATTATTAACTAATATAGTAGGTTGAAAATGGGCCTTTATCTTAGCTATAGTTGATTGTAGCTCTTTCCCGTCATTTAAGTCACACCTAAAGTAAAACACTTCTTTTGCCACCTCAGAATCAGATATTGGTGCTGAATCAATAATAACTACCTTCACATTTCTCGCAGCTAACAGTCTCGTAATCTCAAGTCCTAAGCCATTTGAACCACCTGTTACAATAGCCACGTCCTTCCCGTTCAGACTCTCCCAAAAACCACGTCTCTTATATAAAGTATTGATTCTTTCTAATAGCAGCACGACTATTACCGTTGAGAGAGTCATAAAAGCTACATTTCTCGGTGAGTAGTATCTGTAGGAAATATTAGTACTTAAATTTCAGAATAACTATAAGTGATACTAACAAGCCAACTATAATAAGTGGTCCAAAAACAAACGGCCTAGAAATGAGCTGTATTATTCCATCGATACTGAACGTTATTCTATCGCTCATATCAACAAGATCTTTTAAAAAGGATTCAAAGTGAAGTTTCACATAATAGCTATATTCATTGGTAAGAACACTATATATATGTATATATATAGCTTATGTCATCGCCTACGTTGTATTATAGATGAAATAAAGTGTTATACTGATTTCTAAATTAATCTATAAAGCTAATATTATACATATTCTTTTTCTGTCCTTAGCACAAATGTCTCAGTGTCTTCTTCTTCCTTTCTTTTGAACCAATTCAAACCCATCCTCATCAATAACTGGCCCTTTTGGTTCTTCATCTGCATCTTGCATCTCTTCGTCTACTGCCTCTCCTTGTAGTGAAGGGATTTCTTCTTCTTCGTCATCCGATGAGCCAGGGTTTTCTGGATCATCTTGAACTTGCACTCTCAAGTCAGCTAGCCTTTGAGCTCGTTGCGCCTGCTTCTCGTTCCACGAGTTGAACAAAGCATGGATAGTTCTATAGTCTTTGTCCACACACTGTCTATAAAACCTGATTATCTTATCTGCTATCGGAAGCGAAGAATCGTCCTCAACATTCACGTCAAATTCATCAACCATTGCATATAATATTGTGTCTTCAACCAGCTCTATATCCACAACCTTTTCATGAAACAGTTCAACTACAATAGCTGTTATCCAGTCTCTTTTCTCCTCTGATTTAGGACCTCCCCATTGATTTGCAACTGCAATCTCTAGTGCTTCCCATGAGTGAATAGCCATCGACACACCAAGCTCAAAATTTGCTTGTTGTTTGTCATCCTCAAACCACAAGCTCTTAGCACCTTCTGGAGCCTCAACAAAGTCACTAGTGTCTATCTGAATCGTTGACATATCCTTCTTAAAAAATTTGTATAAATTTACTTCATCTCATCGCAAATTCAATTAAATTTTGAGTTTCTTAGTCAGCCAAATATTTGAAGTCACGTGTATTTTCACGTGCAATAAATTTTCCTTTTTTGATATTTAGTGTTAAGGGGCACATAAATGAGCTCTCAGTGGTAAATATAAGATGATAAACTGTCAAGTTGCGACAAAAGTATCTGTCAACTATTAGCTAGCTCTAAGTAAATAATTATCTTGGAACCTGGCTACTGTTGTAAGGCCCTTGAAGTTAAATAAATAAAAAAAGGACAATGTCTGTCCAAGAAAACTCGGAAAAGATCGGTGCTGCTTTAAGAGCTCTAAACAATAAGAAAGAGCATTCCCCTCGTGACTTCTCTGTTCAAGAGTTGGAAGACGGCACAGTTGTGTCTACTAAAGAGAGAATCAACAGAAGTATTCCTTCCATTGCTAATGTGAAACCTACGGATGAGCAGCTATTTTTACCGAACGGTCTACCAAATATAGACTTCCTTAAGAATCATTTTCTCAAAGAAGGTAGATTACATGAAGAACAGGTCATAAATATTCTGCAATTGGCATCTGAGGAGTTTAGAAAAGAACCTAATTTATTAAGGGTTGCTGCTCCGGTGACTGTGTGTGGTGATATCCATGGTCAATATTATGACTTGATCAAATTATTTGAAGTTGGTGGTGATCCCAAGAATACGTCTTACCTTTTTCTTGGAGATTATGTGGATAGGGGATCATTCTCAATTGAATGTGTTCTGTATCTTTATTCAATTAAGGTTACTTATCCTGATACTTTTTTCCTATTAAGAGGTAATCATGAATGTAAACATTTGACTGATTATTTCACTTTTAAAATGGAATGTCTTCATAAATATAGCGTGAATGTTTACAAAGCTGCATGTGAATCATTTAATACCCTACCATTGGCCGCTCTGATGAATAATCAGTATTTCTGTTGTCATGGGGGTATTTCTCCAGATTTAAAGACACCTGATGATTTGAACAGAATTGATAGATTCAGAGAACCTCCAACTAGGGGTCTAATGTGTGATATTTTATGGTCTGACCCTGTTGATGATTATGATGATAATGATTCTGATGTATTATTTATTCCAAACACTGTTAGAGGTTGTTCCTATGCTTTCACGTATAATGCTGTATCTAACTTTTTGAAAAGAAACAATTTGTTGTCAGTTATTAGAGCTCACGAGGCGCAAGATGCTGGTTATAGAATGTACAAGAAGGCTGAAGAAACTGGATTTCCAACCTTATTGACTATGTTTTCTGCCCCAAATTATTTAGATTCCTACAAAAATAAAGCTGCAGTTTTAAAGTACGCCAACAACGTTATGAACATAAGGCAGTTCAATTATAGTCCACATCCTTATTGGCTACCAAACTTCATGAATGTCTTTACTTGGTCATTACCATTTGTTGGTGAAAAGGTGACAGATATATTGGTATCAGTGTTAAATATATGTACTGAAGAAGAATTAGATGAAGATACGCCAATAGATTCAACTACTCTCGAAAGTATTGAAAACACTGATATTTCTGCATTACCAGAAGATAATACACAAATTCCAATTGATGAAATAGGTGAATCTGAGTTAAAGAGAAAAGCTCTACGTAACAAAATTTTGGCTATTGGTAGAGTCTCAAGAATGTTTCAGGTTCTAAGAGAACAAGCAGAGAATGTTGAAAAGCTTAAATCAATAAGTGGTGGTGTCCTACCAAAAGGTGCATTATTAGGTGGGTCTGAAGGAATCAAAGAACGAATCACTACATTCGAGGAAGCTAGAAAAGCTGATCTTGCCAATGAAGCTTTGCCACCTTCTATTGATGAAATACATGAATTAGAAAAAGAAAGAGAGAAGAACTTGATACAAAATATTGATGAACAAGTAACGCATGATGTCAAAATCCAAAAACTTGCAAAAAGGTATTCACAATCAAACTTCAAATAATGAAAATTATGGGAACTGAAGAAGCTATAATATGAAATATATATTGGATGTATATGCTTCCCCCTCATGTATATAGTTGACGATTATTGAATGTATAGTAATTTTTTTCACAAAAAACTACAAGATCAAAACATTAAAGCTTTTAGCATCTAATTTTCTTTGGTGATTTCTTGCCATCTGGTGAGGAGCTGAAATCAGGGCCTAAAGCATCTCTCGCTCTTGATGTTCCACGAATATCACTAAATATCTTGACATCAATACCAGCATTTATATGATCATCTGCAGTTCGATAATTAGACGATATGTCATCTGCAACGCCACTATTATCATACCCTTCCTCATAAACATTAGTTTCTGAGCCTAGATCATTCGCATCTATCATGTCAGAATCTATATCTGATTCTGAATAGTGGAATACTGAGCATTTACCTATGGCATGAAAAGTATTTTTCACCATTTTGTCTCCTTTATTTAGCCCAAAGTACTGATACGTGAATAGCTTCTCTATGGAATCGTTATAGTATCTGTCATTCTCTTTGTAGATTGGCGAGAATATTAGTTCTGTTACTTCCTCATCTCCATCCACATCCAGCTCGTTCGCCGTTTTGAATATCCCAGTACTTTTTACCTGTATATATAGCTCCAGACTTCCGTTCCTATCTTTTCTGACAGCATGTGCTCCAATCGTCGGATAAGGTACTTCTATTCCCTTGTCGTACCCATTAAACCATATGATGAGACTCGTATTTAAAACAAATAGATCAACTTCTGAAGGCCTCTGGTGTGTCAGCGTAATATATTTCAAATTACTAGGATTAGAAGTAGCCAAAATCCACTTTCGACCACCACCGTACAAGATAGGTAGCTCTTGAAATGAGTATTCACCAGGTGTAGAATTTTGATATCTCGCTACTGGGTCACAATTCTCAATAGAAGGCTCCACCGAAATGATACAAGGCTCCAACGTCATACTAATTTTACAAAAAAACCTATCCACCTAGTCCCTATTATAAAACTACCCTTTCAACTAAAAGTTTTAAATCAAAATTGAAGCATTTTAAGAACAATTTGTTTATCGGTTCATATAAACGGTTCGGGTCGAGAATAAATTTCATGAACGTATAGGGTATGGTTACGAGTATTTTTTTTTCAAGACATATATTGAATATTTCATTAGGTGAAAAGACTTTCTTAATCTCTCTCTGAGTTGACATATATAGTGCGAGCTTTAGCCTCAAAGCCATTGAATGGTGAAGCAGCAGCAGAGGTATAAGCACCGAGGTTTGGGAAATATAACCAGTCACCAACAACAACGTTGTGTGATAGATGAGTATCGGCTGCAATACAGTCTAGCCCATCACAAGTAGGACCCCAGATTGACACATTGAATCGATTATTAGTGTGTTTATTGTGGTCGCTGTAGAGAAATTCACCACGATGAGTCAAGACATGGGCTTCCGGAGTTTGATGATCAAATAAGATACAGTTCATATTGCCATAAACACCATCGTTAATATAGACCATAGTTGGATTTGAACCATTAGAGTCGAAGATTCCACCTCTTTTAGCAATCACATGTGCTGCTAGGGTGAACGCGTTGGCAACAAAGTAACGACCTGGTTCAGCAATGATATCAACACCAGTGTTGGTTGGAAAATACTCATCTAAAGCATGATTCAAAGCTCTTGACGAAGCTTCGAATGATTCATATGAAAATCCACCACCAACATCTAAAACCTTCATATTGAAACCAAGGGTGTTTCCCATGTTGAAAACGTCTCTGGAATCTTTGACAGCTGTAATCAAAGACTCATTATCGTTAGCACCTGATCCAACATGGAACGAAACGCCAATAATGTTTAGTTCTAGTTCTTTGGCTAGGTTCAACAAGTTTGCAACATTAGATAATGGTGCACCATACTTTGTGCTCAATCTGCACTGAGCAGACTCATCATCAGTGATGATTCTTAGCAACAAGTTACAATCAGGGTGGAATTTTTTGATCTTGTATAGCTCCTCAGCGTTATCAAAAGTAGTAAGATTAACATCATTCTTTTTGGCGTATCTTAAAAAGGAGCTGACTTTACAAGGGTTTGCGTAAACGATTCTGGAAGGATCGACCCCCATTGATAGAACCCTTTCAATTTCACCTTTAGAAGCACAGTCAAAGTTTGCACCCATTGAGGCTAACAACTGTAGAACCTCAGGATCTGGGTTACACTTAACAGCATAATATGGATGAACCCTAGGTAAGTTTTGCTTCCAGATTCCAAATAATCTTTCAACCTTACCCAAATCACACACAAAAAAAGAGTCTTCGGCACCGGCTTCACAAGATTCATGGTTAATTGAAAAGACCTCATCAGCCAATGCCCTAGCAGTCAAGGCCTTAGACTTTGAGGTTTCCAAAATCAAGCTTTCTTGAACATCAGGTGCTTTGTATCTTTCAAGATGGAGAACTGGTTGTCTTGCACTGTTGACAGACTCAAGCTTGAGTAAGTCATCTGCAAACAGCTTTTGAGCTTCAGTAGTAGTAGTGGTAGACATTCTGCAATTTGTATTCAAGTACTTAGAAGCTCTTTGTGGGCCCAGCGAAGTGATACTTCTTGTCTTTATGGCAGAATCGGCCAGGCGATAGATTGAGTTATTAGACTTGGTAGACAGCTTGAAGAATTGTTTATATGTTTCTCAACTTTCTGAAAGTCTATGAAAAAATAAATTAACACCGTATGAAGCTCTTTTGAGAGAATGCTCTTTCCTCCAGATCTCAAGATCTAGTGTCCTTAGTAGTACTGTGAGTTAATGAACTTCACAGCTAATTGATAGAACCTTCAAGCGGCAGCTCTCGTCACTATGTGAAAACTTTCAAAAATCTCTTCTTGAAAGCTCTGACTTCGTCGAATTATGACTCTGCAAAATAATATAATATAATCCTTCCTTCTAAAGATTATACTACACTATATATTTGGTAACCGGTAACTTAAAAGTTCTGAAACTATCACAAAACTCTGGCAGTAAAATTTATAAACACAAATGATTAACCAACCACCCTAATAAACCGTATATGAGTTTTATTTGCTGCTAGTGAAAACATTTTCAACCCAAGCAAAGTTTACTTACTCTGTTAGATGTGTCCCTTACAAAGTTTGTAGATGTTTATCACGTGATAAGATTTTTTGAATCACGTGACTTAAATCTATTTCAAGCTGTTTTTACAATTAGCAAATTAAGCCTATAATATACAATTGGGAATTAAGAAATGAGTTATATGGGGAATTAAAGAAGTAAAAATTATAAGTCAACATGTGTTGATAATATGCTTTAAAAGAGTGATCAATATTAGAAAAGAAAAGAGTCTATTTTGATTTGTCCTTGACCTCAACCTCACCACCACAATGTAAACATGTATAGCCCATACGTGTCGTACCATCAGCTTTTGGAATAGGGAATTTGCCTCTGCTTTTCATAGCTGTCCACTCACCTTTTGCAGGAATTCTTCCACAGGCTTTTGAGATGCATCTAGCACCAGTCTTTTTGTATCTGAGTCCACATGAGTTACACAGCTGACCAGCAGATGAGGACCAACTAGGTCTCCAACAAGGAGACTGGTCTGATCCACATGATATGCATTTTCTTCTTTGTTGATTGTGATGTGTGATGGTATATGTATGGTTTGGGCCCTTGTGGTTGTGTGTGTGGATAAATGTATTGGTTTCTATGACGGCTTCTTGGTTCAATTTGTGATGGCCGTTCCAGTTATTGTGTGTGTGATTAGGATAGAGATCTTCAAGAGTGGGTAGCGGTTTTGAATCGATTCTGATGGGTGGTAATGTTATGCTTGATGAAGAGGTAAGTGGTGAGGATGATGGCTGTAATTCTGAAGAATTGTAAGTGTAATTTGATTCATAAGGGAAATTAACAGTGTGTAAATGTGTGTTGTTGGATGTAATTGGCGATAGTTGGTTGAGGTTCGAGTTTGCTGAAGAAGTAAATGGTGAAGAGGAAAGTTCATCTTCGGAATGATCGCTGTGATCTCTTCTTTGAAGGGAATGGATCTTCCCTCTCTGTGATACCATCTTCTTACTGATCTTCGAGGTGAACAATGGTTTTCTGTATCTGTGTTGGTTATCCAATTGTTGCTTCAACTCAGTTATTATAATTGCATCATTTAGTAAATCGAAACCTGGTTTGTCATATTTTAATAGGCTCTTCAAATTGTTGAATTTTTCCGGGAAATTCTGTTCAATCCAAACCTCTAGGTTCAATCTCCAATCATCATCATTAATGCACGTATCTGGATATACTAAAGAGTGGTTAGATACACCACCATATCTATTGTTCTGATTTAAATATTTAAATTCTCTGATGTTCATACTCCTTGTTGGAGTTGGGGTCGAGAAGGATTGACTATTATTAATTGTGTCGCGTTCTCTAGATGTGTTATTTTGTGAGTTTCGAGTTGGTAGAGTGACTGAAGGAGAAACTGGTAGTGCTATTTGACTCTTGATCTGTAATGGTGGAGTTGGAGAAAGTGATCTTCTTGTGAAGACAGTAACTAATGGAGGCGATGGTGGTGCAGTTCTTGCTCTTTTGTTTTCTCCCAAGGCTTCCAAATCTTCAATGTATCTTTTTCTTTTTAAAGTGGAATTTTCGTGGACGATAG
Source organism: Wickerhamomyces silvicola (assembly GCA_030570795.1). Taxonomy (NCBI): domain Eukaryota; kingdom Fungi; phylum Ascomycota; class Saccharomycetes; order Phaffomycetales; family Wickerhamomycetaceae; genus Wickerhamomyces; species Wickerhamomyces silvicola. Next base: position 218,845 of record JAJLWN010000007.1, on the reverse strand, counting down.
GGTTTAGTAATTTTGAGGAGGTCATATTAAATGGCAATGAAATAAGGCTCATAGTAATAAAAGAAGAGAACTGATATTGCTTTTCCTTTTCTTATATTCCAAGAGTCTCAAAAGGAAATTTGAATGATTAGCTCTTGTCTGGAAAGAAAGAAAAAAAAAAAAAATGAAATAGGTAATGAGTGTGTTGATTAATAGAATGGATAGTTCCTTTTTGGTCAACGTATCTGGTTTGAATTATCTTTGGTATTGAGCTTGAAAGTGAATAGCTGATTTTGTTCTTAGAACTTGAATATAGGTATAAAATGTTCTTTGGAAACCACGGTAACGACCAAAAAAAAAGCGTTGAAAAAACTGAAAGTTATAACTCAAAGAGAAATAAGGGAAGCAAAAGATTGCTTGTTAGCTTCTGAGAGTGTGTGTCTTTGCTTGTTCGAGGCTTGTTGAATCAAAAATCTAGCTGTGTCTATTTATTAATCCGATATATTGAGATCAATAAGTAAAGCTAAAGGAGATCTGTGAATTGACTTTTTAGAAATTTAAAGTAAGATCACCCTAACAACGAAATTTAGTTATGACAAAGGGGTTCCTAATTGGGTATAAATGTGCTCTAAATTAGGAAATTCAATTTATTTAAGCAACTGCGAAATGAGTGACTGGGTAAAATCAAAAGTTAAACTAGTGAAAGACTGAAAGTTTGTTGAAACAAATGGGATGTGTCAAAAGAGTGTGGGAAACGTTAGCTCTGTTTTTATTTCAGGGAGGAGAAAAAACAAGCTGAGTTTGCTATAGGAAAGGGGGTAGTTTTATATGATTTACTAGAAGAGGTTGGTTAACAAGCAAAAGTACAAATGAGGAATCGATTTAAGTTAAACTCTTTTGCATGTACCTGCCACCTGCTTCATGCAGTATCTGATTCAGAGACAAACAACGCAGATATAGCTTAATTTCAGAAACGAGGCTGGATAAACCCAACTACTTGGATAATTAGTTTGATCCCGAACAAAGTTTTGACACTTTCCTGATCCATCTTCTGCATTCTGATTGCCCGATCGGGATAAATTACTTTCTTAATTAGGAAATATGATTGCCTGCCTCTTTCCCCATTTAGGGAAATTTCCTAATATGGGTGTTTTGGAGGGACAAGGTCTTTGTGATCTCTGATCTCTCATTTATCTAATGCAAACAGGTCTTAGAACAAGTTTTTACTAGATATCAGGGTCTCATTTCATAGCAAGTTGATCATATCCTTCCGGCAGTTCTTCTGGTCTGAAAGTGTGGGATATTAGATCTGTCTCACAAGCACCATAGGAGAAAAGAAATGCGCTGATTTATGAAAGGGAAAGCTTTGGTGACTCAAAAGCTTTAGTGACTTTATTAGAGTTCTGTATAGTTGAGGGGAAATATATAGTTATTATCTCAGAGTTATTATCTCAGAGTTAGTACTTACAGCTTCTATGAAAAAAAAAAAAAAAAAAAAAAGAGTACTACTGAGTAGCACAGAAAAAACTATGCTACTATTGCAACTTGATGCTATTGACACATGTTATAAAGTACGTGATATCTTAGACACATCTCGAAAGCAAAGTCCCAAAGATCTTCACTATCTACTAAATCTATATTGGATATCTTAAAACGGTAATTTCCTATTACGGATATTTCTCTGAAATTTTCCTCTAGTTCTTTTTTGCCAACACTGAATTTTCGATCATAAGTAGATAAACTACTCTTCGTTATGGTGGATCAAGGTATGTTGTCGTTGTTTTTAATGTATTTGTTACTAATTTTCTTGTAGGAACGCAATTAGAAAAGCTGATAAAGGATTTTTTCCAATCACTCGACACTCAGTTCTCACTACATTATACACCAGAAACCTATAAATCACAATTTTTACCACAATTAAAGCAGACATCTCCTGTAATACTAAACGGTAACCCAATTAACGGTAAAACTGCATTCCAGGAACACTGGCTTAAGTTTCCATTGACTCAACATAGCATTACATCCTTAGATTATCACACGATTCCTGGAACGGGTACCTTAGTTATAAATTTATCTGGAAAAGTTAGATTTGATGAGACAGGAAAAACAAGACTTGGTGAAACTGCTGATTTAGATGCTAATCAAATCGTCAGTACCTCAGGAACTTTAAGAAATGTTTGGGGAACATGGTGTGGGTTCAATGCCAACCTAATACTTGACGAAAGTATATTCAATAATCCCAACTCTGAAGTAATCAATTCCTTAAATTGGAAAATTGTTTATAAACCAGATGACGCAATTGTGACTATATAAAATACACTTTTAGTTGTTGCATTTAAACTACAGGTATAAATATCCAATGAAATAGTACAATCAAAATGATGGAGAAGGCCTCTACCATCAAACTAAACGCCTAATGTAATAATCCTTGCTCAAAATCCCTTTAACAAAAACTATGTTTTCTTTTTTTGCCCTCGTTGTTCCTTAATGGTGGAACACTTTCTCTTCATGACCAATAAATGGCTCTTCTTCAATAACTCGTCTTTTTGAAGATGTACGACCAACACATATGGCAAATACGTTGAAAATGAACGCTAACAAAGTTGCAGCTGCAGAACCCCATATTAATCCATAGTAGAGTGGTCCTAGTGAGGCATCGATTCCGAACGTATCTGCATCGGAATCATTGAAATACTTCTTAACCAAAAGGAAAGCACCTAAAGATGTTGCAGAAGATATCAACAGAGCCAAAAACGCAACTATACCAAGGAACGTCGCTATACATGAAAACCCATGCGAAAAAAATGAAAGCAACGTCCCACAGGCTGTCAAAAACACCGTCACAACACCAATAATCCCCGTTATGAAAATGACTTTCGAAGCTACCTTGGCTGTACTGATATAGCTCTCAACTTTATCTGGCAGCGTAATGTTAGCATTGGACAAATCCTCCGATAGAGTGTTAACGGGGTCAAACAGGTACATAGCCTTAGGCTTTGAACAATACCTTACATCATAAGCATCGCCATCACTCGAGCCCTTACAATACCCCCATAATCCAAAACTATAGATATCACTCAATCCACTCGTATCCGTCACTCCCTGGAGCAACTCACTCGTGCTGACACTCGTCAGATTCAGCTTCAATAGGTATATTTGATCAACCGGACTATGGGTAGACGTTGAGCCTGCTATAGCCAAAGCACCGAGAACTAAAGCACCGATAGACAGAAAAAAGGGCACCAGCACATAGCAAAACCTGAAAATGGAAGTCATGTTATTCTGTTGAACTTCAACTTCGAGACATATTCTTTTATTTATAACATCTATTGTTTGAGATCGGCATTAACTAAATATAGTACATGAAATCAGCCTTCCTTGGGATGATCTATCCGGGGCCACATTTAAGCTGAAGACAATTTGACACAATTACTGAACAATCAACAAAGGCCTCAATCAGCTGATGGAAAGTATAGAAGGTGAATAGAGACTACAACATATTACATTGTATTTACTCTACTCTTTGTGCCTTTTTTTTTTTTTTTCTTCTTGCTAAATAAGCTTCCGTCTAAACTTATTGGCTAAATATACAACAAATATACAGCTCGTAAACTGCGCCCCTAATGATAACCAAATGATGATGAAGCCAGTGCCTGTATTAACATTGGCTATTCCTCCACTCTGACCTAGCTCGGTTAATTTGATGACGTATTCCATCGTCAGCGAACATATTAGAAAACTAACAAAGAAATTGATAAAGCAAAAGATCACCATAGTTACTATAATCCATTTCTTTGTGCGATATAGTTGGGCTTGTGGTTGAAATCTGATGTGGAGTAGAGCACAGAATATTAATGTTTGCGCAAGAAGTATGCCATTGATGATGAATTGGGTCATGGTTAGAAACCCCATGCCCTTGCTGAATTTTTGTAGTAATATGGCCCAGTTGATGTAGTCTGTTGAGCTGCCTTCTTTACCAGTCAACTGATTGAAGCCTGAAATGGCTAATTGATACGCAATAGCAAAACTATCTCCCATAATGTCAATGTTAGTCTTCGTCAATTCGGCTAGTTGAACACCGGCATCTCTTACAAACACCGATAGTACATCAAACCCATAACTCTTCATACAAAAAAAATCCAAGTCTTTCGATGATAAGCGACAGTATCCCAAGACATTGAGGTGGTATATTGTGTTGACACTGAAGGTGTCAATGACTTTGCTTTGATAGTAATCATCGAGCTGGCTATTTAGAATGTCTAACTCGCTAGTTGTGTCACCAAAATCGATAGCCAAGTACGATAGAACTTTCAAGGCTTCCCGGACAGTAAGTAATGCAGTTTTGGCAGCTGATGACTTATCTGTCAATTGAATTGTCAACTGAGGTACACATATTCTGTGAGAACCATTACAAGTATAAATTGGAAGACTTGTCATAGCAATCAAACAAGCAAAACAAAAAATCAAATAAATTATCACAACTAAGTTCACACGTCTTTGATTTAATAACACCTTGTCCAACACTCTCCGTCCTGGTTGATTTTTTTCGTCATCAACATCACCTTCCTCTTCATATATTTCCGATATGACCTGATCCAGACTATTTGACCTATTCACTGGAATTTCCGATTTAGTATTCTCAGAAAAACTATTATAGCTACTTTTGGGTGAAGTCTCTTTTGTTGCTGATGCTATTTTTTCTTCGAAAAAATAATAGTCATCTCCATGCAGTGATTCATATGCAGATTTATAATGAGTCTCGTCACTTTTATCTAAACCTGAGCCACCGTTAATCTGTATATCTTCATCTTTAAAAAATCTTGTATCTAGGTCTTCGCCACTTGTTAAGATACTAGGCGGTGATCTTTGACTTCCAATTACAACAACTTCCTTATTTAACTCTGAAAGTTTTTCTTTTAGAGGAGAAACTCTCACTTGTTTTGAGCCTGCACTAGAGTCCATGAATGACTTGCCCATAAATAGTCTCATTGAGTCTGGGATTTTGTTGAACTCATTCGTCTTAAAAGGATTCTCACCTAATTCTTCCTTTTCCATTTTTTCAGAGTTCTAGAAGGAATATATCCCCATCATTTTTGTGGTGTCTTGTAAAAATCAACTTCTCAATATTAAAAGTGACACAAAACTATATACACTAAACTTTGCTAGCTGAAAATGAAAAACAAATCTAAATTTTAGATGGAGTTTCATAAACTGATATTAAACGAGGCTTTCTGATTAAACTCTCTGTAGAATGAGATGATTTAGTCGTTGTTATCTGAGAAGAAGCTTTTTTAGCATTTTCATCGTCAAATGGATTTACAATTTCAAAAGGGTCTTCAATCTCGAAGGGATTTTCAATGCTAGCTGTTGTATCTAGAAGTTCTATTTCATCTTTATCAGTTACTTCTATACCCGGAGCAGCACACCATATAGGACCGGCCCAGCATATCATATTGAAAACAGATGATACAAATATACTCCAAAATAAGGCAAACCATACTCTACTTAAATGTAAAGAGATTTTGTATTTTGACAGATCATGATGAACTTTCCTTCTAATCTGAGCTACCTCAAAAGTCATTACAGATACTGCTGAAATTATGACCAAAAATAAAATCAAGCTATATGCAGCATTTATGTTACCTAAAATCTTAAGGAATGTCTCTTGATCAAACTTGAGATCCTGATAGTAGTATACAATTGTCAGTGTTAAAAGAACAGCTTGGAGAATACAAAATAGTGTTAGTACTGTAGGAATGTGTCTTAGCCTCTTCGATTTCTTATCAATAAACTGTTGATATTCTTGATATTCTTCCTGATCATGTACAGCATCGATTCCAGCATAGTTTAGGATAATAAGGAATCCATTCTCTGCCAAAATACGTCTGTAATCGTATAGCTTAGTTTCGAAACAGTTCCTAGATCTGTTGGTAGAACTAAATTTAGAAGTGTTGAATGGACTTATAAAAGTTACATCGGTCGGATTCTGTTCTATCAGATCACCGAATGACCATTGAAATCTCTTTGCAGCACACGTCCGATACATGGAGGACATAAAGTAGTCTGGTGTGTCATGAAGAACACTAATGGTATAATCTTCCAGTGCAGTAATTTGAGAGCCTGTCAGTGCTGACACCTCTTTACCTGAGGTTAATTCATCGGCGAAAATGGAATACAAGCCTGGATATATATCCAACTTATACGTATCAAGCCTCATTATATAAAGTTTATCCAATGCTTTTTCCGACTGAGATCCCAAGAGCACAGCTGACACAATCAGGCAAAAAAGTGCAGTGAATAGCCTTGCTAAAGCTAAGATGATCTCTCTTTTAGAGATTTTGAATTCGTTTTTAATCGTCAAATGCATTTTCCTCAACACATTTGGTGATCTAGTGAGTACCCTCATCATCACAAATCACTCATCAAAGTACCAAAAAGCAAAATATCTACTAACTTATGCTATATTTCTATTTTCCACTACCAGTATATTCTTTGTCATTTCTTATGTAATCAGAGTTAGGTGCCCTTGTATTTTGTCATATGATTGGGGCAACATGAAATATAGGCTCCAGCACACGAAAATAACCAAAATAACTACGTGATAAGGTGCAAAAGAGGTTATTGAATATAGATATCTTGGGATTGGGTTGGTTTTGTTAGTAATGGCTACAACTCAAGCGAAATTTGCTGGATGGAGTTTCCTGTTTGATGAATCAGAAGCAACTAAAAAGGCGTCTTCCTCAAGACGCTCAAGAAGAGCTGGGGTATCAGACTCTAGTTTAATTTTAACGAGAGAAGAGGATGGTCTTGAGATTAAAGGTGGCGATTGCTTAGTGGCAAATGATCCTGGAAGCAGTGATCCAATTGTGGTGCTTATTAAAGATGCTCAGATAGGGACGGATGATTATATTGTGTTGACAGCTCTTAATCTATGCAGAGTAAATGAAGTTGTTGACCCACCAACAGACACGGACAAGCAGGAGCTATTCCTAACAAGTGTCTCGATTAAAGTTTACGTGGAGGATATTATTGAAAGGGCCAATGTGTTGAATCTGAAAGAATTCAAGAGTATTGTTATAGACGATTCTACTCAGTACAATACATTTTTGTGCCGAAGAGGTTACGATACATATTATAAAATTTACAGCACAGAATTTGATTTTAAAGCTGTTCGTGATGGTATGAAGAAAGATGCTAATAATGAAGTGGAAATGTTGAGAAATCTGATTGTTAAATCTCTCTATACTGAGAAAAAACCTACCACGAAGAAGGAAAACAAAGTAATAAGCGAAGGCAAAAGCAATCCTACTCCAAAAATAAAACCTACAACTGCCATAAATGGAAAATCACCATCAATAGCTTCAGATACACCAAAGAGAAAAAATAGTCCTGTAATACCAGCAAAAAGAGGTAGTAAGCTCAAAGAACACGTTGTCTCCGATGGAGAAGATAGCGATGAAGATGTCAATAATGTAGAAGAAGATGATGAACTCGCTGTTAGTGATGATGAAATAGATGTTATCGAAGGCGAAAATATTGAAGAAATAATGAATGAGAGTGAGGAGGATGCACTATTTTCTGATGACGATGAATTTAGACCTAAAAGAAGAGGTAGACCCAGAAAAAATCCTATTACTGAACCAGGAAAAAAATATAACAAAAGACCTAAAATCAAAGGCCCACGATCACTAGTTTTACAAACAAAAATACAAAATGGTGATAAGATAGAAGATATTCCTGAAACTTTACCCTGTCGTGAAGAGCAGTTCACACAGCTATTCTATACGATTGATTCCGCAATTGAATTAGAGTCGGGTACATGTGTTTATATTAGCGGGCCTCCAGGTACAGGTAAAACGTTAACAGTTCGTGAAGTTATTAGAAAATTATTTAGACAATCTAAAGCTGGAAGATTGAATCAATTCGATTATCTAGAAATCAACGGTATGAAATTGTTGTCACCTCATTCGGCCTATGAGATATTGTGGAATAAAGTCTCCTCTGGCCAAAAAGTGCCAACAACTGGTCTATCAAATGTTTTAGAATCATATTTTCAGTCAGGTAAAGCAGAAGCACCATTGGTTGTTTTAATGGATGAGCTGGATCAGATTGCCTCCAAAAATCAATCAATTATGTATAACTTCTTCAATTGGCCAACGTATGAAAAATCTAAACTGATCATCATTGCAGTTGCTAATACAATGGATTTACCAGAAAGACTTTTGACAAATAAGACATCTTCCAGACTGGGTTTATCAAGAATTCAATTTCCTGGATATACCCATGAAGATCTAATAAAAATTATTCACTCAAAATTTGAAGTTCTTCAACAACGTAATGTTAAAATGAAGAATGATGCTACTGAATATGCTTCAAGAAAAGTCGCCAGTGTTAGTGGCGATGCTAGACGTGCCTTAAAAATATGTCGTCGAGCCCTTGAATTGGCTAAAGAATCACAAGTTGGTCAAGAGGAAGTTATAGTCCAAGCTGTTCATATAAACAGAGCTGTTAATGAAAGTACAAGTTCTCCTATTGCAAGTTATATTTCCAACCTAACTTTAGTTGCAAAATTAGTCTTAGTCGCCATCTTATCCAAAAAACGTAAATCCGGATTGGCTGAGAACTCCTTAGGTGATGTAATTGATGAGATAAAACAAATAGTTACATTCAATTCATCGGCAGAAAATACACAGTTCAACACTGAGTATAAATCAATTCTGGACATATTATACGATGATTTTATTATAAGACCAAGAGGGTTTGCTTATGTTTTAAATGAGCTAATTGATTCTGGATTAGTACTGCAACAAAATCTGAAATCCCAAAGAAATTCACAAGTAAAACTAAATATTGCAGATGAAGAGATAACGTCAGTTCTTAAGCAGGAAAAGTCTTTACAGTATTTTGCTAATTTGGCATCATACACATAAAGTTATTCACATATCGAGGGACAAAAAGAAGGAAAGAAAGATAGGAAAAAAGGAGTTCTACAGTTGTACTCATATTCTTAGCTAATAATCTTGTCTTCAAGTTGTCTTATATAATAAGAGGGGTTCTCCAATATTCGTAATTTCCGGTATATTAATTTGTAGGTCAAATGCTTTCGATATTAAAATTTTAAAGACTTTTTGAACATTAATTGAGTCACTCGTAGACGTATATATTAAGCTCGCTTTCATAGCTTTTGCAAATTTCAAACTCTCCTTATGTAATTTTTGCTGGTATTCTCTTGGTTGTTCAAGGAATAAATCATATTTAGTACCAACCAATACGGGTATTGCAGTGTCATTATTGGCTCTTGCTAGTCTATACCAATGACTTATATTGGTTAAACTCTTAGGATTAGTCAGATCAAACGTGAAGATTATTGATACTGCATCACTGGAAGTCAGAAGTAGCATGTCCTCAAACTCTTTGGAGCCGCCAAGGTCATAAATGGAGAACTTTATATCTGTTGTTCCAAGCTCTATATTCTTTTCCATATAATTCACGCCCAGCGTCTTCTTATACAAAGATTCAAAGCTATTATTGACATATTTGACCATCAGCGACGTTTTGCCTATAAATTCATCCCCCAGTATTGCAACTTTTATAGAAACACTATTCACATTAGACCACATGCTTTTATTTTTTCTTTTAAAGAACCAGAAGAGCTACACTTACGAGTTTCTTATCTCCTGCTGATGCTGTGGAGGCACTGGGACAATCTGTGCCATTCTACCTTTCCAGAGATATAAATTACTTACTAACAAACCCTTACTATTTACCTATTACTCTATTTTATTTTGTTTACATTTCATTATGTAATCTGAATCCCCAAAAAAAGTATGGTCATGAAGCCCATGTAGTCACATGATATACTCTTTCTTGGTGTCAAGGTGTTTTTTCTTATATATGTAGACCAGAGAGCAAATCCTGTGACTGCTTTTTTTTCCCCCTATTTATTATTTCTTTAATTCTGGTAGAAGTACACCTGGTACATCCCACACTGAAAACTCTTTTTTTTGCGTGGTAAAATTTTTTGATTGGCGCACATTTTTTCACCTCTTCGGTGTTTGGATGTTTCTACCTAATAGCTTCTTCCAACACAATAAAATTTCAAAACTCTTTTGATAAAAGCAGTTAGTACAACAAACACAAAGAAAGGATGGCTGTTGGTAAGAATAAAAGACTTTCTAAAGGTAAGAAAGGTCTTAAGAAGAAAGTTGTTGACCCATTCACCAGAAAAGACTGGTTCGATATCAAAGCACCATCAACTTTTGAAAACAGAAACGTTGGTAAAACTTTAGTTAACAAATCAACTGGTTTGAAAAATGCTGCTGATGCTTTAAAAGGTCGTATTGTTGAAATCTCATTAGCTGACTTACAAGGCTCTGAAGATTACGCCTTCAGAAACGTTAAGTTGAGAGTTGACGAAGTCCAAGGTAAAAACTTATTGACCAACTTCCACGGTTTAGATTTCACTTCAGATAAATTAAGATCATTAGTTAGAAAATGGCAAACTTTGATTGAAGCTAACGTTACTGCTAAAACCTCTGATGATTACATTGTCAGAGTTTTCGGTATTGCTTTCACCAAACGTCAAGCTAACCAAATCAAAAAAACTACTTACGCTCAATCATCTCATATCAGAGCTGTTAGAAAACAAATTGTTGAAATCATTACTAGAGAAGTTCAAAACTCAACTTTAGCTCAATTAACTTCTAAATTGATCCCAGAAGTTATTGGTCGTGAAATTGAAAAGGCCACCAAGAACATCTTCCCATTACAAAACGTTCACATTAGAAAAGTTAAATTATTGAAACAACCAAAATTCGATTTAGGTGCTTTATTAGCTTTACACGGTGAAGCTTCATCTGAAGAGAAAGGTAAAAAAGTTGCTTCTGGTTACAAAGATGAAATCTTGGAAACTGTTTAAATTTCCAACATTTGTATAAAAATGAATTAACAAATATGTAATTTCTAAACGAGTTGTAGTTTTAGGTCAAATGGTTATCATGTGAGAGAGATTGCAAATTGGTATAATCTCTTGTATGGAAAATGTTTTTAAAGGATTCCTTTGTTACAATTATTAGAGACGATTCATTTTTGTTATAGAATAATGGTCTAGATACGTAATCATTAAATTACGCAACAAAATGAAAATAAATATTAATTAAGATAGACTTGAACGATATTTTTAAGCTAAATAGAAGTACAACTATGCGTTAAAATCAATTTAATTGAATAAACGTTTTTCAAAAGAGTGCAAATTGTGAACACCACCTTCCAATTGGGCAGATGGGGTTCTGTATTCGAATCTGATTTCACCAGAGTTTGACAATTCGTTCAAATCTTTAACAGATCTAACACCAATATCTTGACAAGAGTGTTGTAGACCATTGTACAAGTATGGGATATATTTCTTAACCGAACCTTTGTCGACAACTGAACCAGAGACACCTTGAGCAACAAAGACAGAATCGGATTCAGAAAAGTATCTTGAGGTGGAGGCATTACCTTTGACATCAGTTTTTTCCATAGCATCGATGGAACCCATACCTCTATAAGATTTAAGACGCTGACCATCACGGTAGAAATATTCACCTGGAGATTCAGTAGTACCAGCTAACATACCACCCATCATAACACATGAAGCACCCAATGCGATAGCTTTAGTGATATGACCAATATTTTGAACACCACCATCAGCAATTGCTGGAATACCAAATTGATTAGCAAATTGGGTAACGTTGAAAACAGCAGTACCTTGTGGTCTACCACAAGCCATAACTTCTTGGGTGATACAGATAGAACCGGAACCCATACCAATTCTTAAACCATCAGCACCTGCAGCAATTAAAGAAGCAGCTTGTTCTCTAGTGACAACGTTACCAGCAATGACTTCTAATTTTGGATAAGTTTGTTTAATCCATTTGATCATGTTCAATTGGAAAACAGAGTTACCTTGAGAAGAATCTAAAACAACGACATCTAAGCCGGCATCAACTAATTTGGCCAAACGTTCTTTATCAGCTTCGATAGTACCAATTGCAGCACCAACTAATAATTGTTTAGTATCAGCAGATTTTGAAGCATTTGGGTAATTTAAATTTTTTTGTAAATCAGTTCTTGATAGCAAAGAAACCAAAGTACCATTTTCATCAACGATTGGTAATTTACCCTTTTTAGATCTTCTTAAAATTTCGTTAGCATCTGTTAAAGTAACACCTTTTTTAGCAGTGATTAAATCGGTAGTCATAACATCAGCAACAGTTGAGCTTGAATCTTCATGGAATTGAATATCACGAGAAGTTAAAATACCAACTAATTTACCTGGAAATTCACCATTTTCTAAAAAGTTAGTACTGAGTTACAGACACATTTCACCCCCCCATGTTCATCATCTTAAAAGGTATCAGAGAAATATTTTCTCCCCAAGATCGTTTGATCGCAATCGGTAGAACGAAAGTTATTATAATAAAAAGGATAATCATCATAAAAAAGACATATCTGAAAAAGGAGGAGGGGGGAAAAAAAACATAGTAAAACTTACCAGTAATTGGGAAACCAGCAAAGCCGAATTTTCGTTTTAAGGCTTTAACTTCACCTATTGTAGTGGTTGGAGCTAAAACGACAGGGTCGTTAATGAAACCGTTTTCAAACTTCTTAACTTTTCTAACCATTTCAGCTTGTTCGTCGGCAGAACTATTATGATGAATAATACCAATACCACCTAATAAGGCCATATGAATAGCCATTTCAGACTCTGTCACGGTATCCATAGGAGACGAAACAAATGGTGTTTTCAAAGTGATATTTCTCGTTAGTTTTGACTCCAAGCTGACTGCACTAGCTGGGAAGTCGATTTTACCTGGTAACACTAAGAAATCGTTATAGGTTAAACCACCTCTAATGTTAGAGTCCATTAACTCATGGATACTTAAACCATCCTTTGACTGGTAACTTTTCAAGTGTTCCAAAGCAGTGGCTGGATCTTTAAACGACATTGATAACTTTTATAAACAAGGTTGATGGGCTATTTGCCAGATTGCCAAAAAGCCAAAAAACACAAGCATCACAAACGATATCTTTTTTCATTTATACTCGTCTGCTGGAAAAAAAAATTTTTTTCCCTTCATCAGGGCACTTAACCTTAAAAAATTTTCCAGGTCACGTGAAGAAATTTTCCCTTTCTCCTGTTTCGGCGCACATTTTAGGCCAAAACACAGGGCCTGTTTTCAGATATATGAAATGTTATTTGAAGATAGTGTATGGTGTAGGGGATATCCGAGAGTGTGTTTAATTGTCTCTCTGTATGTGTGTATCTATGTGAATCTATCGGCAGCGTAGCTAATGGTGCCAATGGTGTGTGGTAGTGAATGCCCTATGGTGCCAACGGTCTGATAAGAACAACCATAGAACGGCCATATAGCAATCTACAACCAACGATAACGAACGATAGTTCATCCATGACCATCTAGAAGCACCCATCCATCGCCATCCCGTCTAATCACACCAGAATACTCTATTATAGCCCTCTGTCATCTCTATCGTGTTCCAATATGGCTCTGAAAAGTAAACAGAGTAAACAACATCAACTAAAAGGTTGGCTAAGGGCTAAAGGCTAAGGGCTAAGGGCTAAAGACCTAAGGGCTCTCCTTATATAGATGAGCCAGTATAAGCCCCGTATCCCAAAGCGCCATATATCCCACTGGAGACATATCCTGTCTAATCGCTTGAAGAGCTATCAAGGGCGGCTATAATCTAGAGCATGACAGTGTAAGAGGCCCACCCACAAAGACCATCTACAGACAAGCTTAGGGGGCCCGAGAGAGATGAAAGTTCTCAAATTCAAGTTGTCGTACCAGCACACTCACGCTTTGGTTTGGTATTGTCACGGGACTATCAGAGGTCGCCAACTATCAATACAACACCTAAGCTAACATGGCCTCGTCCTTTCCCACACTCATCGCCAATTGAGTACTCGTCAGCAACATTTTCGAGAAGATCACCTCAAAAATAGCCATTGCGGCTCGCTGAACACAACACTGTATCATGATGAAAATAGTCTGATTCGCCCTCTGTGGGGATCCTCCTTGATATTCCAATACCAAATAATCCTGTCTCGACAAGTAAACTAGGGGAATGGATAAAGTTTATAACGCAACAAGACCTCCAAGAACTCGATGCGAATGAAGTCAAGAAACAAAGTCATGTTTTTGATTTAATACGTCAACGACAGAATATCATTAATTTAGGTGAAATCCAAATAAAGGAATATGGTCAGTCTTTTAGAACCACTACTACACAGTTATTTACCAGATGTCTCTTAAATTTATAATGACGCATTTCTGTTAAACCTTTGATTGAACTTCATAAAAAACATCTATTGGAACCATTGATGAATAAATTAAACACTCAAGGTAAATATATAAGTGGTGTCTGTAAACTTTTCTTAAATTTTAGGCAAAACTAGCTACAATACCTTATTTAAAGTATACAGAAAGTTTAGCAGGCAGAGTTAATAAAATTTGAGAAAAAACTCTGCCTCAAGATTTGCTGAATGGCTATATCAGGTCAATCATCATCCTGCAGTCTTTGAGGTATCGCTAGTTCTTAATAGAATATTCTTTAGTGGTTTTATTGGGAACACTCAACTGTTATCATTGGCTCTGAGAAGTGTCCAGAAGAAAACAAAGGAATTTGATATTGATTATAAATTACTGGATAAGGCTACTCTGGAAGTTGATAAACTGAATAGGGAAATTGATTGTATGCACAATTCTGCCTTACAAAAGCATGAGCTCAAGCTTTTAGCTAAAAAGCTATTATGGGAAAGTTATGTTCTACAAGCAGACTTGAAATTAGTAGACTCGAATAGAAAGATCATCAAAAGAGGATTGGTTAGCAGAAAGGAGAAATAAACAACAGCCTCAAATTATTTGATTTTACTAGATAACTATCTAGTTATCACTGAGCAACTAAAAGAAGATCGGTTGAAAATTACTGAAAAGCCAATTCCTGTTGAGTTTTCACAATTAGAAACAAAAGAGTTTGTAACAAATCCAACAGATGTGAGCCCAGAAGGTGAACTTTTTTCATTCAAAATAAGATATACAGGGTAAAATATTTCTTTTTTGCATTCTTCGCTGAAGATTTGATTGAGAGAGATGGTTGGTTTTAGAGATTTAATCAAGTTAAATCAATAAAAGCTAAAAATCCAATTAGTGAGCCTTTCACTTAATATCTTATCTGGCCAATTTGCATACGAAGAAGGTCAACAACCTCAAAAACTACCAGTATGTTCACCAGGCTCTAACATTGATTTGCTTCTCAAATCGTATCAAAAGTCCTTTGAAGAAGATTTTAAAGGTTTATCAGTTTCAAGACATATCATGGTCAATGAATTTCTCAGCGGAACTACATTTATTTTCCAAGATCAAAACTTACCATCTTCTAGGTTGAGGTTTCGGATTAATTTCAAATGAAGCTGGAAATCCAAGAATATTTGGAAGACGATTAGTTATTTGCCTTCAAAAGGTCTAATCGTTATGATGATATAAAGCTTTTAAATTACAAGTTTTAATCTAATTAAACTAGTCCAATATCTACCACGACTTTAAATGAATTTTATAACGTTGTTTATTGAGTTGTATAAGAATTCTGTCTACTTAAATTAATATGAATCGATTCTCTAGGAGTTCCAAATGATTGACGTGAATTGATTGGAGTTAATTGATTTGGAGAATTAAAACCAGATTGAGAGTTAGGTCTAGGACTATTGACTGAACTTCTAGAGTCTAATGTTGTTATACTTGATGCGCTATTCAATCTCAATCTTTTCATCAGATTGTTAACATCAACAAAAGTCTTTTCAGCTGTTGGGTGTTTAATCTTAAACAGTCTTATAAAAGATCCATTCCATATATTTAGCTGTAGAATGGTATTGTCGAACTGATAAATTTCAACTGGTTTTTCTTTATTGCTTGATCCCCAATGAAATCCCCAACTGGAAGCAACGCCCTTTAGTGAAATAGAAGAATTTCTTTTGTTAAACCAATTTGAATTGACATCTTTCGTTGAATTCATATTCTCATAGAATATTACACCCCATAATATACTTTCATACCATCCTAATGATAAACTTGACCAAGTGAATCTTAGTTGTTCAAAATTTGATTTAGGTAGAAATTCACTTGGAGCGAATTTGGAAACTTTATTCTGATAATCTGGAATGTTTTCAATTTTAATCAGAGTCTCAACAACTTCAGTTTTAGAAACCTCAGAGAATTCAGGAACTTCTTCTTTAACTAGTGTAATAGTATGCAAAATTGTTAATAAAGCTTTATAACCAGCCCAGATTTTTGTTAAGGGAGCATCAACAGGTAATTTCGATTTGGCTTTTGATGACATTCCCGTTGGTGGACGTGGTCTTAAAATTTCTTCAAACTCATCCTTCCCTAGTTTTGCTTTTGACTTTTCCTCTTCGGTTTCTTCATTATTATCATTGTGATTGCCAAGATAATTAGGATCTTCATTCTCTGCCAGTGTCAACTCATTACCATTTATAGAACTGATAGTTGATTGACGTCTCGATTGAGTGAGCTCTTCTTCTTCTTCATCAACTTCCTCGATATCGTCCAGCTCTACTTCAGTATTTGAAGACTCAATCAGTGTTAGCAAAGTGGAAAAAACTTTATCATGCTTCGTTAAAACATATAATAAAGTCCTTGACTCTTTTTGATAACGACAAATAGAATGAGCAATTGCTCTGACAATCAATGCCAAAAGATCCAGTTTTAATTGGTTATTGAGAACTTCTGGGACGCTTAACTTATTGATCAAATTAACAATAGAAATGCTTGATTGATAAGATAAGACTGACTTAATTTTGCTATTTTGATCTGTATTTCTGATAGGAATTAAATTGTATAAATATTCATAAAGATTTGGAGTAATTATATTATCGAATTCATCTTGGGTTAGTATATTTGATATTTTTATTATGATGAAATCTCTATATGTTAAATTGTTGGTTGAACTTTGTGTACTTAGTTTGAAAAAATTTGGAATCTTACTTCCATAAAAGGTCGAATTAAAAGGTGATAATAGTTTGGTTAAGACCACTTCTTCAGATGTTAAATAAAGAAAGAAATAACAAATTATTCTTATCAGACTAGATTTCCACAATTCATTACTTTTGTAGTATTTGATATAATATAATAAAATAATCATTAGTTCTGATATTTTCTTGGTATAAACAAATTTTTTGAAGTTTCTATTACATTGAATTAACTCCCATAATAATATGATGATTTCGGTTGACCATGATGATAATGCAGGGAAAGAACTGGCAAAGGTCGCATTATTATTAGAATTAGTTGCAGTAGAAGTTGGGGATTGAGAGAAATTATTTTTTAATAAATTGAATGGATTTAACTCATTCTCAATAGCTTGTTGAATTGGTCTATTGATAAGACTAATCAAAGAGGAATAGATGAAACTTAATTCATTTTCTTTGTGTAATCTTCCGAAATAAGATCTAACTAAATTATGGGGATTCTCAGAGGTTGGAATTATGTTTAAATCATGCAAAAACTTTATATCGGTAGACGGGATTGGGTAAACAAGCATAACGGTGAGTAACTGAAGTGAATATGTAACAATTGTTTTCCTTAATGCAAAGTACTTTGCACTCGAATATTGGTTATTACTTGAAGGAGAATTATAGGATAATCCGTTGTTTTCAGCATCTGTTTTACATGATCGACAAACCGTATTTAGCAATGAACAAATCAATGTAAGAAATTTTAATCTCGGAACTGTTGATACTAAAACTGTTAAAAATCTTGAGCCTTCATTAATCACTTGTTTTGGTGTTGAATATAAACCTTGAGAGATTAAAGTTATCAATAATCTTAAAACTTCTAGTCTATGAGAATCTAATTCAGGGTTTGGAGTTGAATATTTACCATTTGAACCGATACCAACTTCCCATATCTTAAAATCAGTTCCCCTAACACTATTTGCCTCTAAAGTGAAGCCTCTCATGAACAACAGATCAACCAATATTGAGATCAACTGTTGACCTAATGGTTGGCTCGATTTTGTAGTTCCAATTTGAACTTCTGTGGAACTTGGTGATTTATTGATGATTTGATTGATGTTGACCTTCAAACTCGAACTTGATAAGGAGTCATCGTTATCAGTGGAATATGAACCAACAGTTGCATTTGATGAGTCTTGATTATAAGATATTATGGGACCTATATTGTTATAAGTCAAACTCCAAAAAATGTTATTAATGTCTCGTTGTAAATCTAATTTTTCGAATAGAAATGGTAGAATTCGATTCAAAACTCTTATTATGTTCAATACAGTCTTACTAGTGGCCGTTGTGCTGTTGGGGAAATCCTTATCTGATCCAACCTTGATCAACTTAACTACTAGTATCCTTACAAGATTCAAAAAATTCACCTTATTTGTATCCCTAATGGTTTTGATGTCAGAGTACGTTAACAACTCGAATACATCTTCAGCTAGTCCTGCCTCATCCCAAAACATATCCCAATACCCATCTTGTGTCGGTATATATGGTTCTAAATCATCCCCTACACCAGCTAACTTGAACACTTTATTCTTGAAAGCAAGTTTAGAATCAGCTGCACCCATTCTTCAACTAATAATGGTCCCCAGCTTTAAAGCTTGCTAATTTACTCAGCTCAATAAAGATATCTTCAATAATGTCGTTGAGTGTGTTTTTTGAACAGTCCGGTGATTTTTTCTTGGGCTCAAAAGCTACTGCAGCCAATTTTTCAAAGAATGAATAATGAAATTGTCCAATTGTTTTACGATAGAAATTACTCAGGTTTCCCTAGTTTTTTGACACTTTCAAATGAATAGTTTAAAGACGGTTTAGCTGGTTGTGTAGTTTTCGGCTTATTAATTGCATTAGTTTTGACCATTAAAACCACAAAACCCAATTAAACCACCTCCGGCAAACTAAAATAACGTTAGAACCAAAATATGAAGTCTACACTAGCCATATGGCACAGAACGTATAAAAGAGTAAAATCCCCCCCGTTCATTCACTAGATTTGTCTAGCTCATCAAAAAAAAAAAAAGAAAAGAAAAGCGTATAACATAAAAAATAAACCAAACCGAATTGCATCGCTAGATGAGCCCCAATGAGACCAATCTGGGCTACCAGTCGTTATCAATACTGTCAAATCTTCTCTTCGTTAAAGCATCCTTGTTGTTATCCAAAACGTTCTCTATCACGTGTAATCTCGACTCGAGATTATTCTCCCACTCTTCAAAGCTCGACCCAAAACTAGACGAGCTGTTGGCTAAGAGTGGAGGCACAACAACGTTCGAAGGCAACGGAACCCTCTGGATGCGACTCTGCTCTTGCGGTTTTACTTGATTCGAACTGTCACCTGTTTGGTACCCTTCACTGACGGCCTTTCTCACCCTCATTCCCAAAGATTGAAGCTCAAATTGGTGTGGATACGCCTCTTGTTGCTGATTAGTGTAATACTGTTGTCTCTTTATCTGTGACATGCTTTTAATATTTAAATTGTGAAAAGGTGTCTTGTAAATAAGAGTTTCCGAATCGAGAAAGGAAATTTATTTGAAGAGTGGTCTTAACAAGTCATGTGATAAGAAGTCACATGACGTCACATGACCTTAAGTCACATGATATGATAATTTTCATCTGATATATCACGTGTTATATCACGTGAGATGTTCTTTCTTGATTCCGTTTGTGTTTATCAGACACAAAAAATCAAATCATTGTCAATAATAGATTTTATAGGCCTCATTTTGTTTGGTGTGTAAATGATATATTTTTTTTTTCTAGCTATATAAAACTACTAAAGTACACTTTTAACATAATTAATTTTATATTTTCATATATTTCGGCTTATTTACGCAAATCATATAATTTACAAGAATAATTTCGACATCTGTGTTTTTTTAAATAGGAATAACTTTTTTATTAAGATATACAATTACCTCCCCCCGACAGTCTCAAATGGCTTAACAATACCTTAGTATCACGGAACAAATCAAATAGTTGGTTAAACCTCTTTTATATCTAAGCCGGGTAATGTTATAATTGGCCTCAGTGTTCCATAAACAGAAAAATGCCATATTAGGACTTTAATACTCGCTTTTTTTATCACTTAATTATCAACACATTAAAATAACTACCTCTATGCACTGGTAATAGCGAAGCAAACGGAGAAAAAAAAAATTTTTTTCTCAACTATATTTAAAATGAATCGCGCCAGTTCTTTTCCTTCTTTTATTTCTTTAATATACTTAATTGAACGCGAGAAAAAAATATGTCATTTAATATTTCATCAGAAGAGGCTAGACATTTGGAGGAAGAGTACTCAGCTCATAACTATCATCCATTACCTGTTGTATTCCATAAGGCCAAGGGCGCCAAGGTTTGGGATCCTGAGGGAAAGGAATATTTGGACTTCTTAAGTGCGTATTCGGCGGTTAATCAAGGCCATTGCCATCCAAAAATCATTGGAGCGTTGATTGATCAGGCTCAGACTTTAACGTTGAGTTCAAGAGCATTTTCATCAGATGTGTTTGGGTTGTTCGCAAAGTACGTTACTGAATTTTTTGGTTATGAAATGGTTTTGCCAATGAATACAGGTGCAGAAGCTGTTGAGACAGGTTTAAAATTAGCTAGAAGATGGGGTTACGCTAAGAAGGGAATTCCTGCTGATGAAGCTATTATTTTAGCTGCTGAGAATAACTTCCACGGCCGTACCCTTGGGGTTATTTCCATGTCAACTGATCCCGAAGCGACTGCCAAGTTTGGTCCCTTTTTAAAGAATGTTGGACCAGTTATTCCAGGAACCGATAAGGTTCTTAGATATGGTTCAGTTGAGGATATTGAACTTGCATTGACAAATGCAGGTGACAAAGTCGCAGCCATTTTGTTAGAGCCTATCCAGGGGGAAGCTGGTATCGTTATACCACCAAAGGACTACTTGACTAAAGTCTCAGAGTTGGCTAAAAAGCATAATGTTTTGTTGATCTGTGATGAAATCCAAACTGGTATTGCCAGAACTGGTAAATTATTATGCTATGAACATTCACCAAACGTTAAACCGGATATTGTTTTACTAGGTAAGGCCATTTCGGGTGGTGTTTTGCCAGTCAGTGCAGTGTTATCCTCAAAGGAGATCATGTTGACATTGGAACCAGGCTCACATGGCTCAACATATGGTGGTAACCCATTAGCTTCAAGAGTTGCAATTGCAGCATTACAAGTAGTCAAGGACGAGAATCTAGTTGAAAGATCAGCTGAGCTCGGTGATTTCTTAAAGGAAGAATTGCATAAACTACAGAAAGAATCGAATGGCATTATAAGTGAAGTTCGTGGGCTAGGTTTATTAAGTGCTATAGTCATTGACCCATCAAAGGCAAATGGCAGAACTGCATGGGATCTATGTCTGCTAATGAAGGACCATGGTGTTTTGGCTAAACCAACCCACGACCACATAATAAGACTAGCACCACCTCTAGTTATCAGTAAAGAAGATTTACTCAAGGGTGTTGAATCCATCAGAGCCTCATTAAAGCAATTGCCAAATGTTGAGAAAATTAATCATTGAGGCCCAAACGAAAAGCTGTCAAATATGCTTTGTCGAAACAACCATTTATAGTTTAAAGATACATGAAAATTGTGTCACTCTGAAAGTAAGAGAGCAAAGACCTAAATACTTTAATTCTTGGACAGAACACCTGATTTCTACGTAAGAAGACTCAATACCCAACTATATACTAATTTTTCACCATGATATTAACCTCCATAGTAACTAACCTAATTTGGCTAGTAAAGTCTACTTTACATCCCAGTTACCCGTACCCGGAGCAATTTACCAATATCATTTGGAGCAACGTTCAGATTAACGGGAGGTTGTAGGAACTGAGATTGGCAGCTGAGAGCCTTTATGTTCTCAATTGATAACGTAGATGGTAATCGCATTAATTGACATTGGGTTTGCTCAATTGGGGGCCCCTCCCTCCAATTTAGCCATTTCATTTTTATCAATTTCAAATCAATTGGCACATCAGCAGACGTCGAATTTTTTCTACTAGCACCTGACCATCTGAGTTAACTGCAACACCACCTCATGTCGGCCAAAAAAAAAAGGAAAGAAAAAAAAAATGTTATAAATACAACGGGATGATCCCCCTGTATTGTAAGGAAGTACATATTTATCAAAGAATAATTTATAAACAATGGCTATTAATATTGGTATTAACGGATTCGGTCGTATTGGTCGTTTAGTTTTAAGAGTTGCATCTGAGAGAAAAGACATCAACATTGTTGCTGTCAATGATCCTTTCATTGCACCAGAATATGCTGCTTACATGTTCAAATACGATTCTACCCATGGTAAATTCGAAGGTGAAGTTACCTCCGATGGTAAGACCTTGAGCATTAATGGTAAGACCATCAAAGTCTACCAAGAAAGAGACCCAGTCAACATCCCATGGGGTAAAGACAACGTTGACGTTGTCATTGACTCCACTGGTGTCTTCACCACTTTAGAAGGTGCTCAAAAACATATTGATGCTGGTGCCAAAAAGGTTATCATCACTGCTCCATCTAAAGATGCTCCAATGTTTGTCATTGGTGTTAACGAAGACAAATACACTCCAGACTTGAAGATTGTTTCCAATGCTTCTTGTACCACTAACTGTTTGGCTCCATTAGCCAAAGTCATCAACGACAAATTCGGTATCGAAGAAGGTTTGATGACCACTGTCCACTCCATCACTGCCACTCAAAAGACCGTTGATGGTCCATCACACAAAGACTGGAGAGGTGGTCGTACCGCTTCCGGTAACATCATCCCATCTTCCACTGGTGCTGCCAAAGCTGTTGGTAAAGTCATCCCAGAATTGAACGGTAAATTAACCGGTTTGTCATTACGTGTTCCAACTACCGATGTCTCAGTTGTCGATTTAACTGTTAAATTATTGAAAGATGCCACTTACGACGAAATCAAAGCTGCCGTCAAGGAAGCCGCTAACGGTAAATTAAAAGGTATTTTAGGTTACACTGAAGATGCCGTTGTCTCTACTGATTTCTTGACTGATTCAAGATCTTCAATCTTTGATGCTACTGCCGGTATTTGGTTATCTCCAAGATTCGTTAAATTAATCTCATGGTACGATAACGAATATGGTTATTCCACCAGAGTTGTTGACTTATTAGAATACATTGCTCACAAAAACTAAAAGATACGATTTCAATTTATGAAGATTTAATAAAACCGACTTTTTGGAACAACTGTAGATTAATTAATCCGGATTTGGCTGTCGGTCCCCCCTTTTTTTTTGTGGCGTTTCCGGAAAAAAAAAGTCTTTCGCAAAAGATTACATCATCGCTACTTAGCCGCCCTGACCCGAATCCAGTAATTTCGCTTTTTGCGCAATTTCCCAAATAAGAAAAGAGATAATAACCTGACGTAACGAGACAATGGGTTTAGCCATTTTTTTTGCCTGATGGAATCTTTCTATCTTGAAGGATATTTTTAAATTTCAATATCCATCTCGTATGGCTCAGTTATCATTCGGTCAGGTGTCATTCTTAACATTTGAAGCTGTTGTTCAAGTGATTTTGGTTTGTCTAGCTGGATTTTGGGCTGCAAAGACTGGTTTATTGAATAAGACTGCACAGAAGAATGTCTCGAGCTTGAACGTTGATCTATTCACACCTGCTTTGGTGTTCTCGAAGCTAGCTCCATCGTTGTCGTTGAAGAAGTTGATTGAAATCATCGTTATACCCATCTTTTACGCTATATCAACGGGCTTATCATATATAATATCAAGAACAGTTTCAAGGCATCTTCATCTTGATGAGGACGAAACTAATTTCGTTACGGCAATGAGTGTCTTTGGTAATTCGAACTCGTTGCCTGTGTCGTTAACTCTAGCCTTGTCTTACACTCTACCAAATCTTGAATGGGACGATGTTGAAAATGATACCCCTACAAAAGTTGCTTCAAGAGGAATCTTATATCTCTTAATTTTTCAACAGATTGGTCAAGTTTTAAGATGGTCATGGGGTTACAATACTTTATTGAAAAGAAAAACTGACGCTGTAAAGCAGAATCATATTTTAGATGAAGAAAATTTACCAACTTCATCCAACTCAAACTCTTTAGACTCTTCAAATCAAATTGATACTGATGATACTGATGATGAAAGTAAACGTCCTGATTCAACCTCAAGCTCCTACTCTTTACCGGATAATCTATTAAATTCGAATTCAACAGCGAATGAAACTGCTTATTCTTCGTTTCTTGATGAAGAACCAACAGGTTTATGGGGAACTGTTAAAAAGGGGTTCAAGAAATTTAGAAATGGTATGAATCCTCCATTATATGCAATGGCTGTATCTGTTATCGTCGCTTCAGTTCCTGTTCTGCAAGATAGTTTATACGTTAAAGAAGGTTTTATTAAAAATACCTTATCAGAAGCAATTACTCAATTAGCATCAGTTTCAATACCGTTGATTTTAGTCGTATTGGGTTCAAACCTTTATCCATCACAGGATACACCACCTGCATCCCCTCATTATAAAAGGATCGTAATTGGATCTTTAGTTTCGAGAATGATCATCCCACCACTAATTCTGTTACCATTGATTGCATTTGCAGTTAAGCTATTCCCAGTATCCATCATTGATGATCCAATATTTTTAGTCGTCGCATTCATTTTAACAATTTCGCCTCCAGCAATTCAATTATCACAAATTTGTCAATTAAATGAATTATATGAGAGAGAAATGGCTGGCGTTTTATTTTGGGGATATGTGGTTTTAACGTTGCCAACTACAATCGCTATAGTATCTGCAGCTTTATCTGTTTTACAATGGGGTACTGAATGAATATTGACAACTATCACTATAATATATATAATTTAAATTCCAATAACTAATGATTTTAAAGTTGTATAATCTTCGATTCCGTATTTAGATCCTTCTCGACCAAATCCACTTTGTTTAACACCACCAAATGGTAAAGCAGATTCACTTATTCCACCAGTATTGATACCAATCATACCAACTTGTAATTCTTCAGCAACTTTGACAATTTTATTGATATTATTTGTATAAAAGTATCCCGCTAACCCAACGTTAAGTTCATTATTTAACTCTATAACTTCGTCAACTGTTTGGAATTTGATTATTGGGGCAACTGGCCCAAAAATTTCCTCAGTAAATATATTCATTTCTTTGTTCAAATTCGTCAAAACTGTTGGTTTGTAGAAATTAGCACCTAATTCAGGTACACCTTCTCCACCAATTTCAACCTTAGCACCTTTGGAGACTGCATCTTTAACTAATCCATCAATTTTGTTAAAGGCCTTAAGATTTATTAAAGGTCCATGAGTAACATCTTCATCATATCCTTTACCCACTTTGAATGTCTTGACAATGTTCGTTAGTTTTTGAACAAACTCATCATAGATTGAATCTTGAACAAATATTCTATTTGCACAAACACACGTTTGTCCACTTTGTCTAAACTTTGAGACAATTAGCCCTTCTAATGCCTTACCTTGATCGGCATCATTAAAAACAATAAATGGTGCATTACCACCCAATTCAAAGGAAGTTTTCTTTAGCGAAGAGGAAGCCTGTTTCTGTAATAAAGCACCAACTCCTGTAGACCCTGTAAATGATATTTTCTTCACTTTATCGTGCTCGCAGATTAGTTTCCCAACTTTCGAAGTGTGTTCATGATCAGTTGGAAGAATATTTATAACACCTTTAGGAAACCCAACCTCTTCAGATAATTTAGCAATTGCCAGAGCTGATAAAGGAGTTTCAGAGGCTGGTTTAATAATTGTAGTACAACCTGCTGCAATTGCACAACCTAACTTTCTAGTAATCATAGCAGCTGGAAAGTTCCATGGCGTCAGTATACCAACTACACCAATTGGTTGACGGATTGTAATGATTCTTTTACTTACTGAAGCTGACGGGATTGTGTCACCATATATTCTTGGTGCTTCTTCAGCATACCATTGAAAGAATGAGGCCGCATATTCAACTTCACCAATAGATTCTTTCAACGTCTTACCATTCTCATAGCACAGTATCTTACCCAAATCTTCTTTATTTTTTATCAATGCCTCATATAAGTCGTACAATAATTTGGATCTCTCTCTAGCAGATGTCTTTTTAAAGTGTTGAAATGATTCATACGCTAAATCAATAGCTCTTGCATAATCTTCCTCATTAGCTTTAGAAATAGTGGCAATCTCTGAATCTGTAGCAGGATCTAGCACTTGAAACCTTTTCTTACTACTGCTTTCGATCCATTGACCGTTAACAAATAACTGTGATTGTAGAAGGTTAGCCTTTTGAAGTTGGATTGACACTTTTCTTGAGCAATGAAATGAACGAATTAGAGCCTTAGATAATCGTTTAAATATGATCGTTGTTGACATGTTTAACATAGAAGTAGTTTATGCGTAACATTATCTTGATAAATACTGTTCTTTGCTTTATCGCAAGCGAGATAACCAGATTTACCCTGTAGCAGATTATTTAATTACTAATAGCTACATTTCAGTCAATCATTTCTCATGAAATTTATAATGTACTATTTACATACAGGTTAAGTTATCAAATACTCAATTAGAAGATGCTTGTGGAAGGTCTTTGAATAATTTATCGAAAACCTGACTATAATTATCAACAAATGTAACATCAAAACCTTCTCTTAAGTTCTCTGGCAAATCATCATAATCACCTTTATTATCCTTTGGTAAAAATAATGTATCAACGCCGTTTCTTTTAGCTGCTATCAGTTTTTCCTTTAACCCACCAATTCTTAAAACTTTTCCTGTTAATGTAATTTCACCAGTCATAGCAAGTGATGGTAATTGATGGTTTAATGCTAATGATATTAGAGCTGTAGTTATAGTGATACCTGCAGATGGACCATCTTTTGGAGTTGCACCTTCAGGACAATGTAGGTTGATATTATGACTTTTGAAGAAATCGGACTGAATATATTGCTTTGCAACAGAAAATGAAATTTTACTACTTTCTTTCATAACGTCACCTAGTTGACCAGTTATAGCTAAATGGCCACCAACTGGATGACCATTTTCATTAATGGCTTTTTCGGCAGTAGCTTCAACGTACATTGAAGTACCACCAATTGAAGTCCATGCAAGCCCCATAATAACACCAGGTGGTGTAGTTTCATATAATCTATCAGTTATATAGATTGGAGGACCTACAAAATCTTTCAAGTTCTCTGGAGTGATTTCTAAGGTAAAGTCTTTTGGAACTTGTAATCTCTGAACTTCATGTTTCTCTTCAAGAACTGTTTCTTTAGTTTCCAATGGTTTATTGTGCTCGAGATTTGGAACTATATCATCCTCTGATTTTTTATTCTCAGCTTTTTCTTCAAGGCCTTCCTTAGGTCTTTCCTCTTCGGATTTTTCTTTCGATTTCTCTACTTTTGAGGTTTCTCCTTCAGTCTCTTCCTTATTTCCAGCTTCATTAGCTTGTTCAGCGGAAACTTGAGAAACAACTTTAAATGCAGACTTTCTAAATACTTTTTCAATTAATTGTTTTAGTCTTCTGACACCATTCTCTCTAGCATAATGCTTAACAATATACTCAACACCTTCAGTTGATAGGTTTATGTTAGAATCTTGCAAACCAGAACTCTTTTTAGCTAACGGAATCAAATAGTTTTCTGCAATTTTGACTTTTTCTTCTGCAACATAACCTGGTAACTCAATAATTTCCATACGGTCTAATAATGGTCTTGGAATTGTTTCCAAACTATTGGCGGTACAAACAAATAAAACTTTTGATAAATCAATTGGAATATCCATGTACTGATCCATAAATTCACTGTTTTGTTCAGGATCCAGTAATTCCAATAGAGCAGCAGAAGGATCACCTTGAGACCCACCGTGTGTAACTTTATCAATTTCATCAATTAAGAATAGAGGATTTTGACTTTGAGTTTTCTTTAGACCTTGAACAATACGCCCAGGCAGAGCACCAATATATGTTCTTCTATGACCTTTGACCTCAGAGACATCAGCAATACCACCAACAGAAAATCTAAAGAAATTTCTATTTAATGCTCTTGCAATAGATTTACCGATTGAAGTTTTACCAACACCTGGTGGTCCAACAAAACAAATGATTTTACCATCGACAGCACCCAATAAATTACCTACTGCAATAAATTCTAGTATACGATCTTTTATATCCGTTAAACCATAATGATCCTCATCCAAAATTCTTTTTGCATTAGTGATATCGAAAGTTTCTTTCGTATATTTACCCCAAGGTAATTGAGTTAACCAATCAAGATAGTTTCTCGTGACACTGAACTCAGACATTGCCGTTTCTAAAGTTGTTAACTTAGCAATTTCTTCATCAAAGACTTTTTGGACAGCTGGTGGTAATTTCAAGCTTTCTGCTCTTTCTTTGAATGTATCAATTAATTTTTGACGACCATCATCAATACCCAATTCTCTTTTAATACCTTTCAACTGTTCCATTAAATAATATTCACGTTGTCTTTTTTGAATTTTACTTTCGACTTCTTTTGAAATTTTGTTTTGCAGTTCAGCATTCATAATTTCCTTCTTTAAAACAACTAAAGCTCTTTCCAATCTTTGTTCAATATTCAACGAATTTAAAACATCTTGCAATTCTTGTGGCTCACCTGCACAAACAGCAGCACAAAAATCCGCCAGTCTAGAAGGCTGTTCAAAGATATTAGCAGCAGTTTGCATTGTTGCACTAAAAGTTGCAATTTGTTCTCTAAACATTGAATTCATTTGCGAGATGTCCTTGAAAACCTTTAGAATCTCTGAAGTCAAAGCATTGATAACGCGAGATTTTTTGTCGTAAGGTTCATCTTCTAAGCTGGTGATGTTAACTCTTGCAACTTCATGTTTTTGCAAGAATTCTGTTGGGTTGTATTCATTTTCTTCATCCATTCTCTTCAAAACCCGTTCTTCTTTTTCAGTTTGGAAAGTGTCTACTGTTGAATCTTTACCTTCCTTTTTGAGTTCTTCTTCAACTTCAGCTTCATAAGAGCCTAATTTTTCCGCTTGTTCTAGTTGAATTTCGTCATGGGTTTTCGGTGGAATTAGATCATCAATTTTAATTCTTGTGTGCGGATATGCAATAATTGTCATTGTATCATTTCCAGTTAATTCATCTTTTGAGACAAAGTTTGAAGTAATTTGAGCAAAAACACCCACTTCATGAACTTCATCCTTACTAGTGATAACATCGCTGTCGGCATTTTCATCTTTGAATAAAAAAATACCAATGTACGGTTTCTTCTTATCACAAAGTTCCTGAATAGCTTTGATGACTCTTGAATCGGTAATCAAAACAGGTCTATAAAACCCCGGAAATAATGGTCGACGTGACATTGGAAGTGCTAAAACTTGAGGATACACCTCTGGTGTTGGCACAATGGAGCCTGATTTTTTAGGTTTAGTGTTATTATTACCGTCATCACCGCTTCCACTACCACTTTCACCGGATGGAGTTGTACCACCTGAAGCTTCAGCTTTTGATTCAGCGGTTACCTCCACATTTTCATCAATCTTCTTTGGTGTGTCTTTTCTTCTTCTTCTTCTTTCAGCTTTTGGTTGTTCTGGCTGCTCTGGCTGATTATCTGGGACTTCATCTATATTAATTGGAGTGTGATCCTCAGATTTGTCATCTTCCTTTGAACGCCATGTTTTGGAATTTAACCCATTCAATTGCTCCAAAATATCAACCATTTCCAGGTCCCTATTGAACTCATGCTTGTTTAAAAGAACTGTCTGCGTATCTTTACTGACTGGAACAAATGACGCCTGTCTAATTGATGTTAGCGCTGGTGATCTCTTTGCTAAACTGACCCCGTGCTTCGCCGTCAACACTCGCTTGAAACAGCCCCTCGACGATAGCATTTGGAATTGACTGTATGCTATGAAACGACCTCTGAATATATACGATAACTCAATATCAAACTGAAATATCAGTGGCGAGAATTATTACTTGAGAGTTCTCGGTTTTCGAACTTTTTGATGATTTAAACCCGATCCAGGAGGATGTTTGGATGTTTTTTATTTTTCTCTTGATATTTCAGTATATACAGTATAGTACAAATATATTAGAAATCAATATATTACAATAGCCATATACATGATGTAATACCCAAAGTATAAAACAAGAACAATCATTAGGATATATTTTGACCTTCATACCAACATATAAGAGAGAGAGAGAGTGTGTCAATTCTCAGAATTGTTGTTCATAATCATATAAAACATTACTTTCTTCCTCATTTTTTAATCCATTATGTGAAGCAGACAATTCATCACTCTGCACTCTTTGATCTTCATTTTTTTTAGCCTCTTCCAAGTTCAACAGTCTACTGTCAACGTCGTCAATGGAATGCATTATGTCATGGCGTATGTTTTCCAGTTGCTCGCCTCCCTCATGTAACGGTATGTCGATGACTTCGTTCGAAAGCTGCTGGTCTTGCTCATACAATGGTTCAGCCTTGGTCTTTGGTCTTTTAACTTCTCTTCGTTCCTGTTTCAAGGCTTGCTGTTCTCTGAATTTCGCCAAATAGATCTTCAACACCTCTGAGTAGTTCTCGAACCCTAAACTTGACATTGCAAATAAAATGTCCTCGCCGTTGATGGTCTTCCTCTTTTCTGAAACGCACTTATCACTCGCTTCACTCGTTATAAACGATATAAATTCCGAAACACACTCCTGCATACACTCCTTAGCGTCCTTCGACACCTTAGCTGTAGTCGGTAATGTGTTCTTCATCAGTCTTGCAACATTGGCAATAGGCAACCATCTGTCTTGCTCCCTCAACTCTATCTCTTGATGCTGTCTATCACTCAACGCTCCAGCTCCATTATTTTCACCACTCATCCTTGTATAGTCTTCTAGTAAATATGAATAAATCAGGGCCTATATAATATATATATATATCTTAATCTTCTATCAAAACCCAAGTCCCACAATATCTTTTCAACAAATGCTCATTTGATTATGTTTAAATAGTCTCTAATTGGTTTTTTTGTGGAAATTGAGACTGAGAAAGCGAGTTTCGCTAAAATTTGAGGCTGTTTCCGAATTCAGAGATGTTTCGCCAATTTACGCCAATTGGCGTCAAACCCGCGAAAACTAGAAAGACGACGCGTAAAACTTATTTTGGTGATACCGAATCTTTAAAGAATTATAAGGGAATGCCACCAAAAGGATGGAGAAAAAGTGCTGATGGTTCATACCCAGTCCCTTCAAAGGAGAGAGATATGATCTCAATCGATGATATTTTATTCCCGAAGGCTACGGTTAACAGATTAGCGAAGGCGATATTACAAGACGGTGGTATACTTTCAAAAGATAGCTCAACTGCAATTCAGAGGAGTGCGACTGTGTTCGTTAGTTATTTATTAGTGCAGTAAGTATTTTTAAGGGAGCAGAAAAGACAAAGACTGATTAGAGTAGTGCGAGACAAAATGCCAAAAAATTTGATAGAAAGACTATAGGGCCTCAAGATATAATAGCAGCATTGGAGCAAGCCGAATTTTCATCCTTCATTCCCTCGGTGAAGCAAGAGTTAGATACGTATCAGGCTCACAAAGATGCGTTGAAGCAAAAGAAGAAAGAGTTGAGGGAAGCTGGAACAAAAGCTGATATTCCCGATGAAGATAAAGCTAGTGATGACACGGAGAATGGAGAGGATGATAATGACGAGGAGGCACAAAACTTGGAGCAAGAACAGCCGCTTCCAAAGAAATTAAAGGGTACTAGTGACCAGGCCTCAAGAGAAGCAACGGTCAGTGAGCCTGAGCCCGAAGCTGAAAGTCAATAGACATGTGGAACTACTACAGCCTGGTGATAACACTATTTCTGTGTTATATTTAAATGGGGAAAGTTGCGGAAAAAGCTATACGCACTAATACAAAAACGGCTGAATGACATATATTGCGTTGTTTCTCAAGTGAGACTTCACCAATATGAGTTATATAGTTTCTAGTTGAAAAGCTCATGATATTTACATAAAAAGTCTGGACCAGTGTAATATGTTTGTAATTTATATAAGATATCCACAAAAAATTCTTACTCGACCTGTTTAGCAAAGGCTAAAACATCCCCCGGCTTAACAATATCACCTTCATCAACCACTACTTCGAGTATTTCATACTTTAATGATTTAGAATCTTTAACTCTCACTGGGATTTCCATTTTCATAGCTTCAAGGATAACAATAACATCATCTTTGTCGAATATTTCACCTGCCTTATAATTTATCTTGTAGACATTTGCAGACATATGTGCAGTTAACTTGATGGAATTCACATTATTCAAAAATTCGTTCACCGAGCCTTTAGAAGCTTTAGTCGACTTCTTCTCTTTTTCCCATTTTTCAATACTGAGTTCCTCCTCTTTACTAAGTTTGTCAATTGATTCCAGTTTCAGCCTTTTCAATTCTTGTGTCTCTTCATCAATCGACTTTAAAAATTCACCATATTGTTTAAAATCAAACTGAGACTCTTCCCAAGTGAGTTTGAGATCTCCTGTTAAAAGCCTATTATTCAGATTATCTAATTCAGTTTCATCAACCTCATAAAATTCAATCTGATCAAAAATGTTCAAAATCCACGGTTTCTCTTCAAATCCTGGTAATCTGCAAAAGGTATCCCAAAACGCATTTGGTAAAGTCATACCCCAAATCATATAACCACCAGGACTATCAACAGAGTAAATAGCCTGTGAAACTGAACCAGTGCCAATTGCCCCAGCAGGTGTGAAAGTCCTAGCAGGATTATACTTCGGACTCAAAAATCTCGCCCTTGGATCAGTATTCACTAGCAATGGTAGAGCACATAAAAATGAAACACCAACAATAATGTGACTATGGTCCACAAGAGCTGATTTGAAAGATTCAAGATTGTCTATAAGATTAGCCTTCATGACAAACTCAGTATTGCTAGGTAAATATGGTGCATATGGTCTTTGTGTCTTCATGTATCTTTCAATACAATGGGTTAATGCTTTATGGTCAAATGCAATCGGGAACTTAAAAGTACGTGATGGCACTTTAAGTTCATCAATTGGTGGAATCTCACCTTCTATCTTTATGAGTGCTTGCAATAACTCCCATCTATCAACTTTGTCCGGATCAAATTGAATTGCAAATGCACCAGGGTTACACTCAATTCTAATGAACTTTCCTTTTAGTTGCTCCTTTATTTTCAGTTCTAGCACGTGTTGTCTTCCATTGTTCAAAATATCAAATTTCACTATATCGAAATTGATAATGATATTCTCTTCACCGGCTTGCCTGAATTCAACAATTGGTAGTTTAGTGGATTTTTTTCTGACATACAATATAGTGTCATCTCTCTTTTGATCATAGGTTTCAAGTTCATCAATAAATGGTTTTGCAGAGGTTCCAGATGGTCTAGATTCCATGTGACTTAAAAACTCCTCTCTTTGATGTCTTAGTTTCAGGGCATCTTGAAAACTAACTAATTTGAAATTGATTGGTGATTCTATAGCAGCTTGTCCAAATTTCCAAAAATCTGCCGAAGTTGTAGTAGCAATACAAGCAAATCCAGATAGTGTAGCACCGTCTGGCCCAAAAATAACCATTGTCGAGCCCACAGCACTTAAACCTCCCAAAGGATAGGGATATTCTAAAATATTACTTGGGTGAGAACCACCATCTCCCCCTGACTTTCTGCTAAACTTTAACGCAGGGCCATCTAATCTTGTAGCACCTCTATTTGAATTCAGATTGATTTTATAAGGATTGTTATACAATTGATCTAATCCATCTTTGGACACTATATCCTCGGTATCATGAGGTCCTCGTAACATACGTATGACCCATTGTCCATCATACTTAGGTCTTGATTGAGCTGGTATTGAATAGCCATTGAACTCAGATTTATCAACTGCTGCAACAGTTAGACAATCACCGGCAAAAATAGCACGACCTTGATGCCCTCCAAGATTGAGTGAAGGTGAACAACTTTTTGAATTTAGATATAATCCAACATCTGGTAAACCACCTTTAATCGCTAGATATGCTTTTGATGCAGATTTGCTTTTCGAAGCACCAATGGTTACAATGCTCTGAGCTTCAACAAACAATTCAGTGAAAAGAGGAGCAGCAACGCCGTTTATTGCAAACTCAAAATCTGCACCTACTAATGCTATTATAGAACTAGTGTGGAATTTTATTGTTGGACCAAGCATATTGATTTCAAGTGACTCTGTGGTTCTTTCATTACCGACGATAATATTAGCGAGTTGTAAGCTTAAAGGATCAACAGGTCCACTTTTAGGAATTCCACCATTCAAACCAACGCGTCCTGGTAAATCTTGTATTGTCGTGTAAGCTCCTCCATCTTCAAATTCGATGACGCTTGGATAATAGTCAAAAGTTTCAAGAAACGATGTTAGGGTATATCCTTTGGCAAAATTAGATGTTGCTAATATCTTAATTAGATATTCAATGTTAGTTGGGGGACCTTGAATCTTAACTTGTTTTAAGTAGTCAATCAAGGTTTTAGTTGCTGTCTCTCTATCTTCACCCCAAACAAGTATCTTTGCCAATAAGGGATCAAAGTACGGTGAAACCTTAGTACCCGTTGAAATCCAGTGATCAACTCTAATATTGTGAACTGAAGGAAGATTAACGTAATGTAGAATACCTGGAGATGGTGCGAAATCCTTTACTGGGTTTTCTGCATACACTCTAACCTCGATGGAATGACCTCTAGGTTCTAAGATATCACCCTTTGGCACAGAGCTGCTTTGCTTTTTAAGTAAATCCAACGGTATCCCAGATTGATGTGCCTCATATTCGGCTTGTAGTAACATCAGATATACTAAATCAACCCCATAAACAAGTTCAGACACTCCATGTTCAACTTGCAGCCTGGTATTCATCTCCAAGAAGTAGAAACTACCTGTATCATCATCAACAAGAAACTCCACTGTTCCTGCAGATTTATAGTTAATACTAGAGGCTAAAGTCATAGCACATTTACTCAGCTCAAGTCTTAAATCGTAATCAACATACGGACTTGGAGACTCTTCAACAACTTTTTGGTGACGACGTTGAATTGAACATTCTCTTTCGCCAAAAGTAACCACATCACCTAGTCCATTACCAAATAGCTGGATTTCTATGTGTCTTGAATTGGTTATATATTTTTCTATAAACACACCTGTATGCGCGAATAGACTTTTCCCTCTTGATCTAACTTCTTCAAAAAATGACACCAATTCGTCTCGAGTCGAGCAGGTCCTTAATCCCATACCACCACCGCCTGCGGTGGCCTTTAACATCAATGGATAGCCAATCTTCTCACCTTCAGTAATAGCGTCCTCAATTGTATCAACTAGCTCGGTACCTGGAACAACTGGAACGTTGGCATTGATAGCCAGTGATCTGGCTACATGCTTCAACCCGAACTTGTAGATCGATTCAGATGAAGGCCCTGCAAACAACACTCCCTTCTGTGCAAGTTTCTCTGCAAATTCTGAGTTTTCAGAAAGAAACCCATATCCTGGAATCACAACATCGGCATTAACGTTCACAGCAACGTCAACAATAGATTGGATATTTATGTATGCTTGAGCACCCACCCCTGGAACTAAAATGGCCCTATCAGCAGACAAAACATGAAGAGACCCAGTGTCCTCCTTTGAGTACACAGCAATTGACGTCAGCCCGTACTTGATTGATTAGCATCAAGTTTTCAGAACAACAACGATTTGTACTTACCTTTTTACAGCTTGAGATGATACGACATGCAATTTCACCTCTATTCGCAACGAGGACAACTTTTATTGACTTGAAATGAGACATTATTCCTATAACACAATATTAAAGATCCCACTAATAGTGAACCTCTCTCACTAATTAAATATTATACAACTGAATAGTGGAGACCCGCGGTATTCAGCTCCTTTCGGCATATTCCCATTTTTAGAAAGAGAGAACACTTCTATTCTTATCTGAATTAGTTGCTGTTATTTGCACAGTGGGGGGTGGATCTTAGTAGTAAGTCTCTACTAAGGTGTTAAGTCCTTATCATGCTCGAGGGACCTCATTTCGGAGATGATCCAACATTCGGGGACTAGGAGACTAACTACAATATGCTTAATAGACATCATTAGTCTATAAGGTGTCTCAAGAAAGAAGATAAGGAAGCTATGATCGTTGTTGCAAATATGGAACGTAACTTGGCAATTGGTTAATCTAGACTATTACAGCGGATCATGACGTTTGTGGAAGGGAAAGCTACCAATAGCGTGAAAAGGCGAGGCTAAAACATACGTTGCGGATCATCTCTTATGTCTTATCGTGATAAGTTCTGAGTTTGTATCATCCGCCCAATTCCAGTTCCACCTAAGTTTAGTCCAATATGTGATTTGATATGGTAAAATCAATCAAAAGACTAAGAAAAACCAACGATAACCATTGATAGTATCAGGTCTGGCTAAGTGTCTTTGTACAGCCATATATAAGACCGTCACCAACAATATATCAGATTAATACGGACAAAGTTAAAGTAAGTTATGGGTGATTTTGTTGTATTCCCTCAATCAGTGGGATGGGGTATTGTCATTGGTGTTAGTATTGCCTTTGCAGCTCTTATGTGGTTTGCAAGTTATGTGTTAGAAAAATATAAAGGAGAGGTCCAAACTTCTGAGATGTTGATGACCGGTAATAGAGCTGTTAAGACAGGTTTGATTGCGTCTGCTGTGGTCAGTTCATGGACTATAGGATCAACATTGTTGTTAAGTTGTACTTCCGCTTATAATTTGGGTGTTAGTGGACCATGGTGGTATGGTGGTGGTGCTTGTGTTCAAATCATCATGTTCTGTACCGCAGCTGTGGAAATTAAGAGACGTGCTCCAAATGCCCACACTTATCAGGAACTTGTTAGAGTCAGATACGGAAAGGCCACTCATCTATTAACTTGTTTTTACGCCTTATTTCAACAAATATGTTATGCTACAAATCTGCTAATCAATGGTTCTTCAATTATAGCCAATTTAACAGGAATTAATAGAGACGCCTCTATTGTTTTACTGCCATTTTTTGTTTCTGTCTTCACTATTAGAGGTGGTTTAAAGTCTACTTTTATCTCTGACTGGATTCATTGTGTCATCATCTATATTGTCATGTTAATGTTTGCTTTCAACGTATTCACAACAAATGAGAAAATTGGAAGTCCTGGTGCTTTATATGACTTGCTAAAAAAAGCTTCGGAAGAATATCCTGTTCCTCAGAACCATCAAGGCAGTTTGCTGACAATGGCATCAGTCAATGGTGGATTATTCGGTTTGGTCTTGCTTGGTGCAGGATTTGCTGCAAGTTCTGATCCAGCTTTATTACAGAAGGCACTAGCTGCTGATAAAAAGCATGTCTTAATGGGTTACATTCTTGGTGGTCTTGCTTGGTTTACCTTGCCATTTGTTTTAGCTACAACTCTTGGGTTAGCCTGTAGAGGACTTGAAATCACAGAATACTTTCCTAGTTATCCTGACAGATTATCCAATCAACAGATAAATGATGGTTTAGTCATGCCAATTGCTGCGTATACTCTTATGGGGAAGACAGGTGCTGGTGGTGTTCTAACTTTGGTGTTTTTGGCATGCACTGCAGCATTCAGTGCAGAAACCGTTGCTTCTTCAGCATTGATTTCGCATGATATTTATAAGGCTTACTTCTATCCAAATGCTACCGGTAAAGAATTAGTTAACGTTGCTCGTTATTCAATCGTTGCATTTTTTATTGTTTGCTCAGTTTTGGGAATCGGACTTGCCCATGCTGGATTTGATGTGTCGTTCATTACTACAGTTTCAGGTATTGTCGTGAACGTATGTGTTGTTCCTATTGTTTGTACGTTATTCTCAAAACGTATGTCAGCACTTGCCTATATTTGTGGTACAACTCTTTCTACTTGTATTGCTTTAGCTGTTTGGATAGGTTATACAGCCAGTGCTTCAGATGGAGTTATTACCTTGACAACATTAAGTTCATATGGTTCTCTGGCAGCAGGAAACATGGTTGCAGTTGGAACTCCTCTAATAATTATTCCTATTTTTGTATGGTTTAAGCCAGCAAATTTTGACTGGGAAGATTGGAAAACCAATATTAAACAAGCCGATGATGCTGAAATTATCAAAGAGCATGGTTTAACTAGTGTTATGAGTAATGAGGAGTTAACTGAAGCTATAATTTTAGATGAGAAAAATAACGAAGGCTTTTTAAGAAGACAAAGAAATATTGGGTTAACTCTTACGGTCGTTTTTGTTCTATTTTTCTTAATTCTTTTCCCAATACCTCTCTATGGCTCCAACTATATTTTCTCCAGAAAGTTTTTCACTGGTTGGGTAGTTGTTATGTTCCTTTGGGGATTCTTTGCCACAAGTATCATTCTATTGCTACCAATATGGGATGCTAAAGATTCCATTAAAGGCATCTTCAGACGAATTTTCCTGGAGAAGAAAGGAGCAAGCTCGTCAGATGAACTTGATGGTATTAGTGTTGAGTTAACTGAAAACTCCAAAACAGAAGCCAAAGGTGATGTAGCTGTTGACCTCAAAGTTCGAGAAGTATAAGTGTTTTTAGCTAGTTTAATAAGTATGTTTTTTAAACACTGTAGAATCTCAGAATTTCAGAAGTATAAAAATGTTTCTCTTCTATGTTTAAATACTATACGTTTTACTTTGCAGACGATTTTCTAAAGACTATCTATCTCATTAACCAAATATCGTGGTGGTTGATTATATTATACTGATACTACAAGTGATTAAATTAAAGGCATAATTTAGAGTAAACCTTTTTCTTCATTAACCTTATCTATCGCTTGTCTTGCGCTTTTGATGTTCTCCAAAGCAGTAGGCATATCAGAGTGAAGACATACAGAAAATGGATCTTTACCAAAATTCAAATCCAATATACCTTCTTTATTTGTCGACGTCTTGTCATCGATTCCTGCTAGATAAACAGAATCATAAATAATTTGCGGGTTCTTAGGTCTAGAATTTGCAACTGTAACAAGGCTACCAGCATCATCGTAGTCAATATCAACATATAGCTCTTGTATAAAGTCAACGCCTTCTTCTTTGGCAATTTTCTCATAGTGAGAATTTTTAGCACCAACTATAGGGACCCCAAATACCTTTGTAGCTCTCAAAGCAGCCCGCATCACATCCTCATCCCTCTCAATATAAAAATAGAGCTCGCCATGTGGTTTAATATGACTCAACTCCACCCCTTCTGCATCTAGAAATGCCTTAAGGGCACCTGTTTGGTAAAGTATCAATTTATATATTTCATCTGGTGGAATTGACCAAGGTCTTCTACCGAATCCAAGCTTGTCAGGTAAACCTGGGTGTGACCCACACTTAACTCCAAATTTCTTAGCCAATTGAACAGTTTTCAGCATAATATTATAATCACCAGCGTGAAATCCACACGCAATATTTGCACGGTCAATGAAAGGGAATATATCTTCATCAGGTGCTATTACGTACCTTCCAAACCCTTCACCCATGTCACAGTTTATCTCATACTTATCAAGATATTTAGAATTAATTGAAGCTGATCCGGAAAGTTTGTCTGATGACATTGTTGTCGAAGAAACTTTGAATTTACAAGTGTATCCAAGTTATACAACTATCATATAACTAATTGAAGCTATATTGTAATCCCACGGATTTGTATCAAGAGCTCAGCGCATTTCTTCCACTTTGGGGTAGCGCACATACATAGCCGCACATAAGATAACGGAATAAGAAAAGCGGAAAGTCTATTCATAAAGTCCGGGTATGGGACTAAGAGACTTTATGGTCTAACTTGAAAATGCTCTTAATCGAAGTGTTTTAATCGAAGTGTTTTAATCGCCGTGTCGATTAGATAAGTTGGCTCCAGTATTAACTCAAACTATCGTTGAGCTAGTAATGGTATAAGACGCAAGTTTCGATAATTTAGTTAGTTATAGTGGGGTGGGGGGCTAAACAGTTTAGTTTGGGTTTCCAGATGGACTACGTACACGCATCAACATATATGTATTTTGAAAGGTTTCTTCAGTGTTACTACCACATATTTGCCATCGTATAGAAGCACTCAGTTCTTTTAAGCTTTTTTTTATAATTCCATGAGATGTTTTCTTTTCTCAAATTACGTCTCAAATATCTCGGACCCATGTGGTTGATTTCAGTTTCAGCAAATATTGGTAATGAAATGCGCCAGACACTGGAAGGCTAATGAAAAAAAAAAACAATAAACATAGTGAAGACACTAATTTAGCAGTAGCTAGCCGGAAATTTACCAATCTTGAATTATATTAAAAATAGAGGTACTTCATAAAACCTCAAATATTATGGTTAAAACGATAGATCCAATAAAGAAGAGCAAAACCCAGAATTTGACATTCTGCCACCATGATTTTCTCTTGACTTTAACGGCATTTGACCGGAAAGTATTAGATAAAGAATTAATCGTGTCAGTTTTATTAACTAATAAGCCTATTCTCTCGTTTCTTTCTAAAACTCGTTCGATATTATTATTGACAATGGCTTTAACTTGGTCTAGTTCGTTCTTAGTTAGTTCTAGATAACTTTTCTGAAATTGTAATTCATGGAATTTAATGATTTGGTTAAATTTGATTTTAAACTCAACATTTGAGTCTGAAGTTTTCCTATATTCTTTATAATCTTTGATTATATGTTCTAATAGACTAATTGGTAAAGATTTTGGTAATACCGGTGAAAAAACTGTTATAACTGTTACTATGTCATTTGATGAAAGTATATTTTTTATGAAACATAACGTAAGTTCAATATTTCCAACTTGAATGGGAACAAACCCAAACTGCGAATTTGATGAGTTTATTATACTCATTTGATTGGAAATCACCTCGTTAACATTAAATAATTTATATTTTGTTATTACCAATTGATTCTCTAGCGAATATAAAGTCGTTGAATTTAACGTCAGAGTCGTGAATATCACTTCGAGTGTTAGTAATCAAGATTCATACAGAATTATATAGCTACTTACAGCTATTTTCAATCCCATTCTCTTCCGTCATACTTCGTTTGACCTTTCCTTTGTTCTTTATGTACTTTTCCTCAAAGATAAAAAGACACAGGGGTGTTTGGATGGGTTATAACTACTACATAAATAATTACACAGTATTATAATCATTAATCGTTTCTCCGACTCGCTAAGATTCTTAAAATGTTTAAGAACAAGTTGATGATATCCAAATATAAACTAATAGCAGCAGGAACTTCTTCTTCAACATTAAATTTTCTTAAAACTAGTTGAGTATCAACCAAGATATAGCCACTAAAGACTAAAGCCCCTATCGAACTATACACTAATTCCGACGTAGTTGAAGGTTGGAAGAAAACCCATATGAAGCCAATACCTATGAGAGCGAAAAGAACAGAGTTCAACACTCCAGCCCATGATGTAAAGTCATATTTACTTTGGAATGCAAAGATAGTCAACCCGACAAAAATAACTAAAGTGATTGTAAATGCCTCGAGAACCAATGGTGTGTCGTATAAACTGGTCGCAACACCAATAATGTACCCTTCCGAAATAGTAAAGCCTGCTAATAGAACCAAGTTAACTGGATACTTTCTCGACTGAACATAAGCTCCAATTAGAAACCCAAAAGATCCAACTATCGCAACAACAAATAGCCACGTATTCGATAGCGCAAACCCCTTAACTGCATCGTTCAAGCTTATTAGAGCTCCAATACCACTACTCACTAGTAACTGTAGAAATAGCAAAGAATAAACCTTCTTAATGAACTGTTGTCTTATAGATAGTTCACATCCCGATACAATCGTGTCGTACTTGAAATCGTCAGGAATATCATTCTGACGATCAATATTATCTGAATAAGCTGGTGGGTTATTGATAGGAGTGTAGCTCATTCCTAATGTAATTCTGTTTTATACTTTGTGGCAAAAGGAGAGAGAAAGGAATCTTCGCATACTAAAACTTTGGGCCGTTATTATATTGAAATTATCGGTAGGAGCACTAAATCATGAATGAAAGTGAGAGGTCTATTATAAAATAACCTAATGATTTGAACATGAAATCAAGACTAAGTGCATTAATGGTTATAGATTAGGATAGTTAGGGGACAAAAAAATAAAGAATTAGGTGAAAATTGGGTCGAAATTCGGCTACTTTTTATTCAAATAAGGGTTTAATGGCGATCATTTGACAAAAAGGGCAATACTGTGATGCGCACATGAGAAGTTGTTGTTGCATAACCATGATTAGAAGTGCATTGATTGAACATTGTATATTTATCAGTTGAAAATAACTATATAACGGGGTGTTTTAACCGAGTAGACTCGGGCAAGGTACGTTTTATATTTAAAAAAAATGGCTCCTCTCTCAAAGGTAAAACTGCTGTCATCAATGGTGGTACAAAGAACTTGGGTTGTTCAAATAGGCAAAAGGCTAAGTTTGGCCAAGTAGATATCGTCTTTACCTCTTTATTAGCTGCTTACACGCCATTTTATGGTGTTTATCAAGGTGCTATATAGCCCCAGTTGAATATTTCGCAAAAAACTGCTTCCAAAGAACTCCATGACCGTGGTGTTAGTGGTCGGTTGCTCCTGGTCCAATGGATACCCTATTCTTGTATGGTTAAGAGACTGATGAGTCGGTTGCTCTCTTCAAAACTCAAGGTTTAGGCTGACTAAAGAGTTTAAAGATATTGTTCCAATCACTTGGTCACTGAGGATGGTTGGATTACTGGACCCATTTATGCTTCAGGGGCGTTCACAGCACATTGATAATTTCTATATTCTATTTATGCAATATTGCTTCTTTTCTTATCTTAGTAGTTTACGACCTCAATATTATATGCATCACTGTGCGAAATAAACATATTTTACGCCTAGCCTTGCATGGAAAAGAGGAAAGTGAAAAAAAAAATGATCAAATTCTTTACCATTCTCTTGCTTGAATTATGATGTCTCTTTTTTAGTCGTGGGTTGATGTCAGGTTTAAAATCAGTTAGTCGTGGATCACTTCCTATTGAAATTGATGAGGAACTCCAACATGAAGCTGTTCAAAATTCAGTATATACTGCAGAACAGGAAGAGCCAGAAGTTGAAGCTTTTATAAGAAAATACGGCGATATAAAAGTATCGTATATTGAGCCATCTAAGCTAAATCCGTGGTTTACTAAACCTTATGCTCTGAATTACTTCCATGACGGGACGTTGTTTAGAACAAAACATGAAAGAACTTCAGGCAAGATGGAATTGTTTTTGGATCTAATTTACGTTGGAATTGCTGCAAATTTAGCTTCAAACGCAGTCAAA
This sequence comes from Wickerhamomyces silvicola, assembly GCA_030570795.1. Taxonomy (NCBI): domain Eukaryota; kingdom Fungi; phylum Ascomycota; class Saccharomycetes; order Phaffomycetales; family Wickerhamomycetaceae; genus Wickerhamomyces; species Wickerhamomyces silvicola. The sequence goes on along the minus strand of JAJLWN010000007.1, from coordinate 175,422 downwards.
GAACATTCAGGTTTATCGTTATTAAAATATTTTCTGGTGTTTATACCACTGTGGACAATTTGGGCAGACGTTAAAGATTTTATGAATTATTACTTTACCGATGATTTATTACAAAAAATATATATTGTTTGGATTTTAGCACTACTCCTGGCTTATGATAATAACTGTGAGTTTGTCGATAATTTAGATGACAATACCTCTTTGAAAACATGTGTCATTACATATTTTTTAGCGAGAGTCTCGCTATCGTTGATGTTGCTATTCTACTCAGTCTATATACACGAACACCGCTTTCAAATGCGACTATATGCTGCTTCTCTAATAATAACAAGCTCAAGTTGGTTCTTCATACTTCTGATTCATTCTAATTGGGGTAAATGTGTATTTGCTGCAATTTTATTCCTTATTGAACAGGTAGTATTTTGCTTGAGTGTTCACCCTTGGACGAAAAGGAAACTTGGCCTGAAATATTCGACTGCTCTGAACATTGAACACGAAGATGAAAGATTTACAGCCTTTTTCATCATTGCCATTGGCGAATTCCTATACAGCTTGGTCGCTGATAGTCCATTAAAAAATGGTTGGAATAACAACTTAAGCAAAGGTTTATCCTTATTAATAGATGCATTCATCTTCCTGACTCTTTACGCTCAAAAGGATGGAAGCGAAAGGGCTGTTCATGCCTTAAGAAGAAGTGCAGCAACGGCTATGTTATATATATATATACATTTCCCATTAATTGCAAGCTTACTAGCTGTTGGAGATGCTGGTGCTGACCTTGCCAAACTAGACGAAGAGTACATTGGAGAAGAATTTGGCGTCTTAGTATACTTTCATGCTGGCATCTTAATTGCTTTAGCCTCGCTATTCTTTTTAGTGTTACTAGATAAGGAAGTCGATACCGATAATCAAAAGTTTAATAGGCTTTCCAGAATTGCCTTGAGAATCCCGATAGGTGCGATCATCTTAGGATTAACATGGGCTCACCTTAAAATCTACACCATACTATGGTTGGACTGTTTTCTATTGATTCTATTGTTCATCTATGAATTTTCCTTGTCTAATTATAACGCACTGAAACAGCTAATGGCTAATGGGATTTAGGGCCTTTAAGGCATTTTGGAAGAATTCTCTATTAGGTCAGGGCACACTTTTACGGATTAAAAAAGCTTGCACATAGGAAGCAAACAAAAAGTCGTGAAGTTTTTTGTTAGTTTTCAGACCTTAAACAATGTGTAGTTAAGATAGATTATTAGTCTATTTAGCAGTTTATTATTCAGGCAAATCGCTTTGTTTTAATTTTTATTTCTATTGTATCTTTCTATGCATGACCGTTGGGAAAAATGTGCGGTTTCTTCCTAATTGGGACAGTGCCTTTTAGGCAACTGAAGGAGCGAGTAATAGAAGGAACAATTATAATCCTTAGCAATTTCCTTTCCAAGTTTACAAAGGTTGAAAGTGTAAATATTTATTTACGTCTCGATCAGACAAATATGGCTGTGACAGTACTAGAGGGATACTCCTCTTCGGCTATCCCGATACCTAGGAAGGAGGGTTATCAGTTATCCACAAACAGCACTTCGACAACACCATCATTACAATCAATATTAGATCAGAAAAGATTTTCAAATCACAGTTCAATAAGGTCAAATGTTTCAGAAACAACAGTACCGTCTTCGCCTGCACCCTCTTTAATTTCAGTATCAACAAGTTTGGAATCGTGTGCATCGCATCCTTTAGATACGTTTAATGCAATGGAAGATATAGAGCAAGATTTTTTTAATTACTCATTAGTTGAAAAAGTGGAACCAATAAATCAAACAGTAAAGCCTAGGGGAAATGGTTCTAGTTTTGTTTCAAACTTAACGAATTCAATCAAAAATATTGCAAATTTGACAACGCATAACAACGAATTATTATTTGATATTCAACCAAGACTAACAGATGACAAAATACCTAGAGTAATAAGGAGAGCCGATGAGGATACAGAATTAGAAACATTCAAAATCACTACAAGGTCTGACACTCCACAAGTTTCAACATATCGCAATCGCGAGCCAAGATTAAACTCGCAATTTTTACGACTCTATTCGTATGAAACAAATTCTAGAAAGAAGGGTATATTACCTGAAATATCAGATGAAGACGAACAGCAAATCATTAGATCGCCAAATGGGAACTTCAATAACGAGCAAGAATTTGCATTGTTTGTCCGTCAAAGATTATGGGAGTGCGTTGTACTACCACCGAGGGAAGATAACCCAATCAGCTCACCAGATTATGTTTACTCTGGTGATGCCTCAAATGATCCACACGTTTCATTGATTAGAAAAAACGGCGATATAAAACCATGGATCAAACTTGAAGATGAAACGTCGAAACAAAGAGTTTTGAATCCTCGTGGTGTTTTATCACTAGGAACACAATTCACTGTTAAAGGATGGTGTAACTCAAGATGGATACCTATTAATGAAAAGTAATAGCTAAGGAAAAAGGGAACGGAAATTGGGAGAAAAGCATGGGAAAAGGTAATTAAAGAATATAATACTAAATCATTAAAATAATTCAACTTGTACTACTTATACTATATAATAATATCTCCCAACACCTCTAATTAGCTACATTGTATTATAATATATTAAGATTAAAAATCGTTATTTGGATTTTTCCAGCTAAGAAGACCTCCAAGTTCGATCCTGGGTCCGGGTATGGAAAAAATGCATCCACACTAAAAGCATTCTTCTAATACGGATTGATGTCGAACAAACTAACAAGAATGGAGGTTGAAGAAGTGTCGAAAGAACAAAAGGCCTTAGAGCTGTATGAGAAAGGTGCAGCGAAGGAGTCTACAGGACTTATGCGTGATGCTATTGTGTATTATTCGTCTGCTCTGAGAGTATGTCTTTTTATTATACTCAAAAGATGATTTACTAACCTCAAGGTTCACCATGACGTTGAAAAACTGTATAGAAAGAAGCTTCAGGAACAGCACCAGAGGGAGTTGAAAGAAAGAGAAGCATCAATACCTAGTATTACGAAAGGTGTGGAAGATTTAGACGTCGAAGATGAAGTGAGACTAGATCCATGTTGGTTAATAGAAATTTTAACGGATGATATACTTATCGAGATCATTTCGGTTTTGGTGCATACTGACCCTCATGCTCATGTTAATCTGTCAAGCACATGTCAGCATTTGGCAAAATTATGTTTTAGTTCACCAATCTATAAGCATATTTCCAAGATTGTTTATCCTCGTCAAATTTATTCATCAACTGCATTACAATTGAACAACATAACGTCGAACCAAGAAATAATGGTCAAAAGTTGGGATTTTAACTGGGAGTCTATGTTAAATGATCGTCCCTTTTTGAAATATCAAGGAGTTTACATCTCAAAAGTTTCCTATATTTCAGACGGTGCAAGTGCCTATAGTTATTATGCACCGGTAAAAGTCGTCACATATTTTCGATATTTAAGATTCTATCCAAGTGGTGTAGTCTTGAAACTAACAACTACAGATGAACCCAGTTTGATAGTGCCTGTCTTTGAAAAAGAAAACATTGGGAACTGGAATACTGCAATATTGTCGAGATTTAGTCTTGAAATGGACGGTAGAGTAGTATTAGAAACAAAGACTGAAGCGTATAGATTTGTTGAAGAGTTAGAAATCATTAATCTTGGTGATCGAAAATTTCATAGATTGAATTGGATTACTTCATCAACTATAAATAAAGAAGGTGAAAGAGGTTATTTTAACTTAAAAAAAGAGAAGCCATTTAATTTTTCAGGTGTACTGTCTTATAAAGTTGATTATACAAATTAATATCCAAACTTGATTGTCCTTGGGTGAAATTCAAATGAGTTACTAGTGTATGGAACATCTGGGTGGGAATCAGAATAAAGTGGTGTTAGATATGGATCAAAATTCCTGTTATTAAGAAATTGATAATCAGCCTGTGGATGTCCAATAAAATCTTCTAAAAAAGTTGTCTCATGATCCATGGTTGAATTTTGGCTTTCCTTTTGTTTCTTTCTTACTGATGCATTCTCAAAGTCACTAACTATAACAAAATCTTGCTTTTGTCTTAATGCCTTTGATACGAAAAAAACCTCTTCTAAGACTTTTCTTTTATAGTTATCCAGTTTTATTGAATTTGAAGAGTTTTTTAAATTCGTTAGATTAACTGTCTCCAATGATACAATTTTAATTAACAGGGCAATTCTTTCAGATTTCCTCAAATGATCAGGCTCTATATGACGAACTTCCTCGGGCCACCAGCTTGGTTTTGATTCTTCACCTTTTTTATATGGATAATTGGTTTGTTTTCTAGGTTCGACGACTCTAATCCAATTCTTTGCAATTGATTTACAGGTTAACTGCTGAAGCTCTCGAAAGCAGGATCTTAGATGAATTATGACGTCTTGCTGGTTTCTTACATTTAAGCTTATCATAGGAAAATCATCTGTTTTCCTTGCTGATATACTAGTATTACAGTCATCTCTTAGACCTGGTTCAATAGATTTGTTAAAGATCTGGGCCATTTCATTAACGTTATTCGTGAAACCTTCAGAAGAATAACACTCAGTGGATTTATTAGGATATTGTAAGAAAACTGCATATTTTACATTTTGATCATCTAGAGACTTGAAAAACTTTGTTTTCAAATCTGTCATTGGGCTTAATAAAAGATAGATCAGAAATGCTCTATCTTATTTATATATGAATCTCTCTTTGCGACAAAATTACTTATAGTATGAAGTGTGTTTTAAAAAAATTTATAACGGTTTCATGTTAGTTTTATATACATTCGACAACATTAATCAATATAAAATAACTGCCACATCGTAGTTCCCTCAGGTTGGTCTCAGTCTCGTGCTAATTTCTATTTATATACCCATTGATACAAGTTTAAAGTTCCATATTCCTGTCAACCGTTAATTGTGTGTAGCCTATTACAAAAAGTTTTGATATCCCGAAAACTTAGTTTCCTACAAGTTAAAAGTTTTGTGTAACTAATTTACTTTGTAATGATTATGTTTTAGTTTCATATAAGGCTATCTTTTCCCGTTAGGCTTATATTAATTTATATTAATGTTTTTGTTTAACGGTAAAAGCGATAAAATTTTCCTTGGAATAGTAAAGTCCCCCCTTAAGACTCCTTGAACTTTAACAAATAGCGATTATATAACACACTTGTATTAGCCAATCTTACAGGAAATGGCGAAGTTTTTAAGTGTATCATTTTTTTTTTTCTACTAATGAAGTCTTGTTTTTGCTCAGGTTGAGGTTTTTGATCAGGTCAAAATATCAGTGAATAACATTCTAACTGTTTAGAGAAAAATGTAGACCTAAATTCAACAAGTAAGCCTATAACTTGATAAAACCTTTCTGGGCTATGCCTAATCTACAGATCCACAATAATGAATAATATAGGAATGAAAGTCTATAATACATAATCATCGATTGGTTCTATTGTAATATATTCTGAATTGAAAAAGTTTTAGTTGGTGATTGATTAGTCTCCTTTGGTTGGGATTCTCCATTTACATGTGGAATTGGTATGGTCTCTGTAACTGTTGAATGGGAAATAAGTGGCTGTTGTAGTAGTTGTGATGGTTGCTGTTGAACTAAGGTCTGTACTGGAAACTGAGGTTGGAATCTAGTTTGTTGTGGTGGTAATTGAACTGGTTGTGGTTGCAATTGAACTTGTACTTGTTGAAACTGCACTGGTGGTGATTGAAATACTGGTGGTTGCACTAAATGTGGATTCTGCTGAGAAGGTGGTGATTGAAATAATGGTGGCTGGATTAAATGTGGGCTCTGCTGAGGTGGTGAAGCTTGAAATGTGTGTAAGTGAGAATTATAAGGCGTTCCATAAGCAGGTTGGAAAGAACTTTTTTGAACTGATTGAAATGTTCCAAATGCTGGTCCCTTATTTAAAATTAATTGATTTGAGTCGATTGGTATTGAGTTTTCTTCCTCTAAAATCTTTCTTTGTTTTTCCTTCTCTAACTCTTCCCTTCTTATTTTTTCTTCTTCTTCTCTTCTAATTCTGTCTTCCTCTTCTTTGATTTTTTGAAATTCAAGTCTCTTTTGTTTCTCTTCAGCTTCCTTCTCGAGTCGAATTTTTTCCGCTTCAAGTTTATTCGCTACCTCAATTTCAAAATCTTGCTTACACCAATTACAAATGAATACTTCATCCGAACTTTTTACTAGTTCTTGTTGAACGTATCTATCTTGACATTTCAAATGTTGCCATCTATGACATCTTTCACATACAATTAACTTGACACCATCATCATAGTTTTTCTCTTTGATACCACAATAACATTCAAACAACCATTCCCCTTCAGCTAATTCGACCTCATTTAAATTTGATGGAACAATATCTGTCGATGAAGCAACGTTTCTTCTACTTGAAGTCGTTCTACGTAACCGTTGTTCAATTTCTTGTTTCAATGAAACTTCCTTCTGTTTTAGCTTCTTAGCAGTTCTTATCTTTGCTTCTTCTTGTCTCTGACGTTCAGCTATCGCTTCTTGTTTTTCTCTTTCAACACGACTCTGTTCTTCTTTCTGTTGTAATCTCGATGACCTCTTTCTATGATTGACTAACTCATGCAATTGCTGTTCTCTTTTTCTTTTTATGATCTTCTTTCTAGTTTGTAGATCTTGGAAGGCAAGATCATCAATATGATATTTAATATTTTGGAAAAGTTTTCTTAATTTCTTATTACCCTTTATTGATTCTAAAAGAGAATCGATTTGATAAACTCCAATTGCAACAACTTTCCATTCCACCTCTGGCTCGATGTCTGCAAAATCAACTTCAGGATTTAGTTTTTTAGCATATTTAAACTTTTTTGGTATCTCAATTCTTGGGAAACTTTTGATCGTTCTGACATAAATTCTATTATCGCTCAATAGGTAATAGCTTTCCTTGGAATCCTCATAAATAGGATCAAATCTTAGTTCGCTTTCTCGTTCATATTTTTCAACCTGTCTTCTAAAGGCATCTGTATATTGAACTTGGAAAATTAATTGATAAAAAAGATCAAATTTGTCGACCAACGTCAACGCATCAAAGTCTACAGGATAATTCTCGGACCCTAACAACTCTGTCGTTTCACCTAATAAATCTCTAACTTTATAACTAAAATCCTCGATACTAACTTTCCCGCCAACCAATACCGACGCTAAACTAGTCGCAATCTTAGGTATTAAATTGCTTTCTGTTAAACCAACAAGCTCCTCTTCGATCAGCTATAAAATTAGTAAAAAAATGCCCGTAAACCCCATCATAAATTACATACGTCGACAGAAAACTGCTCTCCTGAGAGCTTGATGGCGCCGCGGAAATAGTATAGCCATTGGACAACAAATGCGTACCTCCAATCATTGCGTAAGTCCCTTAGCTGTATCTGGTAAGTTTCATTCTCAATCAATAGCTGAAATGGTGTCTTCAATAGTTGTTGCTTGATATCTTCGTTAACAAAGCTCAACTGATGAGCAGGGTGAGAATCGCTGATGGGTGTACCCGCCTTGGATCTTGACATCTTAAACTCTGCCGCTTGTCTTCTTCGCCACCCACAGATATTCCAAAAACAAAGAGAGAGCCCGCTAAAGACCTTTTTTTTTTTGAGGACAATTGGTTTCTGTATAAACAAAACTAACAGAACGCGCTTAATCTCTAAAAATGGAAAGACTTCCAAAGTTTTTCGGAGAAAAAAAAAAAAAGAGAGAGAGAAATTGATTATGTAATTTATTATTATGTAATCATTCTGTATTACCCGTCATGATTACATAATGATTACATAATATATATTTCTTACATAATGATTATATAATATGAATATCTTACGTAATCAATATTTCATATTTTTTTGGTTGGTGTTTGGGTGTTTTGTCATTAAGAATTTGAGTGTTCCCAGCTAGCTTTTTGGAATAAGCAGCTAGAGAAAGCTGTGACGAACTACCTCCCAAATTCTAATCTAACAACAAATATAGATTAGAATATCGTTCACGAGAAACAGGAGAGGTGTATTTTGTCGATATATTTAAAGGGGCGATTGGATTCTGGTAGTGTTTTGGTTGTCAATTGCATCATTCTTTGAGTATACCCCCAGGTGCCCCACAAGCTAACATTAATCTGTGGGAAAGAGGTTTCGAAGGACCAGGAATCACGTTCCAGATCAAGTAACTACGATTTTTTTTTATTAAAAGCAAACAATTCAATTCTTTTTTAAAAGCATATTGACTTAAAGATATTTCCTTGCGATCTCACTACAACAAAAAAAAAAAGAGCTTTGATACCATTGAACCAAGATTTTGACCTCGACGCTCAATTATGTCGGACGATAATCTGGCAAACGACTACCACATATCTTCTGGGTATCAGCAGCCAAATATACTACCCAAAGTAAGGTCTAGCAACAATTCCAATTCGGGATCAAGAAGACTTGCTCCTACCGCTGTGCCTGCTACACCAAGGATGCTCAGGAACACGAGTGGGACTTTCCAACAGGCTACGCCCTCTGACTCTTTAAGCTCCCCTCAAAGGTCTACTCCAGGCTCACGCAGGAATTTGAATTTATCATCTCCAGCTGGTGCTGGTTCAGGCCAGTCAAATGCCCATTATAGAGACAGATCACCTATAGATAAGAACACGGCATCTCGTCAAAATACAAGTCCTGGGCGGTCTTCTCTGCCTCCGTTAGATACAAATGCACCAGCAAGGTCGCTGTCGCAAAGTACACCAACAAGATTGCTACCCCCTACGACCTTGGATCATCAAAAGCATGAAACCCCATCGAGAAACCCAAGCCAATCGAAGAAGCCGCAATCGATCCAATTTCATCGTCGTTCAATTGGTGATTGGGACTTTATCAAAACAATCGGCGCGGGTTCTATGGGTAAGGTGAAGCTTGCAAAGCATCGGAAGACAAATGAGATATGTGCTATCAAAATTGTTCCAAGAGCTGCGAGATTATATGCCAGAAGCCATGCTAATGATCCTCCGCCAAATGATTCAACAGAGCTGTTGAAGAGACAAAAGGGATATGAAAAGGAGGTCGCAAGGGATAGAAGAACTATAAGAGAAGCGTCTTTGGGCAAGATTTTATATCATCCTTTTATTTGCCGTTTATTTGAAGTCATTACTATGTCAAATCATTATTACATGTTATTTGAGTACGTCTCTGGAGGTCAAATGCTTGATTACATCGTGAGTCATGGATCCTTAAAAGAACGTCATGCTAGAAAATTTGCCAGAGGTATTGCATCTGCTCTCGATTATTTACATAGAAACAATGTCGTTCATAGAGATTTGAAGATTGAAAATATCATGATATCAAAAACAGGTGATATTAAGATCATTGATTTCGGTTTGTCAAATCTATTCTCAAACGATTCTCTCTTAAAAACATATTGTGGATCTTTATATTTTGCAGCTCCTGAATTATTATCAGCACACCCATATATCGGACCTGAAGTCGATGTCTGGTCTTTTGGTGTCGTTATTTATGTATTGGTGTGCGGTAAAGTTCCCTTTGATGATCAGAGTGTTTCAGTTTTACATGAAAAAATTAAGAAGGGAAAAGTTGATTATCCTGAATTTTTATCCTCAGAAGTGATATCATTATTGTCGAGAATGCTTGTTGTTAACCCAAATAAAAGAGCGAGTCTTACCGAAGTAATGTCACATCCTTGGATGACAAGAGGTTTTGAAGGTCCCCCACCGTCATTTGTCCCGCATAGATTCCCATTAACTGTACCATTGAATCCCATAATAATCAAGGAAATGGTAAAATTAGAGTTTGGCAAAACAGAAGAGCAATTAACTGAAGATTTATCACTCTTAATCAACTCGAATCTATATAAAGATGCTTCTGAGCGCTGGAACTCTCAGAGGAATAATGAACTAACTTTAAGATCACAAATTGACCCTACTTCAAGCTTTCATCCTTTAGTTTCAATCTATTATCTAGTTGAAGAAATGCTTAAACGTAAAAGGGCAAAAGAGTCAATTGTTGATATTCCAGCTCCAGTTGAAGAGAAAGCACTCGAAGAAGGTACAGCTGAAATCAAAGAGCCAATTGAAAAGCAGACTCCGAATCAACCACCAGTATTAACCTTTCCTGAAGCAGTACATACTTTTCCAATGCATTCTTCACCTCCACCTCTTCCAACCCCAGAGAGCCAACAAATCACCGCTTCACAAACCGTTGGTAACGAAGAAGTACAAATACAAAAGATAAGACAACAGTCAGCAGAAGATCAAAACAAGGGATTGAACTCAATTTTAAGAAAGTTTAGTCAACGTAGATCACAATCACAAAGACGTGCCCCTGAACATAGAAAGGTCAACTCAGTCTCAATTGAGGATCCTAAACAAGATGATTTAGTACACCGCGTTGGTAGTTTGAAGATAGTTGGAAAGCCAGCATTTGATGGAAAAGATGAACAAGATGAGACTAGCTTAGTTAAATCACATAATAGAACAGTTTCTGCATATGCTGGTGCTTCATCAAACCATGGAAAATCTGCAATCACAACAATTACAGATGCTCCTAAGAAATACCATCCTTCTGCAAGAGCCAAATCTGTGGGTCACGCGCGCCCAGATCATGGTTTCTTTGCTGCAGATAATCATGTTACCCAAGTCCCACCACTACCAGCAGATCTTAATGATGATGCATACTTTGATGATGTAACATTGGATGATTTCACAACGTCATCAACAACAGGAGAAGCTGAAAAAGTAACACATATTAGCTCTAATATCACAGGTGATCATAGAAAACACAAGCATGGATTTACAGAATCGGAAGAAGCTCAAATAGTAGAGGAAGCTGCCAGAGCACCTGCCGGTTCAATGCCATCAATTGAATATCCGAGAACATTGTTCCTTAAAGGGTTCTTTTCAGTTCAAACGACATCAAGCAAATCATTACCTGTCATACGTGCTGATGTAATATCAGTTTTATCTAAATTAGGCGTTAAATTTACTGAAGTTCGTGGTGGATTTGTATGTGTTCATACACCATCCATTGGACAGCCAGTTACTATTGAAGTTACTGAACACAGCCCTACCAATGAAGTTGATGAAGATGAAACCAGCTTAAAGTCAGTAAAATCATCAAGTGGTTCTACCGGTTTATCTCTTGAGAATACCAAAACACAAGGTTTAGAACGTGAAGTTACAAATGATGCAAATCTTTTAAGCGAAAACTCGTCCGGTCTACAATCCACGCCTTATTCTAAGACAATAAAGAGGAAATTCTCGATTGGCGGTAATATTTTAGGATATAGACGTAAACAATCGGGGGCTACCCCAGCTATTCCACATACACCAGTTGCTTCATTGCATCATCAAAATAACTCATTGACTTCACCGACTGCACATTCACATGGTGGTCATCATGATTCGGATTCCTCTACTTCCATGGATTCGCTGAATGCTGGTGGTAGTGATATGTTGATTTCAAGTAGAATTGAACAAAACAGTATGCGGGCTCCTTCTACAAGCTTAGGAAACAATTCAACGGCTGGTGCTCAAAGTCAGTCAACTGCTGTAACAACGACACAGAGTCGCACGCCGTTGAAGTTTGAGATCCACATTGTGAAAGTTCCACTCGTTGGGTTATTTGGTGTCCAGTTCAAGAAAGTATTAGGTAATACTTGGATGTATAAAGCTCTTGCGGGTCAAATTCTGAGTGAGTTGAATCTCTGAGTCTATTTACAGAGTTGTATAGTTAACTTCATGACCATTAAAATGATTATCAGTAGCAGTTTCAACTATTTAAAAGCCGTTTGAGTTCATTGTTAATATTTACAATTCGCTCAATCTCATCAAGAGTAGTTTCCAAGATGACTGATTTCGACTGTGACTTTTTTTGTTTATCTAAAGGTAATAGTCTAACTAGGTTATCAAGAGCTTCTTTTATTAATCCTCTTCTCCTCTGCTCACTTGTTGTATGATTTAATTTTTTTTCTTCTTCTGTTAATAATTTCCTTTTCTTTCTAGATTGCTTTACCTCTTCCGAGAATATATCTGGTCCATCATCTTTACCTTCAAAAGGTGTCAAGAATTTACTATGGCTCAAATCTGGTATCGTCAGTGCATCATCGGGTTCGGTGGTTTGTGGTTGTTTTTTCTTGTCGTCAATGATACTATCAAGGAATTGTTCTAGTGCAGTAGATTCATTGACTGACAATAGTTCTTCATATTTGGGAAATAATGCTAAGCTATCTAAATTCACAACTGGACTCGAAGCAGGAGATGGGGTCTTAAATAGCACTTCTCTTAGCTCAGGTAGGTTCTGATAATTTGCTATCGGAGGCATATTAGCATTAGTCGTTGGTGTTGGATTAAAAGTTGGCGATTTGGTCAAAAGATCATACGCTGACTCAAAATCCAGATTAGCTAATTCGAATTTCTCTTCAATCTCGTTTGATTGCGGTGATCGTATATATGCTTTGAAGTTCTTGAAATCTGGAGATGATGATATATGTAACATGCGTGGAGTTGATGGAATAGGTGTGGGTAATCTGGGTCTTTGCTCTGACATCTTTCTATTTATATTTCGCACCAATTTGATCTCATATTATATACCACTCTGCAAAACCCCCTTTCTTAATCTTTTAATATTGTTTATAAGATTATATGTTTTATATTTAAAAGCATCATGCCAATTACAAAAGTTAAGCCAAACGGCTGGATTTGTATATTATTACATAATATATTACTAATTACAATACACAATATTATGGTAGGATCTCTTGATGTAGATTTTATAAGACAGCACCAAAGCCAAAAGTGATTTTGATTGATCTGACATAATAGTCCTCAAAGTTACCTTGGACTGCATCTTCTTCGCCGATTGGGATTCCCTTAAATAAGACATCTAGTTTGGTCTCACTTTCTCCCTGATAGAAGTTTATTGTTAAGTTAGCATAGTGGCCAGATCTCCACGAGTTCAATCTCCACGATTGTTCAATTCTCTGATTTGGAACTAATTTTAAGATTGTACCTTCGACATTACCACCAAATAATTTAAATTGGCTTCCCTCTTTCAAAATGTCACCTTCAAAGTCAGGATTTGATCTTGTCCATGCTCCTATTCTATTCTTCTCCAATAACGTGATGAACAATTGTTCGGCTGTAGTATTGAAAACAGGTTCAAAATGTAAGGTAGACGTGTTATACTTAGGAACTGTAGAGCCTGTTGATGTTGTGGCTGTTGAGGAATTAGAGGCTGCTGGCTCAGTATTACTGGAAGGTGATGGCAAGCTTTGAGTTTGATTAGCCTTTGTAAAAGTCGATTTGACTTGCTCTGCAGGGAGTTGAATATCAGAGCCATGAGTAGTCAATAAATCTTTACCAAATTTACCCAAAGCTTTTCTTAAATCAGGAATAAGTTTTTGTCTTATGATGTCTTTAATCTTGGAATTTTCATTGTTCTCAGAGAATACAGAGATTTCAAACTGATACTCATCCTCTTCTGTATCATATGCAACTTCTGGTATAGTAATACTACCTTTTACAGAAGTCCCTGAAACATCACCATCATATCCCAACACTAACTTGACATCAAACAAGCTGATAACTTTACCCTTACGCTGAGAAACAACAACGTCCCCCTCGACTGAGGTAACTGTTGAGATTGTGGCAGATTTACTATCATCTTTCACTTCAACACCAACTAACTTCTCCTTGAAGTATTGACGACTCCAATCAATACAATTCTTATCCACCCAATGCCAGTTATTTGGATTATTAACGACCATCTTCTCTTTCCCTGACTAACGTAAGTCTGATTCGTCTCAATTTATAGAAAGTCTCAATATTCGAGAAAAATCTATAATGTCTTAAGAAGTTTTTCGCGATTTAGAACTTGCTTACAATTTATATCTTACATAGATAAAACGGTTCTAATCCTCTTGATTAGTATTTAAAATAGATCGTTAGCCTCTCATTATACAACTGGGATCGTAAAAATGTTGGTTGTCGTTAAGAAAATAAATAAATTAGCTCTCTGTAAGGTCTTTTTTTAAAAGAAACGTAGCTATGGATTCATGAAATGATCATTGATATCAATGTTCAAGCCTGGTGCTAGATTTGTTGTAGTCATAGATGGTAATCCACCACCGAGGAAATCCAACATCATATGCATGCCACCACCACCACTATAATCATCAACGTCTGCTGGTAAAACTTTAGAAACACCTTCTAAAAACCAGACTTTATCTTTCATTTCAGTAGTGAACCCTCTTAATAGCGAATAATAACTTCTCATGATTCTCATTGCTGATAAATCTCCAGACATCAGCAATGATAAAAACGTTTTATCTAATAGAGCAGGAAAGGCAAATATTCTTAGAATAAAATCAGATTTATATTTTTCATGGTTCAACTTGTCCAAGTATGCTAAAGTTATGAGATATGGAGAGTCATACTCAACAGGATATAAATCAGCAATTGATTCATCAAAGCAAACTAACTCGGAAATTGATCCATTATTTTCACTTATTATATCACCTAAATCACTCAAATCAACAGAGATGAATTGATGAAATCTTGACGATTTAGGTAATGGCCATACAGCTGTCAAAATAGTAGCTGCACCTTTAACGTGGAAAATCCAGGCAGATGCTGGTAAAGATGTTGGGGATAGCGAAGAAGGCAATGAAGCGTTTGCTAAAGAGTCCATGATTAGGATTAAAGCTGAAGCAACCAACGCATCTGTGTTATCTGGAGAGATCTCTAATACTGCCTCTCTTAGCAGTCTCAAAGCTTCTCCTCTATGATATGTGACACACTGTTCTAATGATTTAACCGATCTTGATAAATGTGTCGCAGAGAAAGCTAGTATTGAGTGCATCAAAAATGGATAACTGAAAGCTAACTGTGGAATGTCCTCATTCCATATTTTCTTTTCTGAAATACCTGCAGTGGTGATAGTTAGTGCCACAACAGTCGTATAGTGATACATTAATCGTAAATCAGTAAGATTAAGGCTGTTTGAAACTGTATATGGTGATATCGAATTAGAAATATGACTATGGAAGTCCATATTACTATTCATTTGATGATTTGTAGAAAGAGGCGAAGTAGCAGATCCTGGAGACATACTAGGATGTGGTGATATTGTAGGGTTGTTTGAGCTCAAGTTAATTGATAAATTATTTCTCGAGTCCAACGAGCCTCTTGATATTGTTGGGGTATTATCCATTAGTGTTGATCCTCTGATGGAGATTGAAGAAGGATCTAGCCCAGGCGACTTCGTTGTGAAACTTGGGTACGGAAGTTCATCCTGAGCTTTGTGTTGATGGCTTTCCACAGTATCTTGGAAAGCTCTTTGAGCTTCTAGTTCTTCCTCGACTGTCTTAGGTGCTGATGACGAGCTCGATCTTTTTTTACCTGGGCCGGTCTCTTTAGCTTTGTTTTGAGGTGCACCATACCTACACTCAATTCCCATATTATGGCATTTGTTGCACACCGGCTTGGTCTCATCACATTTGACTCGTCTTTTCTTACAAGTATCACACCCTAACTTGGACTTGTTATGGAACTTCCTTTTACCTGTCGAAGTCCGGCTAACTGTTTTACCGTCCTTCTCAATCAGCTCAAGTCTCTGCTTCCGACCCATATTATACTCCACCTCATTCTTTGAAATCTTCTTATACGACTCCAAGAACGGTTGGATATTATCCTCGTCAAATGGCATGATTTCAAAATGCCTCCTTCACAAGAATCCAGTTGAATCGATTACTTGACTATATGGCAACGTTGAATTTGACAATAATTGACCTTCTAATTATCCTAACTGAACAATAATTAGCTCTCGAAAGCTCTCGAAAGCCTGTTTAAAGATACTTCTAAACGAACGATCTCTTTATGATTGTTTTCATTAAACGAAAAAAAAAAAAACCGTTGGACAAACACGGTTAGTACACTACGCACTAGTTATTGTCTCACGTGATTCAACAATATATAATAAGTATATTATAAGATTTCTCTTTTAGATATAAAAGCTACTTATAAAGGCAAAAGAGAAGCTTTCAATGACCATGTGGATCTTCCTTAGGTGGTTCTGGGTCAACTGTAATCATGGTGTCGATTCTTAGAATAGCAATGCAGGCCTCTAGAGCGGATTTTAAAGATTTAATCTTACTAATTGTTGGTTCTAAGACGCCAAATATTGTTTCATCAACAATCTTACCGTTGATTAAGTCCAAGCCATAGTTCTTATAATTTTTTCTTTTGATATCGGTTGGTAATGCAGATTGACTAGCACTATGGTAAGATCTTAATTTTGCTATTAAGTCAGATGCGTCTTTTGCCGCATTAGCAGCTAGTGTTTTTGGAATAATTAATAAGGAATTGGCGAACTCGGCAATCGCTAGTTGTTCACGGGATCCAACAGTTGTTGCAAAATTCTCTAAATAGATGTTTAAAGCTGTTTCAACTGCCCCACCTCCTGGAACAACATTCCCACTTTCCAAAGTTCTTTTGATGACTGAAAGGGAATCATGTAAGGATCTTTCCATTTCGTCTAAACTGTAATCATTTGGACCTCTCAATATGATAGAAGAAGAGGTGTGTGCCTTTGTACCTTTAATTAAAATACATTCATCATCAGAGATTCTTTCTTGAGCAACTTCTTCAGCATAACCTAGATAACTCGTTTCAAATGCTTCATCACCTTCCAAGTTCGATAAATTACTAACAAATGTTGCGCCTGTAGCTCTAGCTATTCTTCTTAGATCTTCTTTTCTACAACGTCTAACAGCAATAACTCCAGCTTCAACAAATTCCTTCAGACATAAATCATCAATACCTTTAGTTGTTAGGACAACATTGGCACCAGCTGCTATTATTTTTTTAATTCTTTCTAGTACAATACCATATTCTCTTTTGCGGATCTCTTCAAGTTGTTCAGGATCATCAATATTTATTTGAACTCCCATAGCCATTCTTGCCTTTTGTAAATTTATATCTAGAACTGCGATTCTTGCGTTTGAAATTTTTTTCAACATAGCTTGAGATGCAACAGTACAGTTTAATGCATAACCTTTGACCAGTAATGACTCAGTAGATGATTTACCATGTGCTTTCAGGATATTAACAGCTTTAACTGGATATTTAGTCTCACCTCTAGAATTCGTTGTTTGCACGGCTAGCATCGCATCAACTGCTAATTTTGAGAAAAAATCTGAATCAGCACCAATGATTTTGGATGACATAGAGGTCTTTGCAATATTAATAATAGTTTCTTTACCTAGGCTTTCCACTGGCTGTGCGAGAACTTCGTTGATGTATCTCGTTGTTTCTCTCAGTGCAACTCTATAACCTGTAATGATTGTTGTAGGGTGAATTTTATTTTTAACTAGTTCATTGGCTCTCTTCAACAACTCCGCTGCAATAATAACAACGGAAGTCGTCCCATCACCAACCTCTCTGTCCTGCTGCTGTGCCAACTCTACAAGTATTTTACCGGCTGGGTGTTGAACGTCCAACAGACTCAAGATAGTTGCACCATCATTAGTTACAACAACATCACCAATGTCATCAACAAGCATTTTATCCAGCCCGACAGGGCCCAAAGACGACTTGACAACATTTGCAACTGCCTGTGCAGCTAAAACATTCTGATTACGAATATCTTCACCAGCTAATTTCTCACCACCTAGAACTATTTAAGCTGTTAGAAATCACTTCAAGACAAGGAAGGAACAAAAAAAAAAAACACCTACACAAAGTTTCTGAGCGTGCAGCCCCATAAACCTGAGCCATCTAGATTATCAGCTAAAAGTAAATCTAAAGAATTTGCCTCTTTAATTTAAATCAGAAAAGTTGTTACTCGTCGAACAGACTTTTTTTTTCGGTAGATTACACGGAAACACGAAATGGAGGAAGAAGAAAGAAAAAAAAAAATGGGCGTTTACGCAGGGCATTTTGAAATTTACGCTACGTTCCATAGAAAGATAGGGATTAATCTTACAGACAGGCATATATAGAACATAATCAACTTAAAACATAATACTAAATCATGCACATTTAATAATAAGTATAACGTTTTTGAAAGCATTTAGACACCCACTACCGATTATTTTTTTTTTCTAGTTAATACAGATAAGAAAACAAAAGGGTATAAAAAAAAAGTTGAATGACACACACTCTCCTTCTTTCGCTAAAAAGTACACTGTCTATTTGTGAATGTTGGCATTCTTTCTTTCACGGATTTCCTTCTCTTTTCCCTCTTTCCCCCTTGTAGCTCTAAAGAATAACACACTTCTTCTTTCTCTTGCTAGATGTACTTACAACCTCCGGTTCTAAAGCTGCCACGATCGCTTCATCAAAGACATTCTTCAAGCCTCTCTGTGTTAAAGCAGAACACTCGACGTATTTGACAGCACCCAATTGTCTGGCCAGCTTCTCACCTTCTTCAGGCTTGATTGGTGCAGCACCTTGTCTTTTCAATCTTTCAATTATAATTTGATCGTCTCTTAAGTCAACTTGCGTACCAACTATGATTGCCGGGACACCAGGAGCATGGTGATGAATCTCAGGAAACCATTTTTCCCTGACGTTTTCAAAGGATGCTGGCGAAGTGATTGAAAAACATACTAAAAACACATCCGTCGAAGGATAACTTAATGGACGTAGACGATCATAATCTTCTTGACCTGCAGTATCGAAAAGACCAAAAGTGTATGGCTCATCGCCAATCATCACAGTCACAGCATAATTATCAAACACAGTTGGAACGTAGTCTGCTGGAAACTTATTGGTGGTGTATGATATAAGCAGACATGTCTAAAGGCCATTAGTATAAAAAAATCTCTCACAATATACAACCACATCCCAAAAAATAGACGTGGTGAGGAAAACACTCACTTTACCAACAGCACCATCACCAACGACAACACACTTGATCGTTTGCATATTATATATATATATATTCACTTATCAAGTCCCTTCCCAAAGATAAACGCCTCTTTTTGATACACGTAGTAATGTCGACACGTAAATTATCGATTGCTTTGTAGTTTCTTTATCAAATACAACCAAAAAATCAAAATTCCCGTTTTGACAATCTCTTCTTTTGTATTTAAACAGCTATCGTAATTGTTTCGCTGGTATTTTTGATCTAAAGATGAAACATTTTTGAGACATTCGAGGATTCTACTCAGAGAGAAAAAAAAAAATATTGCCTAAAAGGGAAATCTGACCGTAGTATATTGGCAGTATGCCTTATTATATATATATTTAAAATCTATTTATATTTTAATTTTAGGTAGAGATCTGCTGTCCAGCAGAACGTATCATGGATTTTAGAACGTCTGGTAGGATGGGCTTGGAAATAAAGTCCTTCATGCCACAAGAAATACACCTGTCTCTGTCTTCTCTTTCGACGTTGGCCGTAAGGGCAATTATGACCGGTAATAGTGAGGTTCCAGCATATTGGGTCTGAAGCTCTTGTGAGGTCTCTATTCCATCCTTGAGAGGCATTTGAATGTCCATGAAGATTAAATCGTAATTTGTACCAGTCTGCTCGACTTTTGCGGCACATTTCTCCAGGGCCTCAACACCATCGGCAGCTGAATCTGCACTATAACCCAACCTCTTTAAATGTTGTAAGGCGACTCTTGTATTGATGAGATTGTCCTCCACTAGTAAGATGTCCATTGGGAACTCCTCGGCCAAAAGTTTCTCAGCAGTCACGAGAGTCAGTTTTGGTCGTTCTGTTTTAGTGGAGGTGCAATTAAGAGTTAAGGCTTGTTTGATGATTAGGTGTAATTTGGATCTTTGAAAGGGTAATAATAGTATTTTGTGGTTTCTCGATTGTATTTTTTCTGATATATCTGCGCCATAGGGACATAAAAGTACAAGCTGGTCACAGTTAACAAATTCTAGGCAATTCTGAATGAAGGAGTCATAAAGAGCTGAATGAAGAAACACAAGCTTGTAATCACTCAGCAACTTAGTCGGCCAATTCGTTTCGCCAATATCAACTGTCATATCAGTTTCTTGTTCGATTTCATTCTTCAAAGACTTGGTAACGTTCCCCTGACCTATGATCAGTACTTTCGATCCTGCACCAACTTTTGACTTGGTAGGCGACAAATCCACAGATGAGCTAAGAGTTAAATAGAACGTCGTTCCTTCACCTTCTTCGCTTTCAAAATATAAATCCCCACCAATCAACTCGACAAGTTTCTTGGAAATAGCTAGACCAAGACCAGATCCCCCATATACTCTCCTTGAAGAACCATCAACTTGACTAAAGGCACCAAAAACTTTTGAATAGGAATTTTTTGGAATCCCAATCCCAGTGTCCTTTATACTAATAACAAATTCAAAAATATTTTCAGTAGAGATCTTTTTAGCTGTGCATTCAACTGTGATTGATCCTTCTTGGGTGAACTTAACAGAGTTTCCAAGTAAATTAATAAGAATTTGTCTAAATCTAGTAACATCGCCCTTTATCAAGTCAGCATTGCTATTATTCTTGAAATAAGTTAATTCTAAATCTTTGGCAGAAGCCTGTTCAGCGACAAGTTGCATTGCACTCTCAATACATTCATTGATTGAAAATGGCTCATTATCCAGATGTAGCGATCCATGTTCGATCTTGGAAAACATTAAGATAGCATCAATTATATTTAAGGTGACTTTTGCAGAAGACTGAATAGTTTCAACGTACTCTTTTTGTAAAGGATCCAACTCTGTATCTTGTAAAAATCCAGCACATGCAAATAGTGAGTTGAAAGGTGTCCGTATTTCGTGTGACATATTTGCCAAAAAGGTTGCTTTTTGAGCCGTTGCTTCCTCAGCAGCTTTCTTTGCCAGCATTGTACGAAAATATAATCTAGCCTTATCTAATGAAAATGCAGCTTGGGTGCAAAGAAAAGATACCAAGTTGGATTTCTTGCCATTAAATAAGCGAGCAGATTTCGTATTTTCAAGATAAATTGCCCCAATAATCTCTATTTCATTTTTAATAGGAAGACAAAGTATTGATTTGGGTGTGCTTTTAGAAAAATATGGATCTGCTTTGATTACTGAACCAAAATTATGACTAAACTCATGAAAATTGTCAACAATATTACCAGTTTTTATAACTTCCCAAATCAGATTTTCTGGAAGTTTTGGACTAGACTCTACAGAGTCTAAATATTTAAAATAATTCTGCCCTCCGACCGCTTTGAACTCGATGGATCCATTCTCACTTTTCAAAGCAACAACAGCAAATTCAGCACCAAGGAAAGAAATAGTATGTCTCACCAAATTTTCTATAATTGAATCTGTATTAATGCTTTCTGAAATTGCCAAACTTCCTTTTATAGTATTAAGGAACTCTGGTGTTTCAACTCCTGTTTCCAAAAGTTTATCAAAACCATTAGAATCATTATTCAAGACTGATGAAATCAGATAATTCAAAGGCGATAACACTCCAACATCACTAAACCTTCTTTGAAATGGGCTATTAATCGTTGCAACTTTGTCTTGCTCAAACTCATCTGGATAAGTCCTTTCGATCTCAAAAACTTTATACATCACCCCAATTTCTTTATAATTTTGAATAGCTTTATGAAAATGCTTAAATGCTCTCTTTTTAGAGTTAGAAACCTTATATAGCCATCTTGCACATCTTTCGTGTATAATTGCACTGTCATTAGTCAACTTATAGCTCTCCGCACAATCTATAGCTGCTGAATATGCGTCTAAAATTTCTAAATCAGATACATCTTCTAACTTTAAAAGTTCTGCTTCGAAAATTAAGCATTTTGAATCAAAAGTACTAGGAGCATTGACTTTGCAACGTTGGAAAAATGTAAACATATTCGAGATTTTATCCTTCTTGACCTCATTGGAAATATGTGGATTATCAGTTTCAGTGAATAATTCCCTAATTGTTAGTGAGATTGAAAGTAGATTATAAGGTAAATAATGACTCATTATCTGCATTTCTTCTTCTATTGGTTTTGATTGTTGTTTGATGCTTTCAAAGGAAAGGCTCTCCTCCCAAATTTTGAAAGAATAATAGGAACATTTCAAGAAGAACCCTTCTTTCTGAAAATCCAAATCGGCCTCCTGTTCAATATCAAACTCAGGATCATATGGTAATTTTAAAATGTATCTAAAGATTGTTATCGATACTTTGAACCATAGTCGATTTCTTCTATCTTTCAAGTCTGCTTCTCTAACGGTATTTATCAGGTTACTATGGATTGTTTGAGCATTTCCTCCTCTGAGTATTAATAAAATTGGTCTAATTCCAACTTTCATTGCAAAAGAATAGCTGGTAACAAATGGCGTGGATGCAGATATAACAAGATCATAAAACTTTAAAATATCGTTTATAGGCTCTAAATATGTGCCAATTGTAAAGCAATATATATAAAAGACCCTATTTGAAAAATCTAATGTAACAGATTTTCTCTTGAGTAAACCCAAACCAAACTGAGAATATTCTTTTGCCCTGGTAATCGAGGTCTTCATGTGATCTATAGCTAAAATCACAAAGCCTAAAGATGAGAATCCTGAAAGACCATTCTCCAAAGAGTGTAGAACTAAAATATGTGCTAATGCGGAAGTAAGAAGCAGCCCACCTCTATCTAAAATCAAAAAAATAAGTTCAGTCATGATTTCTTGTAGAATAATATTTCTCTTACTGGGAACTTTCTTATTTTCTAGAAGTCGTCTAATGTCAGCAATAGAGGTCGGTAATCTATTCTGAAACTTATCGATTTGCCGAGTACACCATTCAATATCATTCCTGAAAGGTACACCATTTCTGTTTAAGCATTCAATTCCAATATGTAGACACTCGTCACTTCTCTCTAACAGTGAAAGAGCTCTAATTTTATAAAGAACGATTTTAGGTTCATCCTCCAATTCTTTTATATGCTTTTCAATAAAATCCAATGCCCCTTGGTTATCATTGGACATTACCATGCATTTCACAATCTCGACATTAACATCGTAGAAAGTCCTTCTATTTGACCCATGAGATTTCAAAAGAATTCTCGTTGCACTCAGAAATTTTAAAGCTGGGGAAAAATCATAAATTTTATAACAAAACTTTTGAGCCCAATGTAGTACTTTCAAATAAATATCCAATTCAGCACGATCCTTGACAACTGAATATGACTTTAAAAAATGATTAGCAATTTCCATACAGATATTCATATCACTTTCTACATCCTCTCTCGAATGAAATAATCTTATCCCAGTCAATCTGTGATAGTTAAGGACTTCATCTTTAGTCATCAAGTCCTCTTGCAAGAATGAAAAAAAAGAATCATGTCTGAATTGAAAAAGTGAAAGAGCTGATAAGTCTTTGATGTTCTCACTATAAAGCTTGAATGGTAATTGTTTTTCATTTAAATGAAATGGGAATTTGTAAAAAATATTCATTGGAAAAATCAATTCATATGTAATAGCTCTTGACAAAAAAGCCGAAATAGTTGTAATGGGTTTTTGAGTAGCAATGACCAGGTCACTAAGTGTGAAACTCGTCTTATTATAGACACAAGATGCAAACTTTAATATATCGATATCTTCATCTGAAAAGTATTCTAAAAACAGTCTGTAAAGTTCTGGAATTGTACTTGGGACCTCTCCAATGTTTGCAAAATCTACTTTCCACGAGGGAATTGGCTTTTGACAATCATCAAAATATATCAAGTCTTTTAAATAAAAGATCTCCATCAAGAGTTGAGCACACAATGAGTTACCTTTCGCTTTTCCATGTACAGAAGTTGCAAATGATTCGCATTGGATCATAACGCTTTTCGGTAAGTCATACGAGGAGCCATATAATCCTCGTTCGTTATAAGAGATCATCATATCTTTAGTATATTCAAGTAAAGGTTCGATATCAAATGCTTTCAGTTCTATTTCATGAATATCACAATTCATTTCCTTTTTAAGTTCTCTGGTCTCGGACGGATCATCACTAGTGAAAGTTGCTAATATAATAATGTTTGAATCAACTTCCTCTTTGAAAATATCTGATCTGATTTCATTCAACAGATCTAAATCTGTAAGAGAAAACCATTGAAAATCGTCGAGAACAATCGTTAGTGGGGAAGATTTCCCTAGTGCTATAAATAAAGCCTTGAGTAAAAATCTGAACCGAACTTCTGGCTTTATTGTCAAATTATCCTTTACACCAGTGTTTTGATTTTGTACAAGTTTTTCATAGCCTGAACCCATTATATCTTTCAATTCGTTCAAATACGTGTACATTGGAGTCAAACTGACAGCTCCAACTGCTGATAATATTGATTCTCTTATTGATAATATTTCTGTTTCTGAACATGACATTACTTGATGAAGAACATTGTTTAAAATAGATATAAAGCAAGCTAACCCTGAAGTCTTTGTATTACATTTCCAGTTTGCAAAGAATTTTCTCTCCGGAAAATTCTTACGCTGGACCTCTTTAACTAATCTTGTTTTACCCACACCTGATTCACCTGTCAATAACGCAACATGAACACCACGTCCAGTTTTCGAATACAGCCGATCTATCAGCTCAAGCTCTTTCTGGCGACCATAAATCTTCCGTGGAAAAGCCAACTCTGATCGACGGCTTTTATAGTCCTTTATGCCTGCTTTCTCACCAGTGATAATGTACTTTAAATCATCAATTAAAAATTCTGCTTTTTGATAACGATCTATAGCTTCTTTTGATAATGCTTTCAAGATGATGCTGCTGAGCTCCTGAGACACTCCAAATTTTGTGGGATTCTCTGGTTTTTCTCTTATATGCTTGTTGATGAGCTCGCGGCCATCTGATGCAATAAATGGTAAGGAACCAACGAGCAACTGGTATAAAATAACACCAATACTGTAGAAATCAGCTCTATAATCCGCTAATCTATTAACTTCCCCACTGACTTCGGGTGCCATGTACGGTAACCAGTCAATCAAATATCTCTTGTTTAGGGTCCTGTAGCCTCTTGTACAGTCTTCTGTTGGATAGGAAAAGCAGAAATCCCACCCTGTTATGAAAATATCTTTATTATCATTTATTAATATATTTGAAGAAGTCAAGCCATTGTGCGTGAATCCATATCGATGAACTTTTTTCAATACTTCAAGACAATCTATTACAGTTCGCAAGATCGTGTCTCTATTCTTAAGCAACCCCATCACAAATGTTTCCTTTAAGCTTTTCAAGTTCAGTACATCTTCATAAATGATAGCATAACCTGCATTATCACCCAAGGCAATGAAATCTATTGGATATAATATACCTTCAATGTCGCGTGGCAATGTTCGTGGGTGCGAGAAGCTTTCCGGAGATGTATTGAGATCTGATAGACAATACCATTCATTAAACATTCTCGAGACTGAACCAGCAGATACATACGACGTATATTTGATCAGCACACTTTTCTTTGTAGACTTATTGAAACCCCTAAATAAGTCATTAGAAATATTTGATAGCAGTATATACCCTGGAATAATCTCTTTCATTGCATCTGACAGCACACTATTCTGTTTGTTGAAGCTGAATTGCTCATAGTTCTCTTTCAGTATCCTTGATCCTTTGTCTGTACGAGAAGATAATAGATAGTCATAAAAGCTAGAGTCGGTAGGTGTTCCATCTGATGCTGTACTTGATTTATCAGTCAAGTGGGTTATAGGCGATAACAGATCCTCACTGAAGAAAGTCTCAGCTCCAGTATAAGTTGGAGACTCAGCCATTCGTTATAAAATTGGTGTTGATAAGAAAATCTTCAAAATATTTTGAACGGGATAAAATTTTGATTCTTTCTTCGTTTCTGAGCCCAGTATGTCAAGAGAGCTAAAAAGACAATCAGTCTAATGAGTACGCCCGGTGGGACTCTCTGTTTTCTCGAAGCTATCAAGCAAGCAAGAAGAGATGGGCGCAGAATTATACGCTACTGGAAACAGCAATTTTATGACAGACCTGCATGATTGCTGTCGTTCTAGACCAGAAGTCGAATAACTCCTACAGAAGATCACCTATAGTATAATAAAGTGGAAAGTTTCCCTTATCGTTCCCGTTAAGGTTGATTTTGTGCACACATTGTATAAAAGATTTTCCGCAAGATGCTTGAACTAAACCGAAAAAAAAAATTTTTAATAGCTTAGATTCTCGCTGTTGATGGAAAAGTATCGGGATTGATGTCACCACACACAAGAAATAATTGGCTTGAACGTTGATACTAAAACCTTTTACGAAGGCCTGGGCACTTTTCTAAATGAGGAGTCTGTGTGCTGCCCAACTTTAGTTTGCATAAGGAAGCAGACAATAAGAAAAATTTTACCTACGAGGTTTGTGTAAGCTAGTTCGCTTTATTTGGAGAGACAAAACATATTTGAGAGCGGAAAGCTTTTAGTCTTCTTCTTCGGATGAATCTTCTTCGGCTTCTTCCAGCCAGTCGACAAATTTGGCAACATACTCGTTTTCAGTATCTGCGTTTCTCCACCATTTCAAGATAGACTCTTCTCCAACAATTTCACTGTCATAAAGAATACTGATAACATAAAGCAAAATTTGTTTACTTTGGGAATTTGATTCTAATATCTTCTGTGCGATATCTAGCAAATCAACTTCCTCTTCTTCATCGAATACTTGTCTCTTGAATAATGCACCCCATTGTTTGAAAATTTTATCAGTTGCTTCTTTAGCATTCAACGTTCCTGTCTCAATGAAATGAGAAACTCTGTTAAATAGTGCAGTTAGCGTAGCATGTCTGACTTCATGATAAGTAACATTCATACTCATTCTTAAGGTATTCAACTCCAGTAAGGCAGTATCCAAATCATGGTTATTCTCCAGAGCACGTTCAACTGTTGCAATCGCTTCCTTTTCGAAATTTTCTTCTTCGTATTCGGTAGCAACACTTGTTGTTGAGTATGTTCTTCTCTTTTTTTGTTTAACAGCTACTTGGCTTGTTGAAGTGATTGAATCATCTGACAATGCAAGTTCACCCATACTATACATTAGTGAGTTAACAGGTTTAAACGAGTCATCTTCATAATCTGAGCTATCAGAATCATAAACATAACCAATACCATTTGTTCCAACAACTGCGATGTCAAAAGTCTCAACTTCAGAACCTTCAGAATCTTCATCTTCAGAACTATTTGCAAAACTTCTATCAGTATGTTTAACAGGCTCTGAAGATATTCTGAGATCTTTACCAACTGTCTTATTGTCTGATATAATCACATCAAACCCAAGAACAGATCCCTTGTCTAGTTTAGCATTCTTACCTATTTTACTGTTGTTTGCAACAATACTATAGTCAATTACAGCATCATTGTCAATAGTAGTGTTATCCCAGATATAACTATTGTTGATAGTAATGTTATCACCAATTTTACAGTTTCTTCCAATGACAGAATTCTCAATAAGAGTTCCATCACCAATAACTGTGTTTGATCCAATAGCTACACATGAGCCGATTTTACACGACTGAGCTAAGACAACATTTTCTTCTTTATAGACATGTTTTCCCTCATAAGAATATGATTGGTTTTCAAGAAAATTTGAATCAGGACATATTGGATAACTCCATCTTGCTAAAATATCTTTTGAGATGGCATCATAAGTTTGCCAACTTTCGACTCTTGCGGCATAATCATCGGTTATATATGCATATATGGTTTTCTTCAAAATATCTGAAGATAATATTCCCTTTACAAAATCTTTTCTCAAGTACTGATAATCAAAGTTTTCTTGAAAAATTGCCGGAACATGGGGAGAACAAATATCAACATGACAATCTATCAAATCATTTCTTACAACAAACTCATTAACGCCCTCTAGTAACTCAGGATCAATTGAAATTGATGCTTTCTTGCCATCAGCAGGCGGTATATCTTGGTAGTACAAACATCTATCGGTATCCTTATCTAATATAAAAGCTGCCGGCTCAGCATGTGATCTTGTTCTATGCAATGCGCTTGCCTTAGTTAAAACCATTGTTGCAATATGGTCTTTATCCAGAGCTCTTCTTGCCTTATGGACTTCCAAAACTTTATCGAATTGAATATTCGTAACAACGTCACCGGAAACTAATAGAAAATCACCTGTAATTAAACCCCTATTATCTAAATCTCTCATAGCATCACCCACAGATCTTGATTCCAACGTCATTATGGTCTGAACTTTAAAAGGTGCCCATGGTAAGTTCCATTTAGACTTTTCAATATACTCTTGAATTTGATCAGCATGTGAGCAACACATCAGATAAACTTCATCAACACCAGCCTTAGCTAAAAATTCTAGTGTATACTCGATCAAAGGAACATTGGCTAGTGGTAATAGACATCTTGGTTTCACCGATGTTAATGGCATGAACCTAGTTTCAAACGAATCCGTCAAAACAATCGCTTGCAGTCTTTCATCCTTGACAAACTCTTTTTGCTTTTTGTTCTTTGGTGGCATCTGTATTCTCAAAAAGCCCTAATTAGTCGTGAGACAATGCGCTTCTCTCTAATATGACTTATACCTCTAATTTTTTTTTTTCCTAAACGTGACCGGAACTAAAAAAAAAAAAATATAGTGAACCGAATCTTGAAATAGGTAATACATCGTCTTCGCTTCTTCAAAAGGCAAATGGATGAATAAACAGTTGGAAAATAGTGCTGAACATATTTTCTGTTAACCTAAGAATCTTTCTGTATTTCTTTGAATAAAAGAAATTTTTTTAGAAGAAAAAAAAAGTGCTCGAGGTGGGGTTCGAACCCACGACGGTCGCGTTACTCACACAACTGTGACATTTTGCACAACGTCATATTTTTATGCCGCTATAAGCACGAAGCTCTAACCACTGAGCTACACGAGCAGTTATTGTTGTTGTGCAGCTGAAAATGGAAAATATTGGTAGTGGCATTTATGTACACGTGGATACTGACAGAATAATGGTTAAATGATTAAAAAAATTGGTTAAATCTTGTTTAAAAAGGTGTTTCTTTTATTATTGGACTCAATTGAGTGTGCTAGTATAGTTTTTAGATTGTAAAGTACTTTGTATAATATCACTTTTAAAAATATGAAATATGAAGGTAAGTGCGTGCTTTAACCATATGTACTAACCTCGAAAGAGAAAAACCTATACGCTTATTACATTTGAATCGAAACTGATAACGATCATTAAATGGCAATTGTTGATTCACCGTATGACTCAGTGACCTTTGGGAACTCGTTGTCCCTTAGGGTTGATGGTGGTGTCGGTGCTGTTTCGATAAATCCATCAGGAAGAGACGTTGTTCTTGCTGGGTAAGTTTTGCATTCTCTGAGATTTGGGGCTCCAACTAATTACGTGTGTAGTCGTCGTGGTTTATATGTTGTTGATCTAGATGATCCGTTTTCGCCTCCCCGATGGCTACATCATTTAACTTCTTGGGAAGTTGCTGATGTTCAATGGTCTCCGCATGCTTCTAAGCCGTCATGGGTTATATCTACATCTAATCAAAAGGCTATGCTATGGAATTTGGCTAGGAGTTCTAGTAATGCGATTGAGCAAGTGTTACATGGACATTCGAGGGCTATCACAGATATCAATTTCCATCCTGATCATCCAGAACTACTTGCAACTTGTTCCGTCGATACGTTTGTCCTCGCATGGGATATGAGAACCCCCAAAAGACCCATATATGGTGTCGCTGACTGGAGAGCTGGTGCATCACAAGTAAAGTGGAACTTCAAAAATCCTAATATATTAGCGTCATCTCACGATAATTATTTCTATATCTGGGATCTTCGTAATAACTCTAAACCTATTAAAAGGATAAATGCACACACAAGAAAGATAAATGGTGTTGATTTCAGTAGGTTTGAGGAAAATGAGATTATAACTGCGTCAAATGATAGTACTGTTAAGTTTTGGGATTTGTCCAAAGACACCGAAAAACCAGTATCTGTTATTAGTACAGAATTTCCAGTTTGGAGAGCAAGACACTTACCTTTTGGACAAGGTTGTTCTATCATGCCTTTAAGGGGTGGTAATAACTCCATCTTTCTAGCCAATCATAAAAATTTAAATGGTGAAACGAAACTGAAACCCTGTTACATATTTAAGGGCCATTCAGATAGAGTAACCGATTTCTTATGGCGATCAAGACATTCAAGTTCTGGTATTGACGACAGAGAATTTCAGCTAGTCACTTGGTCTAAAGATTGTGATTTAAGGCTATGGACTTTAAATGATGAACTTTACGAAAAGTTGGATTTTAAGAGAGGTGGTGCGCTTGATTTGCCAACATATGATTATAGAACTTACAGAGAAGATCCAGGCGACTTCTCAAATCATCAATTGACTTTGAGAAAAACAAAGGACACATTTGTATCAAGTAGAGGGGAATCAACAAATTCTGCTGATTATCTAAATTGGATATCTGGTGTTAGAATTGGAAGATCTGCATTTGCACCACCTATAGATCAGAATCCCAATGAAAGTCTCGGTAATACACCCGACAACTTGGGTGAAGAAGTCAGTGTTGTAGGACATAAGTTCCCAAATGTTAGATTTGAAAAAATCTCAGTTTCTACAGGTATATTAGTTTTGTCATTAAATGGTCCATGGGCTAAAGAACCTGATGAGCTAATATTCTTGAGAGTAGAGATAAAATTCCCTAAAGATTATCCAAGAAGTTTCCCAGCTTTTAGAATTGAAGAGAATAGAGACTTGGATAAGGAAACAAGACAAGAAATAATACATAATTTATCTGAAATCTCTAAAAAGTATTCAACTGTTGAAAAATTTTCTTTAGAGGCCTGTCTAAGGTTTTTGATGGGTGAAAGAGTTGATTTGACTAACATTAAAAGAGAAGATGAAGAAGATGACTTTAACATACCGACTGAAGAATTCGACAATCTAAGTTCTCTTCCTTCATCAAGTGCTTCAAGCGAAACTGAGGATGATGATGAAGATGATGAACTATTCCCATTGAGAACATCGGAGCTTTCTACAGGTCCTACTTTTGATAGTACGCCTATACCAAAAGGATGTGGAGCAACGTGGACAAAAACGGGTCAGTTGGTATGCTTCTTCATGCCAAAACAAGAAAATAGAATACAGCGTGTAATAAAATTCGATCAGAAGGGATTTAGTAAGCAAGTTTTTTTTGATGATGATGATTTAAGTGATGATAGTTTGTCAGATGACTGGAATGATATTTTAACCAAGGATGCAACTAGTAGAACTAAGATCCCAGGATTTTTCAGAATTCAAAATTATACAAATAATCATGGAAAAGATTCTCGACCAACAGAACGATCAAACAATACTCAGCCTGCTTTGAATAAAAATGTTGTTGCGGTGGTTGATCTTAGACATCTTATTCCTTCAAAATTTGATTTGGCGGAGGAGTATGAGATATTAGGCGATACACCACATAATCTTGCCCGTTATAATAGCGAAATATGTACTAAGCATGGATATACAGATTTAGCTGATACATGGAGAATATTAGCGACAATTTTGACCGAAGGTTTTTACTGGGGAACACATCCATTCGGTCGTATGTGGTTGGTTAGAGAATTAATGAGCTATTATGAGAGACTTGGAAATGTTCAAATGTTGGCAATGATGAGTTGTATTCTTCAGGTGACGAAGACTAACGGGAGTGATAATAGGCCACCAGCCTCAAATGTGTTGCTGGAAGCTCCTAATTCATTCCGTGGTCACAGGGTTAGCTCTATGAGCTCAAATGAACTTAATGCTAACTCAAACTACTCAGAGTCGAACTATAGAGCTTCCTTCTCCAGAAGTTCCAGTATCTCGACTACTAGAACTCAAAAGGCTGTTGATGTCAAGATTGAGATGTTTAATGAAGTCGAACTTGGATATTCTGAAGAGTTATTCAAGTTTCAACTGTTAGATGAAGACGATGAAAGATACAAACGTTATAGAGGAGAGTATGCTAACATATTATACTCTTGGGGTCAAATTTTAAGACGTGCTGAGATTATCAAGTTCAATGATGAGGTCTTTAAGAAAGGTCCCCATAAGGGGAAATTCACATGGCTAAAGGGCGCAATAAACGAGTGTAGTTATTGTGAACTAAAAGTGAAGAGAAGGCTGTTTGCTTGTTATAAATGTGAGCATGTTATGCATGCAGATTGTGCCATTGATTGGTGGAACCACTCAAAAGAATGTGCTTCTGGTTGTGGTTGTTCATGTATTGAACAATAGAATTTGTATTGAACAATAGAATCTGTATAGCTTAATTGAATAATGACTAGGTTTTACATATACGAGAAATGAGTTATTCGTTACTTTTTTTGTAAAAATATAATACAATTCTTAACCAGATTTTTTAAGCATCCAACCACTTCGTAACTTGACATAAATAAAATCTTTTTTATTTTATCTTTTCAATTATTTAGTTATATTTAGTCCCATTGTATTATTTTCCTATTATTATATGTTCGCGAACTTGTTCGATTATGGTAGCCCTAATTTGTATTACATAATCTAATTTTCATCAGATGAATACTTTTATCGGAAAAATTTTCTTCCTCTCTTTAAAACAACTAACAATTTGAGAAGGCTTCTTTCAATGGTTGGTCAGTAATTGATGAATTCTTAGTACGGCATTAGTAGCCACATTCATATCAAATAAAGTAGGTGGTCCACCTGGCTTCATTATTTTTATCATCAATACTTTTGTTTCCTGATGACAACTTGTCGTTGCTCGAAGACGCAAGTCTGTGTGAGCACATTGATTTCTCAAGACTACAACGGTATCTGACTTTTATCAAATGTATTGATTAGGAAATAATGAGTGCCATTCTTAAAAAACGAGGGAGTTTTGTTATTAACAATTATTAGTAATGTCAAAAAGGGTACCTTTAAATGTACAATACCAATATGCATTGCCTGTACACCCGATCAACTTACCAGAGCTGATACCTCACAATGCAATTTCCTGGGTTAGATTCATATATGCTTATATCAAATCGTACACATACGTGAATAAGACAACGGTGATATATACTGATGGCTTGTTTCTCGTTGAAGATGCCGAAGATATTAAGACATTGTGGACTGATGGGTTTTTCGGTAAGGGGGTCTTCAGTAGAAGTGATGCTACCTGGTACGATAGAACTCAAAAAAGATTAGGTATTGGTGAATTCAAGAATTTAACTGTTGAGGAAATTACAGCTCTGAGAAGGGAAGAGCGTAAGAAATTTAAAAAAGAACGTGCACAGTTGGAAGCAAAACAAGCTGAATTAAGAAAGAAGGGCATCGTTGACCCTCTTGTTGAAGAGAAACTGAAACTGAAAACGCTAAGAGATCAAGACATCAACATTAAAACCGAACGTGAGACTTATGTCCGACAAGAAGATGATATTCTCGTTGAGAATGGTCAATTAAAACATATTGAGAATCTTCAGTTACAGCCTGAAGAAGTGTTCTTTTTGAAATTTGCTCTTTCTGCTGTTGATGTTTTTCAAAATAGTGCATTACTATCGACTGAAACTCTATTCGATTATCTTTCTTCGAAGAAAGTTGACGACTCATTCATCTTGAATTACGTTACATATCATCATTACAGATCTTTAGGATGGTGTGTAAGGTCAGGAATCAAATTTGGTACGGATTTCTTACTTTACAAGAGAGGTCCACCTTTTAACCATGCTGAATTTGCAGTTATTGTTTTACCAAACTACAAGGACGAAGCCAAGAATGAAGCTGTGTCCAAAGACTTTGTATGGCTTTCAAGTCTTAGTAGAGTAATTGGTGGTGTTCGCAAAACTCTTGTGCTAGTCTTTGTTGATATTCCCGACCAAGATGAGTTCGACAAAACAACAGACCTGTCGTCCAAATTCAAGCTATATAGTATAAACGAAATTATTTATAGACGCTGGGTCGCCAACAAAAACCGTGATTAAGAGACTACAACTATTAAAAAAAAATATCATCAATTTTTTTCGTAACGGATGTCTCTATATATATAACATTAATCAATCCCCATGCCACGATTGTCTAACCCATCCACAATCTCTATATCCTTGGATCTTAGCTTTCCCTCCATCGCGGCCATCATACAATTTTTTCAATTTCGCATCGTTTGTCGCAGGCTTCGATATACAGATAAAGTTCTTATTATCCGGTAAGTAGCACTTCAACTGTGACTTTGGAAAGGGACACGGACAATCCAGCGCCGTCTTAACACAAGCCTTTGTATCTGGGCATAGATAACCGTTACACTGAGCTTCTAGGAGTTAGTCGGGAAAACACACACACACATGATAAATATCATAACACTCTATACACTCACTATTCAAAAATTCCTCCTCGTACGATTGTGGAGATGCCGCCCTCTGAGCGTTATTTTCCTGGTTGAAGAAGTTGAAGAACTGACCATTGATCTGGAATGCAAATAACAACACAACGAGTAATTGTCTAATCATAGGCGGGCTCTCTTTATATAATTAGCGTATTACGTGGTCAAAAAAATGGGGGGGGTGTGAGACCAAAAATTGGTATGAAGTCGTAAATATACAAATAAGGTAAAATCCGGCTCAAGAGTTACGAGGTCCCGCGAAATATAGAGAAACTCTTCATGAACGCGCTTATAATATCAAAAATAGCACACACTATTTAAACCGCCATCGATTGTTGCTAGGGAAGAGGGGGGCACAGTGAATTGCTATTCAATGTATATTACTCGGGGTAATTTCAGCAAATCATTTGATGATATAAGGAAAAGCTCGCTGAGTCATTCAACGTGCAAGTTGATAGTGTTTGTTGGCTGTCTCAACATTGATGCTCTTTGTGCGTCAAAGATGTTGACTAGTGTTTTGAAGAAGGAGCTGATACAGTACCAGATTATCCCTATAGTTGGGTACACGGATCTCAAGAGCCACTATGACAAGTTGGACGGTGATATTTCAAATATTATCCTGTTAGGTTGTGGTGCAATGGTGGATGTCGAAAGCTTTTTCGATATAGACGCTAATGAATATGTCGATAAGGAGAAGCGCAAGAAGGATGGCGGATTTGAGTCTAGCAGAAAGATATACGTCATTGATGGTCATAAGCCTTGGAACTTGGATAATGTTTTTGGGTCGCATATTGTGACATGTTTTGATGATGGATTCATAGACAAAGAGTTGAGCATAGAAAAAGAGGCATACAACACGCTAATTAACTTACAGGAGGGGGAGGACGAGGAAGAGGAAGAGGAGACGGATGAAGATGAGGAAGTTGAAGGGTTAGATGAAGATGATGATGAGTTAACGAGTTCACAAAAGAGACACAGACAAGTGAAATCAGAACGTAAGGCCAGAAAACGTCAGATAACGAATAATGAGAAAGTTTTGGAAGACTACTACTCGACTGGTACGACAATCTCGGTATCTGTATCATTACAAGTTTATACTTTATTATCTGAAATTGGAGAAACTAATATTGACAACTTATGGCTAACAATAATTGGAACTATTTCATTAGACAATCAGTATCCAGAAGTTTATCTTTCAACTTTCGATGCATTAAAAGCTGAGGTTCAAAGATTAAATCCTACAACTTTACATAACTCTAAAAATCCAGATTCAACAAGTTTGTCTATCGATACAGATTACTATTTGTTCTTATTACGACATTGGACACTTTATGACAGTTTTTACTATTCGAATTATGTTAATGCTAAATTAAACATATGGAGAGAAGAAGGAAGAAAAAAATTGCATAAAATGTTTGCTAGAATGGGGATTTCATTACAAGATTCTAAGCAGAATTGGTTATACATGGATAGTAGTATCAAGAAGAACTTAAATGTTACATTCAATAGAACTTTAGGCTTTTTTGGACTCGATGACTTGATCAGAGAAGGATTTTTAAGGACATACGGATTTACAGGCTCATTATCTGCAAGTGAGTGTGTAGAGTCTATTTTAGCATTATTAGAACACGATAGTTCAACAGCAGAGTTTTCAGAAGAAGAAGATATTAATGAATTAATTATAAAAAAGGAAAAAGTTTGGATTAATAATTTTTGGTCAAGTTGGGATGCATTAGATAACAACATGGAACTTATAAATAAAGGTTTAGAATATGCAAAAAATTTTCAGAAAGTTGTTTTCAATACTGGGATGGCAGTGTTAGAAAAAAGGGTGCTAAAAAACTTGAAAATATATAGGCTCGTTGTTTTAAAAGATGGTCCAGATATTGAAATGTTTAGAAATCCATTGATTTTGACAAGGTTAGGAAATTGGATTTTAGAAAGTTGTGCAGAATTCGATAAAACTTTATTACCTTTAGTTCTTGCAGCGTTAGATGAAAGAACAGACACATATTTAGTTTTAGGGTTAGCTCCACGTTACCCCAGAGGACGGAAAAATTTAAAAGATTTAGATCAGAATACAACTTTATTAAATACTTTTAGCATTGCATTTCAACAAGTTGCAAATACTTCTGGAGTCAAAGCAAGAATTGACAGTTTCGAAAGTTCAATAATTGAGATTAGAAAGGAAGATTTGGCACCATTCTTAGAAAGATTGACTTTGAGTGGTCTTGTTTAATATAGATTTTTCAATCAACTACTGTAGAAGTCAAAAGCCCTTTTTTTTTAATTAGACTCAATCTAACTATACCAAAACTCTATAATTCATTGAATGCCTTCTTACCAACATAGAAGTTATAAGAATATGCATCTTCACCACCTTCAACTTTGAAAGTAATGGTAGTGCCCTTTGGGAACAATAAAACATCACCTGGAACCGGGGTAACAACGTTACCAGCTTCATCACTGACGGTGAAAACAGCATTATTTTGAACCTCTAGAACAATCTTTATCTCGTCGTAAGGATATGTATAGACTAAAGGTTCACCTGGAACGACTTTAAAGAAACCTGAAGTGATTTCTTCACCTTTTGCAGCACCAGATGATAAGACGTCACCTAGGTAAGAATTTGCAGAGATTTTTGGAGGTAAGATTTCGTAAGCTTCTTTTCTTGGTTTGTAAGTTAAAGGCATTGTGAAATGTATTCTATACTTTTATTTCATTTTCGAGGAATTAGATGAGCTTTTAAATATAAATTTTCCATCTTTAATACCTATCTTACTTAGACTTCAATGAGTTTCCCGATTCGGAAAAAAAGTCCATATACAATAGAAAGTTTTACACTAGTATTGAGTTTCCCTTAATGATGAAGAACTTGTCGAAAAAGAAAATGGCTTAACGAGGGAGAATACACGTTAACGTATACAAAATACCTACACGTTAACAAATGAGAGAAAAAATAAAATAAAAACGGTGAGCTATATACCTCCACAATGCGATTTCAACTCGAAGATGGATATGTCAATTGACATGTCAACCCGTATACTATAGGAAAGAGATCCCATGTAGAACTAGGTCCTATAGCTTAAATGAATGAGGAAAATGAGTGCTACAGTAATATTATGCAGATAAACTATAATCTATTAGACCGGCTATAAAATAGCTTAAGCTGAATCAGCAGGACGTAAACCAACAAAGAAGTTCTTAGCATATGCGTTTTCGTCACCAATGACTTCGAAAGTAATAGTTGTACCTTTCTTGAAGTAGAAGACATCACCTGGTTTGGCATCAATCTTTTGTCCAGTTTCATCACTGACGTAGAAGTGTTCTGCATTGACGGTGATGACGACTTTTAATTCATCATAATCGTAGTCGTAGACTAATGGCTTACCAACTTTTTGTTCGTAGAAACCACCAGAAATTTGTTTATCTTTTGGAGCATCTGAAGTGTAGACATCACCTAAGAAAGAGTTGTTTCCTGGTGATGGAATGGCTGGTTGTTGGATTTCAAAAGCTTTAGCTGAAGGAGTATGGAATAAAGGCATCTTAAATGTTCTATATAATAATCCAAGTTAAAAATTTTGGGGTTTCCATTGCTCTTTATATGCCTGGGTTGGAGACTCGATTGCATCTATTGAATCGATCGATTAGGCTAAAATATCCCGACAACATATTAAACTCAACCCGTTATCAGGGGAAAGAAATCCCTAAGAATCTTTCAAAATAGGGCAAAGTTGTAATAGCGTAGCTTAGATTGGATGAATGCGATTGATTTGTAAGAATTGATTGTAATATTGCATTAGGATTTAAGCTCAGTATTCCACGGAAGCAGTATATGATAGGTAATTCATAGGCAAACTCGAAGTTGCGATTGGATCTGATAATCTACAAAAGTTCGATAGAGTCACCAATATCCTCATTTATTCTGTCACAGTTCCTCAGTCTCTCAGAACCATGTCTTTTTTCTTTTTGGGCGAGTTCTCTTTGATTGAGAAACGGAAAACATCAACACAAACAAGCTAATGTCGAAGAGGAACCAGGACGTCAAGAGACAGCTATTCAGAGGGCTAGCGAATAGGAATGCTCCAACGCTAGAACACACAGCGTCGAATTTGCTCTCATGGACGCTAAGAAAGCAGTCTGACAAGTATAAGAAGCCCCCAAGACGAGTTTGTCATTCACAAGACAACGAGCCCAGAGGATTACAAGGTATTTTGCACATCACACCCATTGAGGTAGTCCAAGCTACAGGCGTTAGAGCAGTCAGAACAGGCGTTAGAGGAGATATTCCACCATGGCTTTGACGACTCCAAATCGGAAGATGACGAGCCAGATCTCTCAGCAATAGCACTACCGTGTGAAACTTACGATGACAACATTTTGATCTCAGTTCCTGGGTAATCCAAGGAGGAGATCACAGCCAGCAAACGGTTGAACATGAACGACATAACGTTAGGATATCGAAAGTCACTGGCTAGGAAAGAACATTCGCCTCTTCGGTCTTCTTGAGAGATTACAGGAGTATAACGATATCAACGACGAGCTTGCTGAGACTCTAGAGAGCATGAAAGAGGAACGGGCTGGTAGACTCTACCAAGAGAACAAGATACCCAAAGACGACTCCTTCACCCAACTTCCTCAAAACCAAATCAGAGAAACTACGTGGAGTCGTCAGCATTCTTGACCAGGATGCCTGGATGTACCCAGCCCATACACTTTGAACTATAATGAATAATGAATAATGAATCATTTTATATGGTAATTTATATATTGTAGAGTAGTGGCCCTTAACCGATTCCAGATTCGGCTTTTTTTTGGCATCATCAAGCCTCCCATTTAACAGAGCCTCCTATAAAATTATTCAAGAGCCTTTATTCAATTGGTTTTAAAGATGAATATTGTTAAGTTACAAGTATGTTGAGTTGGAGATGTTTGATGTTTTGACTAACTTTTCAAGAAAAAGTTCCCTGTACTCAGTCAAGAGGATCTATTTAACGTGATTGAACAGTTTAGAGGTATTGATATTGAGGATAAAGGTTACGCTGAAAAGCAACAAGTTATTGAGAAATTGTCGGAATCAGGTGAAGGTTCGTATGATGATGTTCGTCAAACTTTGAAACAAGTCAGTGTTGATGCTTCTGGTCATGTTGAATTAGATGATTATGTTGAGTTGATTGCTAAGTTGAGAGAAAATAAGGCAACACCTGCAACGTCTACCTCGAAGATTCAACATAAAGGTGTTGGTGCTAAAGCTTCAATTGTTGTTGGTGGTTCAACCTCGGGTACTACTCATACGATTAACGAAGAAGAAAAAACCGAATTTACAAAACATATTAATAGTGTTTTAGCCGGAGATCCTGATGTTGGTGATAGAATTCCTATACCAACTGAAACTTTCCAGATATTTGATGAATGTAAAGATGGCTTAATTTTGTCAAAATTGATCAACGACTCTGTACCAGATACAATTGATACCAGGGTTTTAAATTTCCCTAAGAAGGGAAAAGCTTTGAATAATTTCACAATTTCTGAAAATGCCAATATCGTTATCAATTCTGCTAAGGCTATTGGTTGTGTTGTCGTTAATGTCCATTCAGAGGATTTTATAGAAGGTAAAGAACATTTAATCCTCGGTTTAATTTGGCAAATAATAAGAAAAGGTTTGTTGAATAAAATCGATATTAAATTACACCCCGAGTTATACAGACTATTAGAAGATGATGAAACTTTAGAACAATTTTTAAGATTACCACCCGAACAAATCCTAATTCGTTGGTTTAATTATCACTTAAAAGCTGCAAATTGGAATAGAAGAGTCACCAACTTTTCAAAGGATGTTCAAGATGGAGAAAACTATACTGTTCTATTAAATCAATTAGATTCTCAATTATGTTCATTACAACCATTGAAAACTCAAAACTTATTACAAAGAGCCGAAGAAGTTTTAACAAATGCTGAAAAATTAGGTGCAAGAAAATATTTAACTCCATCTGCTTTAGTTGCTGGTAATCCAAAATTGAATTTAGCTTTTGTAGCTCATTTGTTCAATACTCATCCTGGTTTGGATCCAATTGAAGAAGCTGAAAAACCAGAAATCGAAGAGTTTGATGCTGAAGGAGAAAGAGAAGCAAGAGTTTTCACATTATGGTTGAATTCTTTAGAAGTTGATCCTCCTGTTGTAAACTTGTTTGAAGATCTGAAAGATGGGACTATCTTATTACAAGCATTTGAAAAGGTTTTACCAGGTTCAATTAATCCAAAGCATGTCAACAAAAGACCAGCATCAGGTGCAGATATATCAAGATTCAAAGCTCTAGAAAATACAAACTATGCTGTTGAAGCTGGTAAGGTTAACCACTTTTCATTAGTTGGTATTGAAGGTTCTGATATTGTTGATGGTAACAAACTATTAACGTTAGGTTTAGTCTGGCAGATAATGAGACGTAATATAGTGTTAACTTTGAAATCCTTATCAAAAGGTCGCGATTTATCAGACTCTGATATTCTAAAATGGGCTAAAGATAAAGTTGCTAAAGGTGGTAAATCTACAAATATTAGATCATTTTCTGATCCATCAATTTCAAATGCTCATTTCTTATTGGACGTATTAAACGGTTTAAAACCTGGTTATGTTGATTATGATCTAGTGACTCCTGGTAATACCGAAGAGGAAAGATACGCCAATGCAAGATTAGCTATTTCAATTGCAAGAAAATTAGGTGCCTTGATTTGGCTAGTCCCAGAAGATATTAATGAAGTTCGTTCAAGATTGATTTATACTTTTGTCGGTTCATTAATGGCTATTGATAATTATAGTTGATCCTTATAAGTGGAAATGTTTAGTATAATATGTATTATTAAAATTCTTTTTTCTTCATATATTAGATTTTGTAAAACAGTTTAAGGCCTTCGAGAAATTGCAATCTGATTCTTTAATTTTTCATCCCACTCTTGTCTCAAGTTCTATATATATATTTAATACGTCTTCTGCGCCTGTTTTTTCAACTAGCTGAATTTTAATATATTCACTACCATCTT
Source organism: Wickerhamomyces silvicola (assembly GCA_030570795.1). Lineage (NCBI taxonomy): Eukaryota > Fungi > Ascomycota > Saccharomycetes > Phaffomycetales > Wickerhamomycetaceae > Wickerhamomyces > Wickerhamomyces silvicola. Next base: position 134,092 of record JAJLWN010000007.1, on the reverse strand, counting down.
TTAGGCATGCTGATCCAATTTTAACATCCTGTTTTTCAAAATTTGGATTTGCTAAAGATGCAGCTTAAATAGGTGAATTTTCCCCCGTGTAACCTGATATATTAACCCATAGTGAGCCTCAAAACCTAGCAAAGTGAAAGATGAATAGCATACCATAATAAGTAAAATTCAAAAATTTAAAATATGAAAAGCTAGTAAAAATTCCAGGTTCAACTAAATTTGGGTAATACCTTCATCTCGTAATTTTTCATGAGTAGCAATATGCAATAGATCAATTAATCTTTTAGAACCTTCATAAGAGGAATCACTTCTTAATAATTGCAAATCATCAAAAGATAAATATTTTGGATCTGACATTATACTTGAAACCCAAACAATTCTTGCCTTCGCATTTTTCAACAACGGTAGAATATTTTGAATTAAATAATAGGGACCAAAAACATTTGCTTGAAATGCTAAACCTAATCCATCTTGTGATTTCACCCCAATTCTTTGAATTTTATAGTGAGGATCTGTGGCACCTGCTTTAGGATCACGGATTAGTTCCTTAGCTGCCCCTATTCAGTCAATGCCATCAAAGACACCTTGTACAGAGTTGGCGAAGAAGTAATCAATTTTTTGATATCTCTGATTCAGTTCATATGATGCACTCAATACCGACACCATGTTGGTGAAGTCAACCAGTAGGTAATCAAAATCCACTATTACTTCTCTGTCTAGCTTCTTTATTTCTTCTTGGATCTTATCGATGACTTCTCTAACTCTTGGAAGAGTTCTTGACGTAACAATTAGAGTAAGACGTAGGTCTGCTGGTAACGATTCAACCAATCTATAGGCAATGTTCATACCTAGATTACTTCAAAGGTGAAAGGTCAATCATTCTGTCAAAAATATTAAATCTACTTACCTATTCGTACCACTTATTAGGCCAATTTTTCTATCAGTAGTCATGGCTGGTATCAATTATAAATGTAATAGAATACTTCTTTCGGGGCTTCATGTTCGTTTAGCTTTTCCAACCAATGATGGACACCTCAAAATATGAAGGAACCTGTGTGAATTTGAAACTGAATTTCAAATAAAGAATTCAAACACCTTGATTGTTATTATATTTGAAGATAAATGAAATAAATGAAATAAATCCTATATTAAAACTCAGAAAATTACCGTTTTGGGAAATATTTCCAATACAAGTTGCTATAGAAACCCGGAAAATAAATCTTCCAGAGAAATACCCGATTTGTTTTGACAGATAATATATACATAGCAAAATCAGAATTATAAACAAAAGGAAACAATTATGAAGCCTTTAAAAGAGTCCAATAAGCTGAATATGCTTCCAATATTGGAGTTTCAAGAGTTCAGCCCACCGAAACCTTACTCTCCGACAAAAGTATGTATAGTGTGGTATTGCCTTGGATGACAACTAAGGTTAAAAAGATTATAAATTCAAATGGTGCTTTAAGCAAACCACCGGGGAGAGTGTCACCTCTTAAAGGGAAACGAGGTAAGATGAGTGCTGATGAGATATTTGCAACCACACCGAGACGAATAATCAACTCGAAGACACAAAGTGTTGATAGAAATGGGTTTGACCTGAGCTTGCCTAAACAAGACATTACATTTGATAGTCTTACAAAAATGGCTGGTAGTAAACGAAGTATCCAGACACCTTCTAGGAGAGTTAATGACAGGAGGAATATCTCTAATTCTGAACAGACTTCAAGGATTGGTAGACCAACAGCTTCATCTTTGATGAAGAAATCAATTGAACCCAATACAAATTTATTAGACAGATTCAAGAACCACAAGTCTATATTGAAGAGAAAGTTGAGTCCACCTGAAGAATCTGATGAGGATGATTCAGACATGATCACGACGTTGAATACCCTAAAGAACTCAAAAAAGGCCAAAGATGTTATGATGCTATTACAAGACGTCGATACAACACAAACAAGAAAGAAAAGAGATGTTAAATTTTCAGAACCTGAAAAGCCAGTTCCAACAAATGAAGAAATCATGAAACTGTTGAAGGAATTATTAATTAACCAAAACTTGATCTTACAAAGGTTAGAGAATTTAGAAAAACGTTAGATTCTATCCGAGAGACAAAAACTAATTTAATATTCTCTTCCTTTTTTTAGCTATGCTATTTGGAAATATGAGCCTTAATAATGTCGATAGCTGCTAAGGAGTCCTCTTCTGAACTATGCTCACCAGTTTGAATCTTTCGGTTAAGGAATTGAAATGCCAAATCTTTCAAGGCGTATTTCCTATCCAGACCTAACGGAAATAGAATTGCTGTATCAACAACCTTATGGTGAACAAGTCTCAATGTATTCAAATCATTCTCAAGACCATGCCCAACAATAATGGTATTGCTATCAATGATTGTATGGAGAATAGTATCATGTAATTGATCTAATGTTATTGAATGAGATGGGATCTCTGAAACACCACTCCATTGTGTATTGAGGTCTAATATCTCTCCAGACGGCTTTATAATTTCATCAAATAAGGTCTTACCGGAATAAAAGTCCACAACAGTTAGCCTTATTAATTCAAGACCTTTTGTGGTGTAACCCATTTCACAATCCAATCCAACGATCCTCTTTTCATTTGTTTTTGTTGGTGGTGTTTCCCTGAATGGAATTAATTGATGCATCTCATAATAATTTTGAGCTTTGAAAACATGATGCTGTGCCGTTTTACAACCTTGGCTTTCACCAACCACCTCAGAACAACAGTCCCAATATCGGACACCAGATACACGGTTTTTCTTCCTTTCGTGAAATTGACATTTTGTAGGTTCTCCTATCGATTCTAATTTGAAAGAAGCTGAACATCTACTACATTTCTTACTACTAAGGTCAATATCTTTCTCTTCTGTCGGTATGCTTACGACGTATTGATTCCTCTTCAACTTTTCTAAAGAATGAACGAGCTGCTCAACAGCTTCAAATGTTTCAGCATGATTTAATTTCTTTACTTCAGATTTGCTTGATTTCGTAATATTCAACTTAGCATCTTTAATGAACATCTTCATGTTTGACCCATACGTAATAGAGGTTGATGAGCATGCAATCCGAAACTCCTCTTCAACTGCCTGTAACTTTGGCTTAGGAATCTTATTAGTCTCATAAACCTTTATTAGTGCTGCTATATACCTCATTCTTTGTTGGACTGTAGCTGGAGCCCCAACTCCTGGCAACATTTTTGGAGACCATACATTAAGATCATTAGATAATGAAGCTAATATCTTTGAGGAGGCGTTGTCTAAACCCTTGCTTACTTCTGAAATCTTTGGCTTCTTTGTCGGATTTGTAGTAGTTAAACTTGATGCTTTCCTCTTTGAATCATGACTGAAAATGCAATTTGGCAATTTACAGAACTCCATCTTTGGACATCTCACAGAAGAAAAGTATTCAGATGACGACTTAAACATTCTTAACTGCCTAAACATCTATATATTCTGTCTCTTACTATGGAGTTTCACCAGCGTAGCCTTTAAAATCGTATGTGCCCTTTCCGATGCGATTTACAAGCTTTGATTGAACTTCCTCGAGAAAGTGAACGAAAAGACGTTGCAAATGGCTAAAGAATATGAGGATATTTGGGATTATTATGTACTCGAATTGTGAGTGAACTGTTTTGGTCTGGTGAGATGTTCTAACTTTGTCCAGAGTTGTTGATCCTCAGGATAGAACAATAATTAAAAACTTATATGTGGATGTAGTCTCGTGGAAAACTTTTATAACTAATGCGCTGAATCAACTACATGGTGTATTTGGTTCATCAATTGACGTTATAATTGACTATACGAAAGGGACAACGGCCGTTGTAAGGATACAAAAAGAGGATGCTCTTACATTTACTAGTTCAATCTCAACATTTCTAACAAATCTTTCATTATTTGGCTTTGAGAATATAGAGGCAAGTATAGTCGTCAAGAAAAGCTTCAAAGGTGCAAGAATATGATTCTCTAAACTATTTCCATTGAAAGAATCCGCAGTTGAATTTGAGTTTGTCTTCTGAGCATGATATATGACCAGCAGATTTAGCACATGTCCAAAATTTCTTGCCCTTATTTTCATTAGTTCTTGCAGTCTTCAGAATGCAGGGCTCATTATGTTCACATTTGGGTATTTTTTCAGACGGTAATAGAAATCGACCGTTAGATAATTTAATATTTGATTTTGAGGAAGCAGGCATGCTCTTTGCTGACGTTTCATAGTTTTTAGCTTCATCTGCATCTAGTACAATAGGCTCTTTGGGTTTTGTTTCGATCTTTTTGAAAAAATTTGCAATACCGTTTTGATTCTTAACTTTGTTCTGAGGTTTTGATATCCTCTGTTTGTCATTCTTTGATTTTTTTGTACTCACTGGTTCTAATAAATTTTGCTCTTTCCTCTTAGAAATATTGGCAAGAAGAATGTCAATACTTCCTGTGGATAATTTATAAGCATATGTAGCTTCTAACTTAGGCAATGGGGCTTTAATAACACAACCTTCAGCCAGTAGAGTAGTATTAAAGTCTGAATAAACAGGACAATGATCCGAGCCCATCAGGAACGGCCAAATATTAGCACTGGTGCATGTTTCTGACAGCATTTCTGTTACTAAAATCAAGTCAATTCTTGAGCCAAAATTACCAGGTCGAGAGTTTCTTATTGTATTCCAGACAGTATAAAGACCACGACATCTTCCTTGAAATTTTCGTACTGTATCCACTAAAATTCGAGACCTGGTTGTTCCTGCATCGACATCCAGACTATCAACCAGTATTTCATTCAAAAGCATTCGAGGAATTGATGATCGTATGAATCTTAGAGCTTGAGGTCTGTTTACTTTCTCAAAATTATCCTCCGACGAAATAAGTGAGCCAGCCTTAAAATATTCATCCAATCCTGTAGCACTGTCTATTAAATCTCTCGCGATGTTAATATCCCCCATTAACACAACATGTTTCCCCAGCTCCTTCAAATTCCTTATTCTAGTAAACAAGGCTTCAATAAATTGGATACGATATTGTTCACCATCTTCTGTGCCCATAGAGTTCGCTGGACAATAAACAGATATCACAACTGTGTTTATCGCAAGCTCTATCACAACGGACCGACCTTCACTATCAATCTTCCGAGATATGTCCTCGTCAAGAGTTGGATAGCCACCTATAGCATTCTCACTACTTTTATACGGTTTCTTGGTATCTTTGGATATCAGCGTGCCAGTCAAGCCTTCTTCGGCTTTCACTACTGTCAAAGAAGCCTTTATAGAGTCTGATTCATCATCTTTAGGAACCCTAACGAAGACACCAACCCCAGAATACCCCTTCTTCAATGCTGGAACTGTCAAGAACGACAAGTACCCATCAACCCTTCCAATGCTATTGTCAATGTCTTTACTACCCATTTTAATCTCCTGTAATGTCACAATATCACCATGTAATGCCCCAAACATGCCTGCCAACGTTCTCACCTTATTCCATGGATGATAATGGAAAACTGTCCTAAACCCATTGATATTGAACGTCACAAACCGTATATTCCCATCTTCCTTAAGAGGAATCCTATCAAGTGGTGGTTCCAAGCTCATAGTGAAGAAGAGTATATAATTCATCGCGAACGCGTCTTGGATTAATTTTATTTTCTCGTGAAGAAAAAAAGTTGAGTACCGTGTTCAAACAAAAGGTCTAAACAAAGGATTAGAACTAAGATTGTCGGTTAAATTCGAGGTAAGAAGATGCCAGGAACGACGATACTGAGAAAGGGATTGTCTCTTATTGGTAAATCTCCCTTCAAGGCTACTCTCTCAAACAGCTATGATGAGTCGTTGGAGTTCAATGTTGATGAGGCTCTAGATCAAGCTAGAAGTTCGGTGGTTATATCAGATGCTGACAAGTTTGCAAGTTCAAAAAGCGTTATAAAGGAAGCGTATATCTCGGGAGTAAACACAAAGATATCAAAGGAGAAGGACTTATTTAGTGAGGCGTTATATTCAGAGCTGTCAGAGGATGTTGTTTCGAGTCATGTTAGAGTTAAGTTGTTGTCGGAATATGCTCTATCTCAGATTGATAGAGACGCAAAACTATTGAACTTGGGCGACCTGCACCTTCTACAACGGCAGCTGAATGGGGCAAAGCAAACAAAGCAGGAATTGGAGTTGCAACTGAAGGAAAACTCGAAAATAATTGATAATATTATTTCCAAACAACATGATTTATCACGTGAGGACGATAAGGTCCTGCGCTCATTATTAGTCTCAAATGACAAGTTGTTACCACAGTTGCTAGAAGTGAATGTGCAGATCGAGAAAACATTTTCTATATTGAACAATCAGTATTTATTAGCGTTGTCAGTTTTTTATTTCGAGGACCTAGATTTGATACCCGCAAAAACTCCTCAAACAGCAGATAGGCAAACGGAAGAAGTGATTTCGCATATTGCATCTATTGCGGCTCAGAGAAATATTGCCCTGCCTACTCCTAGATCAGAAGGACATAGTGCTAAGTCTCAATGGGTAGAAGATTGCATTGATGTATTACTATCTAATCAAAAGGAGGGTACGACATCGAAACAGTCAGCTCCTAATGATGATCAGAGTGAACTAAAAAAACTAAAAACAGCCTTGAAGGATTTACAGTTTGCACATCAATACTTAACCAAACAATATGAGAATGAACGACAATTAAACTCTACAATTATGGACACACATAAAAGAAAGAAGCATGTTTTAGAAAATCGTCTTTCAGAGAATGTGATACTACTAGAAAAATCAAATCAAAAATCATTATCAATTGAGCGTGAAAGGGCTCTATTGGAGTCTAAACTTGATGCCAAGGATAAAGAACTATTTGATTTACGAAAAGAAATAGCTCATTTGCAGATAGATAATATCGGGGTCATTAGCGAAAGCTTCAAATTCAGCCCTGGTAAAGAAAATATAGATTCTCCATCATCGCCATTGACGGGATTATCATTTAATCTAGATTCCGATAGAATGTCTAGATACCAGTCATTACCAAAGACTCCTCTTCTGCAGCAGAATGTCAATAACTATAGATATTCTTCACCTTCCTCACCAAAGTTCAACTCTAGTCTCTCAGTCATGAGAAAAGAGTTTAAAAAGCTTGTTAATGACATTCATAGTAGTTATGAATCGGAATTAGAGAAGGAAAGAGTTGAGAAAAGAAGACTTGAAAATCTATTAAAGCTCTATGAAGAGAGAAACAGCGAGATAGAACTCTAAACGAAAAGAACCCCCTTTTGTATTATAATACTTGTTTTATGTTTACTAATAAAGTTATATTCATCAGTTTATGTTACCCGGAAAAATACATATAATTTTTTTTTTTTTATTGTCCTGAACATTTAACGCGTAGAGAATTAAAGAGCATTAATATATTGATTTTATCGAACAATAATTGAACTAAACAAATGGTAAGTAATGTTTTTTCTTAGTATGTGTTAAGCTTCTTACTAATGTGATGAATAGAGTGTTCAAATTTATGGAGATCAAGTAACAGAGGAGAGGGCTGAAAATGCACGTCTTTCAGCATTTGTTGGTGCCATCGCCGTTGGTGATTTAGTTAAATCGACCTTAGGCCCAAAGGGTATGGATAAATTACTTCAGTCAGCTTCGTCAGATACATCTTTAGTTACCAATGATGGTGCTACTATTTTAAAATCTATACCGTTAGATAACCCAGCAGCAAAAGTTCTAGTCAATATCTCAAAAGTGCAAGATGATGAAGTTGGTGATGGTACTACTTCAGTTACAGTTTTGGCTGCTGAGTTATTAAGAGAAGCTGAAAAATTGATTGATCAAAGAATCCATCCGCAAACAATTATAGAAGGTTATAGAATTGCTACACAAGCTGCACTAACGACTTTAGCTAAAAATGCAGTTGATAACTCAAAAGATAGTGATAAATTCTACAATGACTTATTGAATATTTCAAGAACAACTTTATCCTCCAAGATTCTGTCTCAAGATAAAGAACAATTTTCAAAATTAGCAGTCGATGCAATTTTACGTTTAAAAGGTTCAACAAATCTAGAACATATCCAAATAATAAAAAAGATTGGTGGTAGATTATCTGATTCATTCTTAGATGAAGGTTTTATTTTAAACAAAAGATTTGGTAATTCACAACCGAAAAAAATTGAAAATGCCAAAATCTTAGTAGCAAATACATCATTAGATACTGATAAAGTTAAAATTTTTGGTGCAAAATTTAAAGTTGATTCAACATCAAAATTAGCAGAATTAGAAAAAGCTGAAAAGGAAAAAATGAAGAGCAAAATTAATAAGATCTCCAAATTTGGAATCAATTTGTTCATTAATAGACAGTTGATTTACGATTATCCGGAACAATTATTCACCGATCATGGTATAAATTCCATTGAGCACGCTGATTTTGAAGGTGTTGAAAGATTGGCTTTGGTTACTGGCGGTGAAGTTGCCTCAACATTTGATAATCCTGAACTTGTGAAACTAGGATCCTGTAAATCTGTCGAAGAAGTTATCATTGGAGAAGATGTCATGACTAAATTTTCTGGATGTGCAGCCGGGGAGGCCTGTACCATTGTTTTAAGAGGAGCTACTGAACAAGTATTGGATGAAGCTGAACGTTCATTACACGATGCTTTATCGGTCTTATCACAAACTACTACTGAAACTAGAACTGTCTTAGGTGCTGGCTGTGCTGAAATGATCATGTCGAAGGCTGTTGACACTGCTGCACAAAATGTTGATGGTAAAAAATCTTTAGCTGTTGAAGCTTTTGCAAGAGCATTAAGACAATTGCCAACAATCTTAGCTGACAATGCCGGATTTGATTCTAGCGATCTTATCACAAAATTAAGATCTGCTATCTATAACGGTATTTCCAGTGCCGGTTTAGATTTAAATAACGGTGTCGTTACTGATGTTAGAGAATTAGGTATTGTTGAATCATATAAACTAAAAAGAGCTGTCATCAGTTCTGCTTCCGAGGCTGCTGAAGTTCTTTTGAGAGTCGACAATATCATTCGTGCCAAGCCAAGAACAGCTAATAGAGCATAAAGTATATAACCAGAATACAAGTCAATAAATTAAAGATAATGTAATTTATATATATATATATATATATATATATATAAATTCGGGAAGTAAACTTCCGGGGATTACAAGCAGGTTAACTGACCGGAAGTTCTAAAAACTTGTGGAGAAAACAAAGGATTCAAGGAGTTATTAAGAAGAATTTCTGGTCTTCAAGTATTAAAAAAAGATTGCTTTAGACTACTCATTAATATGATTCGTTCAATCCCAAGGGGAGCACTGGGATATTTCAAGCTTGGTACAGTAGCACGTTCCTTTTCAACGAGTAAAAAAGTGTTCGAGGAGTATGAACCTCTCAAAGACTTGAAGCACTTACCAAGAAAAGGTTAGTATTTAATTTTTGAATCACCTCTATAATATTACTAACTATACGCATAGAATACGGTGAACTTCACGAGCCAATTGTAAACCCTACTGACCAGTATAAAGAGCGAAGTGAGGAATTACATAAATTTGGACAGTATTTGACTACAACATTACCAAAATTCATCCAAAAGTTTTCTGTTTGGAAAGATGAGTTGGTCATTTATGTTGCTCCAACTGCTATTATTCCAACTATAACCTTTTTGAAGGATCATACCACTACTCAATTCAAGACAATTATCGATATTACAGGGGCTGATTATCCATCAAGAACAAATAGATTTGATGTTGTATATCATTTGCTTTCTATTCGTTATAACTCAAGAATTAGAGTTAAAACATATGCTTCTGAGGTGTCTCCTGTTCCAAGTATCACAAGCCTTTACCAAGGTGCAAATTGGTATGAAAGAGAAACCTACGATTTGTTTGGCGTATTCTTTGAGGGGCATCCAGATTTAAGAAGAATCTTGACAGATTATGGGTTCAATGGCCATCCATTGAGAAAGGATTTTCCAACAACTGGCTATGAAGAAGTATATTGGGATGAAGACAAGAAAAGAGTAGTTTATAAGCCATTAGAACTAACACAAGCTTTCAGAAACTTCTCAGTTGGTTCTAGTGTTTGGGAACAAGTTGGGGATGGAAAAGATGTTACTCCAGAATCATTTAAATTCCCAACACCAGAACCAGAACCGGAAGAAGATAAAAAAGATGAACCAAAGAAATGATAATCTTTTTTCACTTATCAACTATTTATTCCTTATTTATTTATTTATTTATTGAATTATTTATTATTATACACAATTAGTACTCAAATATACATTGGTCTAATCTATTCAGTAATCAACTCCGAGCAATCCTTTTGTGTTAAAGATCAAAAAAACTGGGTATAAAACCTACAAAATCTTGAAGAAATTCAATTTAAGACTAAGAATTAAAGATAAATTGCTAAAAATTATAGCTGTGATAAAATATGGAGTTTGAAACTTTCCATTTGATCTGTATTTGATACCGAATATTGTCTTTCTAAAGAGAAAAACTAATGAAAAAGCCTCGACTAGTGGGTTCCTTTTATTATCAATTATACTCTATGTTGTACTTGACTTGTTGGCTGTTATTGGTCCAAAGAGGATAAAGGGGCTTCCTGTAGTTCCTGGTCTTCCAATTGTTGGTAATATATTTCAGGTTTTATCAAACCCAGCACAGAAGTACATCAAATGGGCAAATGTATATGGAGATGTATTTCAGATCAGAATGGGGAATAGAATGGTTGTTGTTGCCAATTCTTACGATTCAGTTAAGGAACTTTGGTTGAAGAATAGAGATGCCAATAATTCTAGACCCATGCTTTATACTTTCCATTCAGTGGTTTCAAAGACTCAAGGGTTTACCATTGGAACAACCCCATATGGTGAATCTTTCAAGAAAAAGAAAAAAATAGTTGCAACATCATTAAACAAGAGAAATGTTGAATCATACAGGGATCTTATTAGTGAGGAATGCAATAATATGATTAGAAGAATTGAGGTTGAATTCTACCACATCAATAACCATTCTAGAGAAACAGATATTGACCTATTCAAATTGTTACAAGGTTACGTATTGCGAATAAGCCTTTATTTGACGTATGGTTATCTTGTGAAAGTGGAACATAATGATAAATGTAGATTATTTGATGAAATAACTCATGTTGAAAATATGATAGTAAGATTGAGAGGACATAGTTCAAATGTTCAAGATTATGTACCAATTCTCAGACTATTACCTTTTGGAGAGAAGACGAAGACTGCTAATGAATTTAGAAAACGACGTGATATTTATATGGCTAAGTTCATGACTGGTTTACAACTAAAAATGAAGAATAATGAAGATTTTCAAGGCTCAATAGTTAGTAAATCTTTGAGAGGATCTGAAGACTTCCCTGAGGTGACAGATGATGAGTTAAAGTCAGTTTGCTTAACTATGGTGAGCGCAGGCTTGGATAATACCCCATTAGTGTTGAATCATATCCTTGGTCATCTTTCCAACCCTGATTACGGCCTCAAATTTCAAGAGATTGCAATCAGTGAACTTGTGAAATTTTACGGATCACTTGAAAATGCGTTCGTTAATTCCCAGAAAGGACTTGAAGTTGATTACATCGTAGCGTTGATTAAAGAAGGGTTACGATATTTCTCTGTCTTACCTGTGAGCTTACCGAGACAGACCACAAAAGATATCATATACCAGAATGCATACATACCGTCGGGTACTATTATGTTCATGAACGCATTTGCAGCCAACCATGATGAAAGACATTATGAGAACCCTTTCATATTTGAGCCTTCACGATTTTTAGATTCTGAGAATAAGCTAAGAAGCGATAATGGACCATCAAACTTTACATTTGGTATCGGTTCTAGGATGTGTGCCGGTTCACATCTAGCAATGAAAGAGATCTACGTCGCATTAACTAGATTGCTCATTCTCTACAGAATAAACTCTCCCACAAACTTGAAATATCTAATGGAACTCGACCCTTTTAAATTGAACTCGGTGCCTGACTCGGTTGCAATCGAACCTTCCGTCTTCAAAGTTCGGCTAGAAAAAAAAGACCCTGAGTTATTTGAAAGACTAACCTCTATCAAATCAAATATCGACTACTTTACCCATTAACTATGACCATAAATAAAAGATTTGATCTAATTTCGAGAGTCTACGTAGTTATATATTTGCCAGGGCAACATATATATATTTATATTTCCATGATAGGGGCACATTTTGTAGGAGTTTTGAGGGAAAAGGAGCCAGTAATATTTGATCCTTTGCTAATAAAGTGAATTCAAACAACTCGAGGGATAGCACCAATAAAGATGGTTCTACAACGTATGATCTTTCGTCAGACTTTTACAACACGTCGATTGTTTTCGACAAGTTTGTTACGGTTCAGACCATCACTTGCAGCAGGAGGAACAATAGAGTCATCTTATCCCCAAGATTTTAGACTCCCTCCACAAAAATCATGGGAAGATAGTGGCGAATCTGCTATAGATAAAGCCATGAAGTTTTTCCTGTTAGCCGAGATGTTTCGTGGGATGTATATTGTTTTGGAAATGTATTTTAGAGCACCATATACCATTTATTATCCTTTTGAAAAAGGTCCTATTTCACCAAGGTTTAGAGGTGAACATGCATTAAGGAGATATCCCTCAGGTGAGGAGCGTTGTATCGCATGTAAATTGTGTGAAGCTATTTGTCCTGCCCAAGCAATCACTATTGAAGCAGAAGAAAGATTGGATGGTTCTCGTCGTACTTATAAGTATGATATAGACATGACGAAATGTATCTACTGTGGATTATGTCAGGAGTCTTGTCCAGTTGATGCAATTGTCGAAACAACCAATAGTGAATATTCCACGGAAACTAGAGAGGAACTACTTTATAATAAGGAGAAGCTACTCGCAAACGGTGATAAGTGGGAACAAGAAATTCAGTACTGCTTGGACTATGATGCTCCATATAGATGAGAATTCTCCCCCAGCTGTGACCAAAAAAAAAATATTTATTTTGAGTCTAAGACTCTATTTATTCTATTTATTCTATTTATTTATTATCTGATTTCTTAACTTACTGGTTTGACCTTCTCTCACTGATGAAAGCAAGTGAAACAGGATCACCAGATTGTTAATATATGCTACTACACATCCAAATATCTTTTGAAACATGTAAAAAGTATTAAGTATCTATATGAATGTTGCCCCCTTCAATTAGGTATGAGCCTTGAAATGTAGGAATTAACTAAACTGCAATAGATCCTATCAGGCCATCAGGATCCCAAATTGGTTTCAATATATGTATCGATTGCAAAGGATTGACGCTTATTTAACGAAGTTGAGCTCACAGAGCATACGAGAAGTAGCGATAGACATTGAAAATGATCTCCAGGACATGTCGGCTAATGAGAAGATCAGTAGGCAAGCAATGATTTGGGGATTACTAGGAGAGTCAATCACAATTGATGGATTGGTATTGGAAAATAAGATAGAACTGTTTGAAGCCATTGCAACCAAGATCGAGAATATTGAAGCTACGGATGACTATACAATATCACAACTTGTGGATGAGTTATTTGATAAGTTCACCGGCATATCAGTTGCTTCAAATAGCATTAAGAACCAATCTGGGGTATCACTTGCATTAAAGCTATCAGAGGGTGTTGAAGAACCTCAAGCTGACTACATACAAACCTTTATTTTTCAATTGCTTTGGAGACTATTAAGCACATCCAAGAAAAATAAAGCTGTCATAGCAAATATAGACAACCTTTCAAGTTATATAATACGATACATTCAAAAAAAAGACATGTATTCAGAGAATTCAGAGGCTCTAGGACTCTTGAGATGCGCTAATCTAAAGCCGGAGGATTTATTGAGGTTATATAAGTTGTCGATGGAACATGTATCAGGAAAGTCAGATAAAGACCCATATATTAATGCATTACTTTCTATCTTGGAAAAGGAGAATGAAACACATTTCCATTTTAGAAACTCATCTATCAGATTCCAAAGTAGCCCTAAGCATTATGTGGTGGGTTATACTGTACAACTTTGGATAAAATTCAATCAGCCTGAAGAGGGTCAATTATTTAGTATCGATGATAAAATAAAGATCAGGATAGAGTCTTCCAAAATTTCTATCTATTACAAAAATAGATTTGTTGAACAGTATGAAAATTTCCGATTTGAGGACGATCAATATTATCATATCGTCTTTGTGCATAAGAACCATAACTCAAATAGGGCAAAAGCTAAGCTAGCAATGTTTGTGAATGGGAACTTCATTCATTCAGTACAATGCCCATTTTTTACTGTACCCAATTTTGAAGATAGTGAAACTAATAATGAAATTGAGGTGACGTTAGGGTCAGAAAATTGTGATTTTGATCTTTCTAATTTTTTATTTATCTCTGATGTCCAAAATTTTGAGTGGATAACCTTATCTTTCTTTCTAGGTAAAAAATACTATGATGATTATCAAGAGACTAATATTTTGAAGTTTTTGAATTACTATGATAGAACTCTTTTCAACTTAAGACTTTTAGATAATTCAAATAGCTCTGGAACAAAAAATAATATCGATAATCTTCAACTTACTATATCCAGAGATGATTTATTACTAAATTTCAATGCTGATATATTACGTCAATCAGAATCTTTCAAGATGAATGATTTTACTATATCATCTACGTCAGCAGTTATCGTTGGAAATATCCATTTTTATCCTTCACAGAACATACCTGAGCTATTTTATTCCGTTCCTAGTATCCAACTATTGTTCAATATAATTGAAATTTCTAAAAAACAACTGCATTTGTACGATGCTATTAGAACCTTACTCAAAGTGATAAATTCTAATTGGAAATTTGTTCATGAAATTGAATCAATGAATGGGTATAGTATTCTCAACACTCTATTGAAGTTGAAGAGGGTAGAGCTCAAACAAAACTTCTCTGTTGATCTACTTGACTTGTTTCTTACGTTTGTTGGATATAACTTCAACTCGCCCTATAGCTCTGTGATAACCAATCATATAGCATACGATTCCTTGGTTTTAGACTTTGAACTATGGAAATCAATATCTGATGAGGCCCAACAGGACGACTTGGAAACTTCTAAGTTCTTGATATTTCAGATTACAGTTTTCACAAGAGAAAGTAAATATAATAGTTTCAATATTCTAAAATTCAAGAAGCTGAAAATTATTAAAAAGCTTTTCAATGCTTTAATACAAGGATTTATTGCAGAAAGTCTGCAAGAAGTTGTTTATGAATCGCTGTCAGTCTTAGTAAAGTCGATCTTAACTACTGAAGTTGTCAAAATGCTATCATCATTTGTGATTTTAGCTTTAAATGAAGGAGCCGAAACTTGGGCAATTGTTATCCTAAGAGTATTATCAGAAGTATTTCTTGATCCATTGTTTTCAAATTCGAATTATTGGAAAAGGTTGTTTAGTTCAGTCTCTATCAAATGGATACTTCTACTTTTACAACTTGGAAGAAAGAATAAATTTATAGTTGATACTGGATTAACACTATTGATTGGAATTTTCACCATTTCTAACAAATCATATGAGCTTTTTATTAAGAATAGTGGCCTACAGGCTCTAATAGCAAGTTTGAGAGACGTAAAATTTGACATAAGGGAGATCAATATTCTCATTAATGCGTCATTTGGCCATTACCAGTATGATCTCGATTTCAAAAAGACAGACTCGCCACCAGATATTAAAAACTTCAATTCTATTGTGTTTCCTCAATTTCACTATTTGATAATCGATAGTTTAGAATGGACAGTACTAAATGATATATTCAAAGCAGATAGTCATGACAAGATAATTCAACTGCTAGATATGTATTCAGAATTTTTGAGTGAAGTTTTCCAGGAACTTCCTAATGCATCTGGTGCATTACAAACAGATAAGTTTTTTTTGAGAAGACTCTGTAGCATGATTTTGTTGCTAATTAGGCCACAGAATGCAACAATATACTATGACTCTGCTGAGAAAATCGAAGAGCTATTGTCAAGTGTTATTCTTTCAAAGTTATTTGGATCAGAATTAAGTGTGCTAGAAAACTATCTCAATGGAATACTCAATGAATCAGAAGATGATAGACAAGGTAATATGCCAATGATCTTTCTTTTGTTGATATTTCCAAAAGTTTTGATTCACCTTAAACAGTTCTCTAGCGAGTTCGAGGTTCTTTTTAAAACTGAAAGCATTAAGATATCGAATATTGCCTTATTTTTGAACATACTTAATAATGAGTTGTTGAGCTTCGAATGGAACTCAAAGGATTATTTAACTTATGTGTCTGTACTCCTTGGTGTCTTGGAAGCTTATAAGCGTGCTGGAAGGAATCTTAAAAACGTACACTATAATACTCTGGTAAGAAATGTTACTTCTGCTGTTAACTCACTAGCTTTTATTTTAAACAATTCATCTTCTAAAGAGGCCAAGATAAATTTTTTGAAACTCATTCTCTTCCACCAAGAAAACATATTTACAAGGGATAACTTGACTAATGATGGTGTATCAAATCTTATAGCCTTTCTACTAGTGACCGGCTCTTCAGGTGACTCAGATACTACTAACTTATCCTTTAACTGCTTAAGAATACTGTTAATGCATAGACATGAAGATCTCTCATCTATCTGCTCTTGTATAACGTTTAGAAGTTTTTCTTTGATACACAAGTTTCTTAAGTCAATATTAACTATGAATGATGAGGAGGTTGTTGAAGAGTTTCTATCTGATACCAGATTGAGCAGTATACTTAATACCCACTTACAAGGGCTTGTGGGGAAGTTAAACCGAAAATATAGCAAGCACAATATTGTTGCAGCCCAGCTCAAGATGGAACAACTGGTGAATAGACATGATCATAATATAAAATCCAAATATGAGAATCTAGAAAAGCTTGAGAAAGCTCTCAAAAATGATAATGAGATACTGCGGCTAAAGCTGGTAGCGAACGAAGTTAACAAAGTTTCAAGATTATATCAAGATTTACAGGACACTCTCGAATTCTTTTCTGCTCAATATAATAAGATGAAGGTGGAAAATAAAAAGCTTTTAGCAGTAAGTTTGGGCCTTGATTATCCTCAGATGACTTGGACTTTAGATAACATGGAAGGAATTGACCGAACCAGAAAAAGACTATTACCTTATGACGATTTTGAGACAGACCAAAAGATTAATTACGTTACAGATGTCCCAATTAAGGGTGTCAGTGAAGAAGCCAAAAAGGAGACAGTTCCTAAAGTTGAATTACAGAGCTTGAACTCTTTTGAATTAGTAGAATCAGATGTTATTGATGATTCATTAAATGCGTACAACGATAGAAATAGAAAAGTTCTTAAAAGTCTTTTCACAGGTGATAAAATTAGTGAGATTTGGAATGTGAGTCAAGTAGTTGGACTTGAGATAATTGAAGGTATCTTGATTTTAGGCCAGACCCATATTTACTTAATTCAAAACTATTTTCATAAGCATGATAATGATGAAATAGTTGACATCCAAGATGCCCCAGAGGAAGAGAGAGATCACAACGTAAAACTAATTACTGGCCAGCCTAGATCCCAAAGTTCGTATTCTCTTTCTGCTGATAATCATAGCGTCCAATCTTGGGACCTATATAAATTGACATCTGTCACAAAACGACATTTTTTGCTACGTGATGTTGCTCTAGAGCTTTTCTTCAGTAATGGGAGTAGTTTCTTGATCACTTCTATCAAAACAAAAGAAAGAGATGCAATATTTTCTAAACTTTCAAGTGTTGCGACAAACTCAAACATTGATAACGACCTATCAAATATTTTCAAAGAGACCAATTTAGGAAGTAATACTCTTGGGGGAGGTCGTAATTTCACGACAAAGTTAGCTAGTATATTTAGTTCTGATTATCTCAACTCATTAGAAGCTACCAAGAAATGGCAAAGCGGTAAAATGTCAAATTTTTTTTATCTAATGATTGTGAATACATTAGCAGGTCGTACTTTCAATGATTTAACTCAATATCCTATTTTTCCATGGATCATAGCTGATTATTCAAGCGATGAACTTGATTTGAACAACCCCAAGACTTTTAGGGATCTCTCGAAGCCAATGGGTGCTCAAACCCCTCAAAGAGCACAGCAATTTAGAGAAAGATACGAGGCTCTACAAAGTCTAGAAGACGAGAATGCTACCCCATTTCACTATGGAACTCACTATTCGTCTGCCATGATTGTTACTTCCTTTTTGATCAGACTTGAGCCTTTTGTTCAGTCCTACTTATTACTTCAAGGAGGCAAGTTTGATCACGCTGATAGATTGTTTTACTCTATTGAGAAAACATGGAAATCAGCATCAAAGGAAAATACTACTGATGTTAGAGAATTAATTCCCGAATTTTATTTTCTACCAGAATTCCTCACAAATTTGAACGGATTTAAATTTGGCGAGCTTCAAGATGGAACAGAAGTCAGCAATGTCGAGCTTCCAAAGTGGGCAAAGGGTGACCCAAAGATATTCATAGCTAAAAGTAGGGAAGCTCTAGAAAGTCCATATGTCTCTGAACATCTCCATGAATGGATAGACTTAATATTTGGATACAAGCAGCTTGGACCTGAAGCAGTCGAAGCGATCAACGTTTTTAATCATTTAAGCTATCACGGTGCAATCGACCTCGATTTAATAGGCAATGAAGATGAAAGAAGATCAATTACTGGAATCATTCACAACTTTGGACAAACACCATCCCAAATCTTTCCAAAACCACATCCTGCAAGACAATTCGCGTCTATTTTATTAACTGATCTGCAGAAGTTGAGGAGACAACCTGCATTGATGTATCAGACGAAATTTAAAGTACCTATCAAATATTTACAATTCAGAACTCATAGTGATAATGTTGGAGGTGTATTCTGGAGAGGTTATCCAAATCTTTTTTTGGCAAGTGACATAGAAATTCAACCGAATCTGCACCCAGGATCTTTAGTGATTAATAGAAAAGTCTTCGAGAAACTTCATGATGAAGAGATTACTACGATTACTAGAGTCGATAATGAAATCTTCTTGACAGGATCTACCAGTGGTGTAATTCATGTTTGGCGATACATCGTCTTTGTGAAGGGATTTAACGAACAATTGGTCTTTGATGCACAGTTAAGACTACACACAGATGCAATTAAGGAGCTTAAAGTTTCTCCTGAATATAATCTGTTACTAAGCTTAGACTCTTCTGGTAAATGCTATTCATGGGACCTAGCTCGTAATAAATTCATTAGAAAAATTGACGACTATACAGAGCATATTGCAATTGCTTATGATAGTGGAATCATAGCCGCATCTCAGAAGAATAATATCAAGATTTTCACCATAAATGGTGAGTGTATACTTGAAGATAAAGTCAGTGATTCTGATAGTATAACCTCCTTGAGCTTTGCTAATCCTAGAACAGATTCTCAAGTCAAAGTTGATAATTTTGAAAGCCATGAATATTGGTCAAATCAGGCAATCTTAACAACTGGTTGGTCAAATGGTGATATTCGTATATACGAATTGAGGATTTCTGATGGTGGGATATGGAAGCTTGAATTAGGCAAATCAGTGAAATTTAGTGATGAAGAAGATACAAAGTATGAAAATCGTGACATCACTGTAGTAGAGAGCTATTTGAAAAGTTTCATTAATTATGAAGATGAAAAAGTTGGCAAGATTGAAATCATTGCAGGCGATTATAATGGCAGAGTTGCGGTTTGGAGATAGGATACAAGGAGAGAGAAAAAGTTGTTGTTTGATAACAAATTAGTATAGTAAACTATTTACATGATTTTAAAAGATCAGATTAACTAGCAATTAAGATGCCTTTCCTCCCCATCTATCATAAGAATAAAGGCCAACAGCTGTCGAAGCTATCCCAACAAATTGTACTGGTGTTATTTTATGCCCTGTGTAAATCATACTTACAACTATGACCGTTATCTTCTTCATCATACTAGCAATGGAATAACTTATTGCTGGTAATGTACCTAATAGATGAAAAACTATCAATGATTGGAAGAAATGAGAAACACCATTAATAAAAAGTAATTTCCAAGGAATAAAGACGACTTGAGCTTCTGTAAGATCTGTCCCTGTAGCTACTGTTGAGTGATGGATCCTCAAAAAATATGGAGCTTCTATGTATAAAAACCAAGGTAATGATAGTATTGCACCAACTGCTGAGCAATATAACAACAGTGTTAGTTTATCGTATTTATTTCTAACTTTTGGAAAGGAAACGAGTTTAGATTTTTCAATCTCTGTTTGATAAGATTGAACTCTCTTTAATTGCTCAGAGGTTTTATCTTCTTCAATACGGTCACCATAAATTGGTAACGTTCCTTCCTCATCTTTTTCACTCGGGGCTAATGCTAATTCTGCATGATTGTTGATATACTTTTGGTTATAAGTGAAAACAGTTTTACCATAGATGTTCTGAGCAACAAATACCCCTAAAGATAAAGCTGCATAAAGAATACCAATATATTGAGTGCTAGCAGTTGTGGAGACAAGAGTGTTATGGGTGTCTGCGACAACAATGAGCAAGACTCCTAAAACTAATGGAATTAATGATAAATAAGTTGACAAAGGAAACTTGACCCTATATAGTAATTTATACGTTGATACCAATACTAAAGGTGATAGGGTTTTCACACCAGCAACGGTTGACACGGGGACTAAAGCAGTAGCACTGTGTGAAAACAGTTTACCTAAAAACTGGAAACAACTTAATGGCAATACTGTAATAAGTATATGGCGATCTGGCCTTAATATTGGTGAGGCATCAAGTGGTGGGATCGACCCAGGTGGAAGCAACGAATGCCACTTGGGCACTTTTGATAACATCAATAACGTCGCCAAAGACAATGCAAATACCAAAAGGAATTGAAATTCACCAAGTGCCAGCGGGAATGGGAACTCATTTAATATTATCTTGGTTACTTGCGATGAGACTGATGATACTGAATACCATAACAAACATAAGGATATGACCTTTAATGAAATGGGAGGAATAACTTGACTCAGTCTTGATACCATACTGATACCTTATCTATAGCTTTTGACCGTGATATGTGGGCTATGAACTAAATTCGCTTGTTATGTGTCAAACATAAATAGCACTCCGTGCTGTATATGGAACAGGGATCGGAATTCGGATAAATTAATTACTACTCTGCGGGTCCGGATTATTACCAAATATAGAATAATTAAAGGAATTTATATTGTACTCAGGTTTATTTCTTTCTTTGTTTTATCTTTGATGAAGGGGCATCTTTTACATCTTTTATGTCTTTTGCATCAATTTTGGAAATATCCTTTTCAAGTCTTTTTGTAGCTTCTAGGGCAGATTTGGATGCTGCCTTTTTGCTTTGAGCTTTTTGTTCTTTGACTAGTTTGGCAGTTTCTGGGTCAAATTTCTCTAATAAGAAAGGTACTATAAGTGCAAATAGAGCAAATACAAGGCCTCCCAAGTATAACGGGTTATTTAGAATGGTAGCGATCGGCCCACTTTCTAATATACTAGATGATCTTTTTTTCAGATATTCACGTCTTGGGTTCTGATTGTTTGGAATGACTCTAATTGGATGTGGTATTGGGATTCCTAATTCTTCGAACTTGAAAGCACCTTGGATTAGGTGAACAGATACATTATCGTCTGAATCAATATCAACTCTAGTCTTAAAAGGAATCAAATTATAATCAATTGAGCTAACGCTCAACAAATAGGTGCCTTCGGGAATGTACGATAGCTCAAATAGTCCGTCTTCATGCAAAATAGTACTCTTCTTTAGTATTGTTTTGGAAAGATTACTGGTAATCTCGACGATTTCAATACTCGTATGAGAGGCATCAATGCTCGATAACTCTCCTGGAATTTCAACTATCCCGTGAACAGTAGCACCTAAACTGAATCGTACCAACAACAACCCAAACAACAAGCCCAATCTCATCTTTAATTCACACACCTTAACCAAAGATTAGATTAGTTTGCCCTGTCAATCTCCCTCACCTATACCATACAATTACCCGGAAAGGGTTACTCTGCCCTGGCTCCAACGACTATAAATTTTCTTTTCAACAAGTTTTGACTCTTCTCTTTCCTCTTCTTTATTGTACTAAGAACTCGTATTATTGTAGGGTATCAGTGACAGTAATCAATTACTACTTTAGACTGACTACTCTCTACAACGATGTTCGAGAGAAGATTACTATTGGTGATGGTGATTCCAGCTGGAGCGGGCGTGTGATTTATCGTCGAGTCGCATCGAGGTTTATTCAATGGCGTCATCTCCTTACCAGGATTCGAACAGTTAGTTTATCTGTAGTAGATATTTGTGGTTATTAGTCTGCTTTTTTAAACTACTGATAGTCCCTTTTATATAAATATATTACGTAATACTCATGAATATGTATATAAAATGAGCCTTTTTACACATTCTTTGCTTTATTGGTTTCAGCCTGTTTAGCAGCAGCAGCTTCATCTTGTCTTTTTAGCATGGCAGTATTCCAGCCTTGAATCTCGTCGGACTGTTTAACCCAATGAGCAAATGGGTATGATGGTAAAGTTTTTAATGGTGTATCTTCTTTGATCAAACCTAGCTCGATTTGGCGTTCAATTAGGCCATCCAAATATGGCAAGATATGGTCTCTAAAACTTTCAAAATTTTTATATTTAATAATATCTTCTGGAGCTTCATAAATCATTTTTTTAATAAGTGATGGTACTAAGGGCTCATCTTTCATTTCTTCAATTGAATAATAAACTGGATGATTTGTGAAAATGATGGCTTTAGATTTTGGTAATCTTCTTAAAGTTTGACGTTCAACTCTGACATTAAACTCAGTTGGCTCAACTGATGGATCGACTTTCTCATCACCTTTTAGTGCATAAACATTTGAACATAAAAGTTTATGATCCCATGAAATGTACCAAGAAGCTCTCTCGACTGGATCTGCTGCAGTCATCTTTGAGAACCATCTTTCCATAGATTTTTTCAACTTACTTTCATAATACGGAACAGAGGTATGAATGAAATCCAATGATCTACCAATCTTATAACTTATACCGAATGAACCACCTGGGAATGGGACTGCTGCTGCAACTAAATAATGGTGACCATCATCACGTTTTTGAACAACATAGAAATCTTCCTTTGCCATTTTGGAGACATAGATTAATGGATGTTCTTTGAAAGGACGTGACATGTCTAACTCTTCTCCTGTTAGTTCATTTTTAACATGAATCCCACCGTCATTTGAACTAAATAATAGTGGATAACGTTTCAACATGTGTTGGGTGACAATCTCCATTAACTCAATACATGACTCCTCAGATTCTGGTAGCCAATCAATATTATCTTTACCATACTCATGGTAAATACGCTCCTTTTCAGCAATATAGTGACAATAATATTTATCCATATCTAACCAGTGGTTGATATCCAACTTGAATATACTCATAGTTTGATGATATGGCCAACGAAATGGTCTCCATGGTCTGTCATCATAAGTTTTGACTTGTTCTGGGGTTATGTATAATGGTGTTGGCTCTGGTACTGGTGCATCTTCATTATACAGCTTGTCTTTCTTCAGAATACCAGGTTGTTTTTGTGGTTGTGGTTTTTGCTTAGGTTTGGTTAGGGCTAATAGAGATTTATAGCTTATTAGCACTAATAACACTGCTACTAAACCTATTAGTATTGGGTTTACAGCCATAATGATATTTATTCTGTTCTACAAAAAAAAACATGAAATTAGGGGGATCTTATTTAATCTTTATATATCTGGATCGTATACATATAGCTATGATAAACCAAACTTAGCAAACGTAATCGTATTGTCATAATAAGTTGTATTGTACGATACCAGGACAGTTTTTCCTAAAATGGTTAAACCTGTCAAGCTCTGGAATTTTTATCTACAAAAACGACCTATCAAACAGAACATTGAAAAATATGTACACCAAATGTCGACCAATATAACATTCAACAATAAAATAGAAATCGTACGATTATAAAAATCTAGTTTGTATCCATCAAATAACCACTATAATTCAATCTTAATCTTCGTTATCAGAAGCTGAATCCTAATATGGAAAATCCTCGGATTTTACAAATTTCTTATTTAAGATCCGAATATGGTAAATTTCTACATTTGTATTTATAATTCCTTATTTTAACGTACAATTAAAGAACTTATTAGATAAAATAAGTTGAAAGTATATGAAAACACTTGATTTTTTTTTTTAGATGAATGAGGTTTGATGGATAATGTTGTAAAGGTAAATAATAAATCATAATCTTCTACCACGACGACCACCTTTACGTCTGGTGGAATCAGATGGAATTGGAGTGACATCTTCAATTCTTCCGATTCTTAAACCAGATCTAGCTAAGGCACGTAAAGCAGATTGACCACCTGGACCTGGAGTTTTAGTTGAGGTACCACCAGTAGCTCTTAATTTGATGTGGACAGCAGTAATACCGACTTCTTTACATTTTTGAGCAACATCTTGGGCAGCCAACATGGCAGCGTATGGAGATGATTCATCACGATCAGCTTTGACTTTCATACCACCAGTAACTCTGGCAATGGTTTCTTTACCTGATAAATCAGTTACATGAACGAAAGTATCGTTGAATGAAGCAAAGATTCTGGCAACACCAAAGACTTGGGAGCCATCACGAACTTGTGGACCTAAAGTAACGTTTTCTAAGTGAATGTTAGTAGTCTGGTTTAAGTGGAGGAAAAAAGGATTTAAAATAAAAAGGGGAACTCAGAATATTGTATGTTTACTGTCCTATCTTGAGTCAATTCCAACTGTCTAACTGTTGAGAGGTTCAAAATTGTTTTCTCATTTTAACTTTCTTTGAGCTATTCGCTAATCATTGCGCTTCTCCCTCTCGTTCAACTGGTTCTCCATTAGGTCTTCCCACTCTTTCTCTTTTTTTCCCTTCTCTATTAGGTTCTTGATTAAAGCTTTAAAATGACAAGTTGAACTCCCACCAATCCTCTATATATAATTTCTCATATCCGTTTTATTTACTCGTCCCTTTCTTTCATCTCACATACCTGAAGCCATTGTTAGGGTTTATACGTTAATAACAAGAAATATATCCAAATCTACTTTTCAAGAAAACTTTTGCGTCGTGAATAAAAAACTGTTATGGGGCAACACCATACAAAAATTGTTTTTTTTTGGCCAGATTAAGATATCTGGTACGGGCAGAACATAAGTCGTCTTTCTTGAATTCAAGGGCTTCTAACCCGTTTCCTAAATAATTTCGCTAAATTTTGATTGAGTTAGGGACTGTTTGTAACCCTATGTCTAGTCACGTGGTTATAAGGGGAAAGGAAGAAAGAGCTTTTGAATAAGTGCCAATACGAAGGTAAATATATATATATATAAGTTGAAGATAAATGATATGGCTTTCCCCAATTAAGAATCTACATTTAGCATGGAGTATAGAGAAATAAGGAAGTAGTAATATGATAAATCTTTGAAAAGTTTTTCAACTTATGTGCTATTTTCAGTTGTTAAGTCTCTGAACGAAGATCGTTGATTTAATTATTCACCTAGAATTGTTCTACAATATATCCTAAATAACACATTACTTTTTATTTTAAACAAAAATAGCACAATCTAGTAAACGAAACCTAAGATTTTACCAGAAACATGTTTTCTTCTAGCTTCTTCATGGTCAATAATACCAGCAGAGGTGGTTAAGATAACATAACCAAATTGTCTAGCTGGTAATAAGTTATCGGTCCATTTCTCAATATCACCGATTCTGACGTTGAATCTTGGAGAAATAACACCAACTTTGTTCAAACGACCGTTTAGTTGGATAACAATTTTACCTGATCTGTGGTCATCAATGTATTCAAACTCATCAATGTATCCATGTTTTTGAATAACTTGTAAAAATTTGATGATAACTTTTGATGATGGTCTGATGATAACTTGACGTTTACCAGTTTTTTCAGCGTTGTTGATAGCGTTTAAAGCATCGGCTAAGACAGAAGTTCTAGTCATTTTGCAATCTGAGTTAAAATGTAAAATTTTACAACTAAATCGTTAATACTTTTTTTGAAAAAAATATCTCTCGTTGTGAAACCGAAAAAAAAATTGTAGCCCCAACTTAAGTCACGTTACTTTCTCTAAAATATTAGAGCCCTATAATAAAATAGTCACAACTAAAAACCATCCGAACATAATCACTATATCTTTACTTCTTTTAGTTACCCTACAAATTACCAATTTTGGAAAGGCGCAATTACAAATTTTCCAGGTTAGCGCAGCACACAGCTTGACAAACAAGAAAAAAAAAGCATCTTTTCAAAGAAAACTTAGATTGAACTCATAGATTCAAAAGAAGTAACAATGCCTGTATGTAATGAACAAAGTAAAGAGGAGAGAATATGAGCAGATAAGCGTGGGAGAATAGGAGCAAAAATTTCTCTATATATATACATGTCGAAACTCAGTTTAAAAGTGTGATTGCGGGCCCAGAATTAGATGAAGTGAGCCAGAATTAACCTGTTGAATCTCCAATACTTCGAAAGTGGGGAGTCAATTCTATCATTGGAGTTACACAGATAATTACTATGTTCTCTTACAATTAGCTCCATATTTAATTTTCTTCACTACAAATACCAGAAAAGGTACTAACTTATACTTAGTCTCAAAAATCATTCAAGACCAAACAAAAATTGGCTAAAGCTCAAAACCAAAACCGTCCTTTACCACAATGGATCAGATTAAAAACTGATAACAAAATCCGTTACAATGCTAAAAGACGTCACTGGAGAAGAACTAAATTAAACATCTAAGTTTTTTGGAAGTTTAATTACCAGAACAAAACATTTAATGAAAAAAACCTTTATTTCATCTCTTTTATGCTATTCAGCTGTTAAAAATGCATTGGTATTAAATTTTATTTCTCCGAAAAGAAAATCTCTATATAAAGTTTATTTTAGTGGGCTAGTATCAATAGTTTTTGAAAGTTTAGAAATATAAAATTGGATCTGTATATTGTGCATTTAAAAGTACTGTAGAGGTGAATTGGCTAGCGAGTAGAAAGACTCGGTTAAATGTTGGGTATTTAGCTCGAGCTGTACGGTGTGGAATAATTAAACAAGGCTACCCTTCTCTGAAGAGGCTGGACTTATTCACTACAACCGACTGCTTATTGATCTACAGATCCCACCGGTGCAATACTATATGCAGCTTTGTCCAATTGCTCGTAAAGGTCAATTCTCATAAGAATTTGGAGTAGTTGGGCTATGTTGTTGCGCATACTCAAATTCTTCATTAGATTTGAAGAGTGAAATATACTTTGTGAACTTTGCAAAATAGTGAGTCCACTTCGAAACCTCAAATGATTTAGGTGGCCTCTTTTCACTGATGAAACGAGTAAAAGTACAAAGCTACGAATGTGATCTTATGGCTTGAATCTTTGGAGCATCAAAAAAAGATCTGAATGATTAAGATCCATCTAAATCAATTTTCCAGGCTGCAAGCTAAGATTCCAGGGATTCGATTCCCTTTACTCGCTTAGGCAGGTGTCATGCGTTTAATGATTTACTAACTTAGGTGGAATATTTATGCTGTCTTTGGAATGTATACCAAATGGAGTAATATCAAACGTTCAAAGGATTGACTATTTTGGATTATGCAGTTCCCTCTTTTTGGAAAGCCGTTTTCTCAAAAGGTTGACTGCTGATCAAAAATTTATTTTCACGTCTGTAAAAGTAGACTAGAACGTCTTTGCATACCGTGTGCTGTTTTTTCTAGTTAGTCAGGTAACTCCACACACATTGTATACCGGGACCTCATTCCAGGCCCTGGAATGAACATCGTAGAGGAAATTAGGCATTAATAACACTATCCGATTTGTCATAGGCCAGTGCAAATAGTACACACTCACTGTTGCTGCAGAGATAATCTAACAGCCTGCATCGACTCAAAAATTCAATCTTCGTTCCAATTATTCAGCTCAGAGCATTCCATGAGATGCTCGAGGGGAATGCAAACGTTTTTTTTAGATCTGGGTGTAGAAATAAACCGTTTTAGGATTTACGATGGACCTGGTTTCTAATTTTTCTTCTTTACTTCTCGAAAGGAAAGTCGCTTCAGACGTATCTATATAGATATATATGTTGTTTTTTTTTCCCCCATCAAACCCAACGTACCTACTTCAACAGCTGTTGTCTTAGTGATTTTGACACCAGTCTACACTTTGTAGACTTGCTGCGTAAGGCATAAATTAGCTCTGTTTGTTTCGGAATATTCCAATCGATCACAATCAAAGACCCATTCCGATTACCGTTCTTTCTTCGATCAATAAAGGACACTCTCTATGCAAACATACCGTAATATTGATCGCTCAAGTAACGAGAATGTGCATGCTAAAATTGTGAACTGATCTCATGTACCTGAAAAAAAACGTAACCACAGCTCTTGGGAACCTAGCGCATACACTGCTTTGACTTTCTATCAGTAAAGGAGGTCATATGGTTATTCAGAAACTGTTGTCAACTTGTTGTACATTAATGCATTCTCAATCTGTGGACTATATTCCTATTTCGTCTTTAATGAAGACCAAAAAGGAAATAATATGCATGCATATGTACAGTTACTTTCCCCTTTTGCTTATTTCTGTTGAGTTTAAGAGATATTGTTACTGTAGCAACATAAGAAAGGGAAAATTGTTGGATTAACCAAGTTTTCTCAAATCTTTAAAATCAAAACAAATAAATTGGCTTAGTTCCCATCTTTTTCAGCAAAGGGCGAAACAAAACTTCTAGCAGACTTCTGCATAGATATAGTCAGATAATCATTTGACGTGTGGTTTGCCTTATTAAAGATATCTTAGGATAGGACCATCTGAGTTGCATAGGTGTAAAGGCCAAGGTCTTGAGAACAGATAACCCTCTAATAATAATATAGGGCATCTATATTTGAGACACGTCAAGCTTATCAATCTGCCACTATATAAGGGAAGTTCCCTACCCATTCTATTGACTATATTCCGAAGTCATGTCACCTCCTCTAATAGCTGATTCAGATCATACTTCAATGCCTAGAAAAAGAGTCATGACGGATAGTTTACTATCCCCCCAGCTTAAAGATATCAATTATTCAAACTTTTCCAGTAGTGATAACATACAAGATCCCGGTGAGCGAACTACACCGAAACATAGCCGCATCCCGTCATCACAAGGGTCACAAGGATTAAGAAGAAGTGTTGGTTTGCTAAATCTAAGTCTAGAGACTTCACCAAGTCGAAACACAACGTCTTCACCAAAATTTTCCTTATTAAAGAAAAAACTAACGGACCAAGAATTGAAAGAATCAAGTTATGTTAACGATGTCGAAAATTGGTCACCTTTCAAAGAACCTGCTACACCAACAGTTTCTAAAGCATTAAAGAGACCGGCTAGTAATAGTGGAAGTCTGTCGCCTTTTATAAGTGACAGCCAGAAGCCACTACTGTTTTCAAGTAACAAACAAAACAAGACAGACCAAACACTGAACTCTATACACATGAAATTCAACAAACTACGAAAAATGGTCTCTCTTGACAAAATGACTTACGATGCCGAATCACCATTCGATAACGAACTACATCCACTGCCACACCCATCTATCCATTATCAAAATTCTAATGACTCACCAACAAACTCACCTTCAAGACCTGCAAGACAGAAAGTTAAACCTGAAAAATTGGCTAATAATAATATTAATGAACTTATATCCAATGACAACCAAGAGCCAGATTTTATAACGCCCAATTCATATAAATTTGTCAAACCATTACAAACAGCATTTATGTCTTCAGGCTTGTTGAGTAAAAAGAATCGCAAAATTGAATCATTGAACCCACCAGAGACTCCATGCAAAAAACCTTTACAGCCTAACGTGAAAAGCGTACAAAAGCAATATTTTCCAAGCTCAAACCTAGCTAATGTGATAACAGCTAGTTCACCAATGATTAATGATAATTCTACTCCAAAAATAAAGGATGATGATTCAGAAAACAGTCATACCCCTAATGAACAATCACTGTCTGTTAATACTATAACGTTACCAAGATCAGAAAGAGCCCTAAATACAAACGGATTAAGAGATTGTATCTTGAGATTCACTAATGAATTTGATGAAAGTTCTGATTCAATTTTTGATGATGATACTATTTATGATAACCATCCTTCAACCCCTACACGTCTAAGAAGTTCCAATAATGCAGTCTTATCGAAAACCTTGAAATTGAATATATCAAGTTTACCAGCAACGCCCGCTGGATACACACCGAAAACCCCAATCGATGTTTCCATTGATACAAGTGGTGATTTGTCTAATATGACAAGTTTTATTGGTAACACTTCTTCAACGTTCATGACTACAAACACAAATAATTTAGATGATCATCTGACCTCTAAGTTTCAAAATGTTCAGGTAGTTGGCAATGGTCAATTCTCTAATGTTTATGAAATAACTTTTCAAAGTAACAAATATGCTGTTAAAAGAATCAAAACACCTTTTCTAGGTTCTAAGCGTCGGAAAAGGATTTTTGAAGAAGTTGAATTGTTAAAGATATTGCAGAAAAATGAACCTGGCGATGAAGAAGGTAAAGAATATGTGATCAATTTCATTAATGATTGGGAAAATAATGATCACTTATACATAATGATGGAATTTTGTGAAAATGGATCCTTGGATAAGTTTCTATTGGATAATGGGAAATTCTCCAAAATTGATGAATGGAGAATCTGGAAAATAATGGTCGAGATTGGACTTGGCTTAAAATACATCCATTCCTGTAATATATTACATCTTGATTTAAAACCAGCGAATATTTTTATTACATTTGAAGGTTCATTAAAAATTGGAGATTTTGGTATGGCATCAAAATTTCCAGTAGCATCAGGATTTGAAAGAGAAGGAGACCGAGAATATATTGCTCCGGAAATCATCTCACTACAAAAATATGACAAACCAGCAGATATTTTCTCATTTGGGTTAATTCTAGTTGAGATAGCAGCTAATATTATACTTCCAGATAACGGTGTACCGTGGCAAAAATTAAGGTCTGGAGATTTAACTGATGCCGGTAGATTAAGTTCTACTGAATTAAACTTCAACCTATATAATGATGTTAGCACATCAAAGAACTCTACTTACTCCTCATTGTTAAACAATACTGGCAGTACAGGTTCGTCTTATTCATCGGTTGAAGACTCAAATTCTAGAAAACTTTTGCCATGGACGCCAAAATTCTTGGTCGATGGTAAAGGTTCTTTAGATAAACTAGTTCAGTGGATGATTAGCCCGTCTCCGGAGAACAGACCTACTGCTGCAGATATTCTAAACACCATAGAGGCACAATTCGTTGAAGTCAGAAGAAAAGCAGGTGCCGTTATCTTCGAAGGTGAGTATGGACCCCCTCCAGATGCAGATGAAGAATTCATAATGACTCCCGATATCAAAAAATTGAATTTCCATGCCGGCTCAGGTACAACTCTCACCATTCCAAGCGATATTATGGATGAAGATGAGTGGTAAATATAACGATACTTATGATATATAAAAATTATTTCACTTCACTTTTTTAGCTTAATTTTAATTTATTTTATGCTTATGTTTTATTTATTTGGGGAAGGGTTCTGTAGCCCTTGCTCATTGTTGGAGCAACAGTAGTTTTTGCTAAAATCGGTTCCACAACTTAACTGAGAGAAACCCCTAACAAGTAACGTTAAGTGACCTAAAAGGAATAGTTTCGAGGTGAATTCTTTGGTAAAAATCGAGGAACAGAATAATTAGATTGTAATTGTATAAGAAACAGATATTTTCTAGTTTCCTTGTTTCCAAGTTTAGGACTAATTTATATTATATAACTTCGGTCTGTTTATTTTAAAGGATGGCGTCGCAGGAAAGAACCCTGTACTCCTCGTCAATTTTGGTTTCACAAAAGCCAATTGATGCAATTGAGATTGTGAGGGTCAGATTAAGTCAAGCTAAGCTTTTGAATGATGAGTTTGCGACTTTTTTTAAGAGATACGATAGTATTAAGTCAAACTATTTGGGAGAATTGAACAAATTGGTCAAAGACTCGCAGGATTTGAACAAGAACATTGAGCATAGTCTCGTGCAGAACGAGGTGTTGTCGCGTGAAGAGCTCCAATATTATAACGTTGATGCTATTGGTCACTTATCTGAGATATGGAACAAAATTATTAATGAAATTAAGGATGAAATTGTTGCAAACAATTCGCTAAGACAAGTTATTGAAAGGGATGTTGCTGGACCATTGACAAGTTACACCTCCAAGAATCAACAATGGTCACAAATTAGAAACTTACATGTTAAATTAAGTGAAGTTGCTCAGAGTATTGAAACTAGTCAAGAGAAAATTGATAAATATAGTGAAAATCCTTCGAAAAACCAAGAAAAATTAGAAAAGTATAGAGGTGCATTACAGAGCTCAAACCATAGTTGGGATTCACAGGCTCCGTTTGTTTTTGAAGCCTTTGAAAATACTGATTTAGAAAGATTGAAATTCTTAAGAGATAGTTTATTAAGATTTGTTACTGCTTATACTGACTCCTTAAATAAAATCTCAACTAGTAATGAGAATACTTTGGAAACAATCTTAAATTTCAACCCAGAAATTGAAATTAGTAGATTTGCCAAAGTCTCTAGTGAAGCAGGAGCTATTTCAAAAGAAACAAGAAAAGCTGCAGAATCACCAGTTAGTAACTCAAAATCAACTTTCTCATCTCCAGTTGGCCGTCGTACCACTTCGGTTTCCACAGCCACAACTAGTGCTTCTCAAAGTCAAGCAGACATTAAAAAGACTAAGCAAAGAACTAAATTAAGATCAACAGTTGGTTCAATTTTTGGGAGAAAAAAGAAGAATAAAAACTTGAACGTTGTAGACAGTGTTCCGGAATCAGAATCGTCCTCTTTATATGAATCAAGAGCTCCAACAAGACAAAGTAGAGCTTCATCGTTCACTTCCAATCAGGGTGCTAAATCTCAAATTCCTGGAAATAATGTCAATCGTTCTCAAACTGATTCTTCCATTCAAGATTCTTCATCACATTATCATGAATCATCTACAGGTATTCCAAAACCGGTTTCTAAAGATACAGCACCATCATCAGCTGCACGTCGTGATGTTCCATTATCTTTCAACCAGCCACCTCTACAACCAACATCTAAAAGTAATGTTACCAACTCATCGTCTTCACTGGAGAGATCTGAACCAAGAGAACCGGCTTACAGCACACCAACTCATCCATTTAGACAATCTCTCCAGCCTGTTCAACAACCGGTTCAACAATCTCTTCAACCTCAAAGATCTCTTCAACCTCAACAGTCTCTCCAATCTCAACAATCTCTACAACATCCACAATCTTTCCAAAGCCAGTCTTCTTTCCAAGGTCAACCATCTTATCAACAATCTTACGAGTCATCCTCTCAATCCATCCACTCAGATGAGAACACAGCAGATCATCATCGTGCACCACCTCCACCTCCATCAAGAAAGACGGGACAATTTGGATCTCAGAACTTAACAAATATTCGTGAAGATGGAGATGTCTCGTTTAATCATGCCCATGTTTCACCTCCAAAGCAATCTGGAAGACGTGATATTCAATCTGGCTTATTTACCAATTTAAACCAAGCAGATATCGAAAATCACCAAAACAGAAGATTGTCAAGTTTTAATAGCTACAGTGGGGACTCAATTAGACAGCTTCGTCCACAAAGTACTGGCTCATCATTGCTTGGTGGTTCTGGGTTGTTCCAACATCCAGATTTAACATTACCTGGTTTAAACGCTAGTATTGCTGAAGTTATTAATGCTAAATTTAAAGATGGTGAACAAATATCATCTCAAGCAATTGGTGAAATTGCATTTAATTACCGTAGTGATGGGAATGATATTCCAACTAGAACAAGTTTAAAGATTAATGGGGCAGAATCATTTGATCAAGTAATCCCAAATGCTCAATTTTTAAAGCGTATTGATCAAAAAGAATTTGAAATAATTCCATCTTCAATTTTGTCTCGTACACTCGGTGGATTAAAATATTCAATTAAAAATGTCAAAGCTCCCTTAATTATATTACCTGTTTGGAGATTTGAACCACACCAAGCAAGTGTTATCTTAACAGTTAAATTAGCTCCACATGTTGCTGAATTATTGAACGATTCTGACTATATTCAATTAAACGATTTCTCAGTTTCGGTATCTATTAATGGTGCAAGTACATCAGCTTTATCTAAGCCACAAGGTACTTTTAATAAAGAGAAATCAAGAGTGACTTGGAGATTTACTGAACCGGTTAAACTGTCTAAGACAACAGATCAAAAGTTAATTGCGAGATTCTTAACTGAAAGTGAAGCAACAGAATCAGATAATGGTGTTGCAATTAAATTCTCAATTGTTAATGATAATGGTGCTAAGGTTGTTGCAAGTAATATTCATTTAGAATCACAAAACTTCACTGAAGATGATCCATTTGCTCAAGAAACTTGGAAAATAGTCCCAAGTTTCAAAACTCTTGTTGCTGGTAATTATAATGGATTAGCCTAAGTTTTATCTCGTTGTGTCTTACGATACACTTTTTGTTGATTTTGAACCTGTATTATTAATTTTGTTTGTACGTTTAATTAGATTTGGTTAGCTGCTACAGTTAAGAAAGAAAAAATGCCTTCATGTTTTTAAAAGAAAATAAACTAGTATTAATTTTGTTGTACTTATGGTCTGACCTCTGTAGTCTGATTCAGCATAAAGCATAATGTTGAATGTTTGTTCGCTTTGCCCTTTATTTAATTTATTTATTAGGATTATCAAAATTTCCGATTTTAAAAATTTAGAATCTTTGTTTCCAATATTATATTTCCTTCAAATGACATCTGTTATGTTCAGGTTACCAAACATTATAGAATTCGTTGAAATTGATAATGATGAACGAGCTGAGCTTAGATCATGTTTCCAAAAAGGTTGGATTGGATTCTTAGTGAAATACGTGTTTGTAGCATTTGATAAATTGATTAACAACATCGATGGTCTTCTTCCTCTAAAAGTGCGCTCATTCGACATATCATAATCATCTGATAAATCTCTGACTAAAGATGATGATAATTCATTTGCAATTTTTTTGATCTTTTTTATTTCACTTTCACTATAATTCCTAAAAATATCATCACCATAAAATCTCTTTGCATTAGATTCATATTTTGTTTTAGGTAATGCTGAACGTGATTCAGCTTGGTCTAAACCAATATCAGATAGTTTGCCATCGTCAACACCCCAAGATGCTAAAAGCTCATTTAATTCTGAGCAAGAATTATTGGAATCATTATTTAAGTTATTGATTAACAATTTAGCCTGCTCTCTTCTCCAGCTGTCAATCCTATTTGTTATAAAATCATCATTTTTCAAACTATTACCATATGCGTCATCATCAGAACTTGGATTAGCAAAGTTACCAAACCCATCATGGAGAGGTAGCGATAACACCAAATCGTTTGTCGTGTTCAAGCTTTCTATCAGCGAATCGCTATCATCTTCTTCTTCGACGATATCATTCGTACTGGACAACACATCATCTGTTGGTCTTTCCTCATCACCTTCTTCCGGTGAGAATAGTATCCAATCGCTATCGACACCACTCGAACTGACCTCATCATCTTTCTGAGTGCCCGTTTTTATATTAACTGAACTTGCAACGGAATGAAGAATATCTGTCTTAACAAACGGAACATTTTGATTATAAGCCATTATTAATTTTCTTATGTCTTATCTTGTTTCTGTGTAATATCAATAAATACGAAAACTGAACAATACACCACTCCAACTTCCTTTTTAGTACCAGTTTCCCAATCTTTTATTCAAATAAACCCACTGCAAATAAAGAAAAGTTTGTAAAATTTAAAGAAGTTCTAAATTAGATTGAAATGACAATTTTGACGTTTGCTTATCATAAGGGACTAGAAATGGACTATGTGGGACTAGGTTTTTTGGAGTCCCATTTTTTAGTCCCATATTAGTCCCTTTGTCGCTGGTTAATTCCTCAATAGGTAATTTCCTAATTAGGATATTTATATCACTTTTTTATCTTTTGGGAGGCCAATTACAAAAAATCTCACAATTAGAACGTTAGTTAGTTTTATTCCCAATTAATACAGAAATGTTTCGTAATTCAGTTATTTCAGTCAAGAGTTCAAGTCGTCAATTTTCATCCTCTGCTTCAGCAAAGCTGTTCGCTAAGGCTCAATTCATAGGCCGTATTGGTCAAGATATTGTTGAACAAGAGAGCTCAAGTGGTACGAGATTCATTAGATACCCAATTGCAGTTCAAACCAAAAAGGACGGTCCAGTCAATTGGTTCAACATCACTTCTTTCAACGAAAACCAGAACAATTTCTTAGTTCAATACGTTCGTAAAGGGTAAGTTCAAGGACGCGATTATTTTTTTTGTTTGGTTTTAGTACTAACTAACAAAATTAGTGCTTTGGTTCATGTCGATGCTAATATTCGCCATGATGTTTACGAAAAGGAAGATGGTAGTAAGATCTCAAACACAAATTTCATTCAGAGTAAGTGCTCTACGGCCTCTTTATATTATATACTAACAGTTCAAGATCAAGTTCAACTTCTACAAAATCCAAAAGAGGAATAATTTTTTTTTTAACAAGTATAATGTGTGGAAAAAGAATGCTGCTTTTCTTTTGTTTCATGTTTGTTCTATATATGTTGTGTTGTCAGTTTCTTTTATATTTTTTTTTATATTTAAATGTTTTAGACACCATTCTACATGTAAAGCCCCCCTACACACGTTTATTCATTGGTAAAAACTTCTGTTGTAAAGTATAAACAAATCAGCAGTCCCTGCTGTAGACGTTGGAGAATGAGAGTCGATTTCTATCGAGCTTCAAGTCGTTTCATCGTCATATAGCATTTTTAGATATCTCAAATCTTCTTCGTCAAGCTCATCGAAATCATCAGACACTTCCAAGCCGTCAGGTATTCTATATTTATCAGCAAAGACATTCGATATTGTTGTTGAAGCTGGTGATTTCTCATCAATTATAGTTTGCATTTCCATATCAAAGGTCGACTCTTTATTGATTTTTAAAACACCAGAGACTAATTTATCAGCTTTTAATAGTTTTCTATCTCTTTTCTTTCTTCTTATGTACTCAATAACAGGACCAAAACCACATTTGGTTAGTATTGAGATATACATATCAATTGCATCTGAACCTAATCCAAAGAATACAAAAACTGCATAGGATAAAGATAGATAAATCCAAATGATATAAAATGGTTTATCCAAGGGAATAAAAACGATAGTTGACCAAGCTGCTTTATTATGAGCCTCTTTGAAATTAAATGAACCAGAAATACCAGTTAATCCATCAATGAAAATGTATGTTGACAATGGGAACATTATTAGTATAACAACAACACAAAAAGTCAGTAATTTAGCAAATCTGGTTATGTTCAAACCAGAACTTGTACATTTTAAGATATCTTTGACGTCTTTCCTTTTTCTAAAGAATATGAATATGATATAAGCTGCAAATATAACTCCAACGAAAGACCAAATGAAGAACCACATTGGATAAAGTATTATGGTTAGCCAACTTAGATCTGTAACCGTCTGACAGCCTGATAAATGAAGAATATAGTATCTTCTGACCTGTACTATATAGTTTAAAGCCATAACTAGAATTGGAGTTAATGTACTGATTAGTAGATCAATTGAAATCTTCTTAAAACTTCTCAAGTCAGGTAAAACAGCATCAGCACTTAGTATTCGATACAGATTAAACATTATCCCAGCAACACTTGAGCTAATACCAACATTTGCACCAATTTGTAATTTGACCATAACATCACAATAACCATGACCATTATATTTATTATAAAAATCATCACCACCCCAAATGATAGCATCCACAAATATCTTGATATCCATAAGTAATAGCCATACGATCAACGTAAGAGCTGATATGTTCAACGTCTTTATGTGCCAAATAAATGGAGGTATTAGTAGAGTTATTGCAATAGTAGACAATGAAATCAAAGCAGCTTGGAACCCCATTCCTTAGCAAGAATAAAATATTGTCAAGAGGGCAAAACCACCCCTTTATAAACAATCACGGCTTACAGCATTGCTGCTTTTCTGTTGAACCTATTACCATTGTAATCCAAATTGGGTAAAAAATTTGATGTAGATCAATCCCTTACTGAGAAAATCCCCAGAACACACTTTCTCTTAATTTGGTATCTACATATAAAACTGGGTGACTACTTATATATTATAATATATGTTTTTTTATTGTAATCTTGTTCTCTTGTATAATTGTCTTATATGGAGATCTAGATAGAAAAAAAAGCACCCACGACTGCAAAAATAGCAAATACATATCTGATATCTAAATCGAAAGATGGAGCAGAGTTTGCTTTACCAGTTCCAGTGTTTGTAGCAGAAGCTAAAGTATCAGTAACAGTTTTATTCGATTTACTTGCACCGGATATCCAGCTTATTAAATCTGATCCTCTGATAGTAGAATTTATACTAGTACTATTTGAAAGAAAAACAGTAGCTTTACCATCAGAACCAAAAACAACACCACCTCTCATAGTTGCATCATAATCTCTTTCAAACCAGCCATAAGCCTGTAAACCTGTACTAATATCGCCAGTTCCTTGGTAATCGTGGATTGTTGAATACAAATGAGTTGGATTAGTCTTATTCATAACTTCAAAGATATCAAATTCACCACAACCAGTTGCCCAACATGAACAGTTTTCATTGGTTGGATACTGAGAAGTTCGTGGAATATGAGCATTTAATAACCAAATAGCTGGCATATTATAATATTCAATGCTAGAGTCATCCTCAATCAATGTTTCTGGCATTTTGAACTCAAATAGAAATAGCTTTGTAGTACCATAAAATCCATGATATGCAGGAATTCCTGAACGATAAACTCCACAATCTTTATCAACACCTGATTTTTCACAAGAAATATCTGAAAAGATAATAACTTCTTGATCTGTAGGTATGAATGTATCTGGACCTAATATAGTTGCAGTATCCTCAGATGCAAATAGATCACTACTAGCATAAGTCAAAGCTTTACCCAGACAACTAGAATTGTCACCTCCTGCGTGTAAAAAAGTTACGTTATTTGCAGTCTGCTCCTCAGCATCATAGTAAGCTAATCTTTCCCATTCACTTGAAGACCCATTACTAGTTGTGAAGGAATCAGCAACATAATAAGCAAACTTTTCCAAATGCATAGGACCTCTAAAATGAACCGACACTTCTTCGTTGAATGGTGAATTAGGACCGGAAAACAACGTTCTATCACTATTACTAACCAACTGACACTCACATTTGTCACTTTCATCAAGTTTCTTCACATGTTTATAATAACCTTCAAACCCAAAATTATCAAACTCAATCACACCGTATTCGCTCGAGTACGAAGAAGAACTCGATTCACTTGACACAGCTTTCTCTGCCAGGCCTAAGCCAGCACCAACAATCAACAGCAAACGTTCAACCTTCATCAATGGATGAATAAGGGATGGTGAAGAAAGATTTTTCCCCGCGAGACACATAGTTCTATATTAAAGCGAAAATCAGTGTGTGCTTTAAGACCAGTTGAATGGAACATGAAATCAAGCATCTTGGAACCCCATTCTTTAACAAGAATAAGATATTGTCAAGAGGACAAAACCACCTCCAATTACTACCACTGAAGTCCAAGTCCAAATTGGGTAAAATTTTAGATGTAGATCAATCCGTACCTAAGAATCACCAAGACTCTCCAAGAAGCTCCAAGAACGCCCTCTCTTGGTAATATACGGATAATGTGAAGTTTTGACATATATTATGCTTTAACTTGTTCTATGGTAAATTGTTCTATTGTAAACTTGTTCTATTGTAATCTTGTTCTCATACATAATTGTTCTATATGGGAATCTTAATGAAACAAAAAGCACCCACTACTGCAAAAGCAGCAAATACATATCTGATATCTAAATCGAAAGATGGAGCAGAGTTTGCCTTACCAGTTCCAGTGTTTGTAGTAGAAACTAAAGTATCAGTAACAGTTTTATCGGATCCACTTGCACCTGATATCCAACTAATTAAATCTGATCCTTTGATGGTAGAATCTATACCTGTACTATTTGATATGAAAACAGTAGCTGTACCATCAGAGCCAAAGTCTGCACCACCTCTCATAGTTGCATCATAATCTCTTTCAAACCAGCCATAAGCCTGTAAACCCGTACTAATATCGCCAGTTCCTTGGTAATCGTGGATTGTTGAATACAAATGAGTTGGATTAGTCTTACTCATAACTTCAAAGATATCAAATTCACCACAACCAG
The DNA here is from genome assembly GCA_030570795.1 of Wickerhamomyces silvicola. NCBI lineage: Eukaryota > Fungi > Ascomycota > Saccharomycetes > Phaffomycetales > Wickerhamomycetaceae > Wickerhamomyces > Wickerhamomyces silvicola. Next base: position 93,629 of record JAJLWN010000007.1, on the reverse strand, counting down.
TTGCCCAACATGAACAGTTTTCATTGGTTGGATACTGAGAAGCTCGTGGAATATGAGCATTTAATAACCAAATAGCAGGCGTATTATAATATTCAATGCTAGAGTCATCCTCAATCAATGTTTCTGGCATTTTAAACTCAAATAAATATAGTTTTGTAGTACCATAAAATCCATGATATGCAGGAATACTTGAACGATAAATTCCACAATCTTTACTAGTACCTGATTTTCACAAGATACAGCTGATACATCATAATCTGGAGCGATTGATGTTTCCTGAGCTATATGGTTGAGGCATCAGCAGATGAAATACCATCACTACCTGCATAGGTCAAAGCTTTACCCAGACAACTAGAATTCGTACCTACTGCTGTTAAAAACGTAACGTTCTCTGCAGTCTGCCCCTCAGCATCATAGTAAGCTAATCTTTCCCATTCACTTGAAGACCCATTACTAGTTGTGAAGGAATCAGCAACATAATAAGCAAACTTTTCCAAATGCATAGGACCTCTAAAATGAACCGACACTTCTTCGTTGAATGGTGAATTAGGACCGGAAAACAACGTTCTATCACTATTACTAACCAACTTACACTCACATTTGTCACTTTCACCAAGTTTCTTGACATGTTTATAATAACCTTCAAACCCGAAGTTATCAAATTCAATCACACCGTATTCGCTCGAGTACGAAGAAGAACTCGATGAGAACTCGATTCACTTGACACTGTTCTCTGTGCCAAGCTCATGCCAGCACCAGCAATCAGCAGCAGACTCTCAACATTCATCTATGGATAAATAAGAGAACATGGAAAAACATTTTTCCTAGCGATACGCACAGTTTTTATATCACTGGATAAATTCAACGTACATTAAATGGTATGAGTGGAATTTACAAAGAGGCTGTGGAATTCTGTAGATGTATAGCTTAGCCAAATTTCACTACGACGAATGAAATAGTTATAAAAAGGTCTCATGTTATTATTAGAATAAGTAATCCTCCGAGGATGAGCTCTATTAGAATAGCTATGATAGTCCAGCCAATCCATCTGTTGAAGTCGTTGCCGATTCTCTCATGGTGGTAGATCAAGGATCCTACGTGATTATTGACATCATCGACGTTTTGAATCAATATAACCTCATTCAGATGGCCCCATTCAATGGTTTCGCTGAAGTGGTAGCTGCTCTCTTTGAAATAGCTTAAAAGGCATATATATATGTTGTAGAGCCATAGGGGAAAAAATAGAAACCCGTAATAGAAATTCTCAGAGGAGTGTTAGTTAGGCCTTGGTAAAGAGGGCTTATTTTTATAGACTCACATTGACTATCGTGTCGAGATAATACCTTCTATATTTACATCTAGTACAGTAGCATTGAGGGTCTAATGGTGGATTTTCAACCTCTTCTTCGAGCTTGAATGTTACCCCTAGTTCTGGTATCATGACTAGGGATATCAGGTAAGAGTTTCTTATGGAGTCTCTCGCTATTTATCTGTCCTCCTCATCGATTTTCTAAATCATTTCCTAGTTTGGAAGGAACAATGAAAGACAAATCAAATCTACAAAATAAAAATTCCGTCACCATAAAATCTTTATAATCCTTCTTGTAATCTCTTATTACTCTCATGATGATCTCCCTCGTGTTTTCTCTTATGTTTTGAACGATATTTCACTAAAAATTTTTCCATATAGGATTCAACAAACGACTTCACCTTCTTACGTTTAGTTATCTCTAATTCATGCGGTGGAAGTTTGAATATATCCTTCTTTTGCTCTTTGGAGATCAATATCTTAGTGATATCTTTTGCACAGAGTTTTAAATTATCATGTCCAATCTCTTCTCTGTATTTCTTCAACATATTTGGAACATGTTGCGCAAAAAATTTAGACCATGCTTTATCTAATTCCTTTGTATCTGGTGACTGCGAGTTTGGTGTATTTGCTAATGCATTGGCCTTCTGCTTCTTAGCTATCAGTTTCTTCTTATATTCTTCCTTTTTTAGCTTTTTTTCAGCTTCTAACTGTTCAATTTCCTTCTCTTTAGCGATTCTTTCTTCTTCTAATTTTTTAGCATTCTCTATAACTTTCTGTAACTCATCAGCTTGTTGATTTCTAAGTTGATTTTTTTGTCTTTCATACTCTTTTTTTAACTGTTCTCTTTCTTCTTGTTCCTTTTTTAGTCTGTATAATTCGCGTTCTCTTCTAACTGCTTCTTCTTGTTCAAAATCAGGTATTTCCCATTGAGTTTTATTTGTCAATTCATTATAATAATACGTCTTTCCTTCTTCATCCTTCGCAGAGAACCAATTTTTTGGTAGATTCTCCTCTTTTATATCAATTCTAATGTTTTTATTTTCAGTTGGTGCTTCAATTCTTTGTCTTCTTCTTTCGTCAAATATAAAGTTTTTCTCAATTGGTTTATCAGATTTCTTTATTCTCTGAAATTCCTCAAACTTTTCCCATCTTTCTAATAATTCATTAGAATCTTCAATAATTTTATCATTTGAAGTTACTTTAATTAAGTCATTAACTATAGGTATTATCTCAACTTTGTTGATATAATTCTTGGAAACCTTCGGCCATCCTTTTAAAATATTCAAGATTCTTAAAGTAAAAGAGTCATCAATTTCGAATTGTTTATTATTTTGAACTTTTTCGTAAGAATTTAATAGTCTTCCTAATGAAGTATAACCATGTGCATAACTTAACTTATACTGTATTGCTTGAGTATTCGATAATTCTATTCTTTCAATTAGTTTTTCTGCAATTAAAACCTCTTCACATTGTAGTAAAACACCCATAACTTTATTCACTTCAAATATTTCTATAGGTTTCATTATTAATGATTTAATAAATTCAACATTAACATTGTTATCATTTTTAACAATTTTTTCACCAGCTTCTTGTTTAATTCTAAGATAATCCTGTTCATCTTCAATTGAAGAACCTAAAGCTTCAGAAATATATTGTGGTAATAACGAAGCAGCCTCCGTTTGAGTTTTACCACCAATAAATCCAATACAGTTAGGTTCACCACAGTAACATGGTTGAGCATTGGCACCATATCTATCAACATTATAATCAAAAGTAATCTCTTCACCCCTCAAAATTTTTCTTTTAGAGAAAATACCCATTCTTAATTTATTACCTACAACCCATTTCTCAACATAACAATTTGGATTACATGAATGATTACAAAACCTTGCAAGACAGCCTTTTCTTGTTGCATCAATGAATTGACCCTTTTGTAACATCATAAAGTAAAAATGCTTGAAATTCAATTCATCATATTCAATCATCCGTTTCTTGAAAGATTTTTCATCGATAACTTCACCAATGTATTCATAAATAAAACTATCAGGCTCTAGATTTTCCTGGGCTCTTACTCCATAGCCTTTTTTTTCAGTTTGAATAACATTTATCGAAGCATATTGTTTATTTTGAAATCTTTGATTCCCACAATTCTCACCACAGTCTGAATGGCCATTGATACATTCTATCTTAGTACCCCTATTTATACAAATATCATCATCTTGGCAAGCTAAATTTATTTCACCATCCCAGTGTTCTCGACATTCACATGACATAAATTCATTTTGTTCACTAGATCCAAGTGACTTATTTGCATAGGCACATTTCTCTAAATTAGTAAAGCTTTTAAGTGCTTCTTCTGTTTTGTCCTCAAATTCTAAAAAAAGGCGAATACCATCGGGTACTTTATTTTTGATAAGATTCTTCTTGTCTAATTTCTTCTTCGATTCTATTTTTTCATATTCTGTAAACGTCGGCTCTTCTTCCTCCTTTACCTCTTCATACACTGGTTCATAATCCTCTTCATCGCTCGAGAACATATCCTGTAATTCAGCCATTTATAAACTAGCTTTCTGAAATAAAGATACACAACAGCTTATTATTGTCCGAAACGTTTTTTGTTGATTATTCAGTTTTGACCTTTTTTTTTTTTCAAGTTCCGAGAAAGCTCTTTCTCTCTCAACGCAACTTCCATACAAAATTTAATCAAACGTTAATATTAATTAGTTATTTTCTATAAATTGGACAGAATTGCTTCAATTTCTTTAAGTTCATTGGTGTCCATGTCCTTTCCATGGAATTTAGAGACAATTTTCTCGATTAAGCCATCAATTATTTGGAAAGATTCTCTCTCTATTCCATTTGGTCTTGAATTATAGTATAGCTTTTTAACATTACTTTTAAAATCAACTTGCTTCTTACTTAAAGTTATCTCTCGTATTTCCCGTGCTCTTAATGAGATCAATATTGTTTTGGAATGAGAATAAGTATTTAAATCAACCTTCATCGACGATAATATTTTAGATTCTAAATCTTGCGATATAGGACATGCCTGAAGTTGAAACTCAGGAATGAACTCATTGACGTATCCACATAATTGTGGTAATGTGTGATGTTTGTGTTCATTATCTCCTTCAACTCGAGCATCTTGAGAATCTTGAATGGTTTCATCATTATCTTCATCAAATGAGATATTTAAAACACCGACATCTTTAAAATCATCTTGTTCACAAATATAATTAGGGTTTCTAGAATTCATTAATCGAAAACATTCTTGACGAGATTTATTGAATAGTTGTAATTTAGATTTTTGTGATGTTCCAATACTAAATAGTGTTGTTGTGTTTCTATCTATATGAGGTAATTTTGGGTAAGATTGTCTCTTTATACCCTTTTGGATGCTAAACTGTGAATTGGTTACTTCATAGCTAGAATTCACTCTTGGTAAATGATGAGAACCGGAAATAACATGATGAGAACCGGAAATAACATGACTTGAACTAGAACCATTAGGCGTACAATTCCAAGGATATTCATCATATTCTGTGCTTGGTGAAGGTGATCTATACGACTGAACAGAAGAAGATGTTGAAGAACCTGAATCTGAAGAGCCTTTCCAATTTTGTAGTAACTGATATCCTCTAGTTAAGGAGCTCGAAAAAGTAGAAGATTGTGAATGAGATAAAGAGGAAGAGAGATATGCCATTGAACTTGAATTCGAAATTGAAGCAGGTTGTATTACTGAACTTTTTGAAGCTGTCATTAGTGAAGGTGTCGCAATAGATCTTGAAGGTGTGGTCGGAATTTCCCAACCTCTGTTAATAATCGATGGAGTTGGTGGTGTCTTTAGTTGTGGCTCTTCGACTTCTTGTGTTGTTCTAATATTGTTTTGATCCAAGTTTTCCTTTGGAATCTCTTTTAATTTAAAATTTGCCTCATAAGGTAAAATTCCCGATAAAATAAAGATTAATTTCTGTGCAACAATAGGATTAGCAGCCATTATAACTATTCTAACAAATTCATCATTATGAGTTTGTGAGACTAAAGAGTGCTTTAGATCATTAACGATAGTCAGCAGAGTGGCTAAAAATTTAGTACCAGTGAATCCTAATTTTGCACCATCTTTAACTTCAATCCAGTTATTAACTTCGAAACACCAATTATATAAAATCGAATCAAACTTTATTAAACCAACAAGTAGTCTAGGAACGTTAATAAGATGATTAATTGATTTCAAAAGCTGTTTAAATATTAGCAAAATATCTAAATAATTTGAAGCAATTGCAGATTCTTTATTCATCACATGATTATCAATAAAAGTAAATTTCAATAAATTGAGATATTTTGTTAATGTTGACCAATTAGACAAAACTGTTGTTGAAAAATTGTTGAAACTAACGGGAATAACAATTCCAATGGCATATTTTTTCTTCTTATCAACAAAAAAATTTTTAGAAACTAGAACAGATTCTTTTAAATCCGGCAAACTTGATAATAAGTGAACTTTGAAACTATCTGAATGATTTAAATCATGATGAATAGGATTCCCAAACATGAATTCTAACAATTCATCAATTTCGTGTCTATTATCAAGTTTGCTATTCGTTGATCTATCGAAATGATGATCACGAGTTGAATCAAATAAATATTTATAGCTATTTCTTTGTAATATTTCGCCTTTATCTTGAGCAATCACTAATCTAAAACTGAACAAATCCAAGTGAACTACATTCAGATGATTGGGTGTTCCAAAAAGAATTGTTCTTGAGTATGAATCTTCATTCGTATAAGCACAAGATTCCAGAGGTGATGCACATAAAGAGCTGTTGAGATTGCCCTTTGAGATATCACTAGAATTTATCGACCCAAAGTCCTCTGAAGATCTTCTAAACAATCTTCCTAGCATCTTGTTCGTTCTTGCCTGTCGTCACAAATCTTGTCGGTGTGTGTGTGTTGATTTCTTTAAGCGCTTGGGTTGAGAATAACAGCCTAATAGGCCATTTCAATGAAATCACCAATCACCATACAACAGACACAAGCCCTTGACAAACACACGAGCCAACAAAAACCAATGAAACTGAAAAAACTAATAAAACCCAGGTATCACCTCAAGCGAGTGCAAAAGCTAAAGCCCCTTCTTAGAAAACCTCCTTATGAGAGTAAAAAACTAGCCGCCCTAACTGGTAACAAAGATACTGGTCTTTCTGACAACTTCACAAAGAAGAATCGCCTTTTTTTTTAAAGAAAGCTTTTAGTCCTGAAAGCCTTTAACACACAATTGTTAGTTCAGTTTATTCTTTTTTTGGAATATGTTGATAACGGTTATCGCACTACTAATAAAACCCGCCCGGAAAAATATAGATTATGGAAGGTTTGAAGCCCTTTGACACATAAATTGATTGTTCCGGATAGGAAGGTCGTGGTGTATGAAGTGGGAGAAATCTAGTGATTGATGTAGTTTGATGAGGACAAAAATAGTCGTTTTAGGGCAAGAAGATACACATTCCCAATTGCACAGTTAGCCCATGTTATTCAAGCTTAAATTTAAAAAAAGCCATATGTTATATATAAAATATCAAATGATTAGGCATATCTATGGTTCGGGACACATAATTATTACCACCAACGTAAAAATTTATAACAAGGCTATAACTGTTTGTTAAATTAAAATTTACCAAAAATTCATTAAAAATTCATTAAAAATTAAAGGGGCAGTAATAGTGTCCGAGTATTAATTTGTTTTAAAGATATTATGAGTTTTTTATATAATCAACATTGAATCTTGGATAGACTACGATTTCCCAATCGGGATGATAGTCGTTTTTCTGCGAGGCCACGCTATGATTAGATGAAACTGATAACTTTTAACAAGGTGGATAAGTAATTTTTGGATATTACCTTGCCAAATTTTGATATCTGATGTTGACGAAAGTACAATTATAATATCAATTGACCCAAAAGTTTCCCATCTAAGATTGCATTTCAAGTTCTTGTCGCTTCTTTTATTCCAGTTAAATAGTTCAATCTTCAGATGTACTATATCGAATCATATTTTCATCAGCATTCATATCTAAGTCTATTCCATTCAAATCCATTTACCATAGCTTCTGTTCCATTGATTGATGAAAAAACTGTATTGATTACTAAAGTTCACGGTGGATTGACTAGGAAATTATATAATTATGCATTATGATATCCCAGAGGGAGTATCATTAAATTGTTTTATTCATGAACCATATGGTTTATCAAATTTAAAACTTCCTCAAACTGCGACTCCTAATGAATCAACATTAGCACCATATAGATTTATTGATGAATAAACTTCTTTAACTTGCGGTGCTACAAAGTACCAATATACTAGAGAACCTTCAATATATATACCCCATGAAGACTCTCCTGCTTCATTGTCGTTAATCTAAACTAAACAGGAAATTATTTGATCGCAGGAAGAGCAGGTATTTCATTCACTTTACCTTTACTAAAAAGATACCATAATGATCCATCCTAGGATGTAACATTTATATGGATCTTACGAAATGAATCATCACTTATAATTTTCCATCCACATGATAATATGAAAATTTGGTGAATTTTGAAATCAGACCGTCCAAATGTTGGGAATTTATTAATTGATTCTTAGGATGGATTTGTAAACATGCATTTCATGGGTTGTGGCCCAAGTTAACTAATTGCAGATGTTAAACAGTTCGCTATGTTGCAGATTAAAAAAGGATTGTAAATTTGATTCTTGAAGAATTCTTATTTTAAAGTTTCTAAATACACATCTATACCAGTAATAAAAAACCACCACGTAACACCAAACAAGCCAATTTTTCTATCAATATACCATTTATTTAATGGTAAAACTACTGCATAAAATAATAACATCACAACCAAGCCAAAACAACTAACTTTAAAGTTAGTATCTATTTGCAGTGCCATAAAGTCTGAGTTTGTTTTGAAATTTATAATCAATCCATTGAGACCAATACCAAAAAGTAAATATAATAACGGAGAACCAAAACAAGCATTGAGACCAATAACACTAAGATCAAGCTCTGCAAGTGTCAAATTGGAAATCAAATCACCAGATGAGTTTCCTATAGCTAAGATTGTAAGACCTAATATACTTTCGGAAATATGTAGCATTAAACCAACATTTACCAATATAGTGATCAAATGAGAGCTTGCAGTAATAATTAGAAGAATTGAAATAATGAATCCAACTGTAGGAATAGTGTACTTGTCTTCTGCATAAAGTGAATAACGAATAAAAATCAATAATGTTGAAATTGTAAATGCTATTAGGTATGACACATTAGAAAACAATAAGGCTTGAAACACAAAGGGTAAGACAAACAACTGAAATGTAAATAAGTGTCCTTTGAATTTTATTTCTTCTTTATGATTTTCAGGTTTATCCACTAAGTAATAAGGATAATAAGGATTCAAAAGGTTGAGAATGAAGGCTAATGGAAACATCAAGATAGTAAAATATGAAGACGACTCATCATCTAACAGAGGAGTCAAGAGATACTTCCATTTGGAAGTTCGTTGTTCAGATGTAATTTCCTCTACTTCTTCCTCAACTTCTATAGTAATTGAAGGAATTTGGTTTCTGGGTATTGGGTGGATCAGCTTATTACTAGAATTCTCAATCGATTGGTTTAATTTTAAACCACTGACATCATCACTAGAAGCTGACCTCGGGATAACTAATGGAGGACTTAGATATCCTAAGTTTTCGGAGCTTCTTATTGCCTTATCCAAATTAGAATATATATAAAATTCGGGAGATTCAGATCTCCATACTTTCAGTGCATCCTGGAGACTCAACTTTTGCAATCCCCTAATTTTATTCTCATCCAAAGACCTTAGTGAGTTTTCATATTGTGCACCTTCTATCGATAAGAAGGAGTGTCTATCCTCTGTTAACGGGGTCTCTTCATCTATTGCAATCTGAACTGCAACTTCCTTTCCATCATTTGTGAAAAATATTGAATAATTAACATAAACCAAATAGAGCACTAGCATAAGAATACATTCATAGTTCCATAATTTTGCGTCATGTAGAAAGTACAACGATACCAGAACCAAACCTGTAAAGAAATAAAGATCTTTGATAAAGTCTGCATAGCGAGTTTTAAATGGCTTAACTATCCCCATTGCTCCTATTATGAAACAAATGACGAAATTGGCTGAGCCTATTAGTTCTCCAATAGCCAGTGACGATGAGTTTGAAGACATTGCATTGTAAGTGCTGAAAATATCTGGAGTAGCGTTACCAAGTGCTAGCAAAGTAAGCCCACTTATCCTTTTCGAAATATTCAAAAAATTCGACAAAATGTCAAGGTTTGGATATAGGTAGTTAGAAGTTATTAGCGCAAATTCTAGAAATATGAATATAATTGAAATAGTAATGCTGAGTATCAGGGTATACTTCACCCCAGATTTTTTTGAGCAGAAATAGATAGCTGAGGTTTTAAATTTTGAAGTACATTCTGACTTTATGAACTGACAAATACTCTCATGATCACTTCTTTTAAACTGCGAAATGTCGCAAACATTATAAGCTACCAGCTCATTGGACGACCCTGCATAATTTGGGGCTATGATGAAGCCCACAATTATAATAAAAGGGAGAAAATACACCACCAAAAATGGCACCCACCAGTATAAATTACGACTTATAGCACCACTTGAATTGTTATTCATAGCTTCATCTTATACCAAGAGATAATTAATCTGATTTGCTTTGCTTTAATGCTGCGCCATATCATTTCGCTTTAATCTATACACTTTATTGAAAAAAACATGATAAAATCATCCAAAAGTAGTAATTATACTGAATAGGTAATTATCCATATCTAGAACATTATCTTCCTTTTTTTTTTTTTTAGCAGGAACATATATAGATTTCTCGTGTGAAACCTCTGTAAACAGTACGAGGCTCAAGGCTTATTGGGATAGTAATAGTTTAGGGAGCTCAGAGTGTTACTTCCACAGAATGACAGATAAAATCATCTCCTATTTCACCAATAGTAGATATGATGATCCACTGGAAGGGCTTCATCTTCCATTGGTTGACGAATATATCAAACCGTTATATAACCATGCAACGCTAGATAAACATATTCATGAGTTGGTCGCCGTCATAGTATTGTATCAAGGTATCTTTATCTTATCAGCCCTTTTTTCCCCTATTATTTTCTCACATTCCTTCAGATCGATCACAAAAAAGACGAGAGTGGATTTCCATATACATGTTGTGTCGATGATTCAGTCCATATTGATCTTGATCGCAATCATTCCTTTATTCAATGACCCAATTTTGAGTAATGACAGAATTTTTGGATACACTCCGTATTCTGGATTAATTATTACCTTGGCTTTAGGTTACTTCATTTGGGATGCTATTGTTTCGTTGTTTTATGTTAAGTATTTTGGGCTTGGATTTTTAATTCATGGTGTTGTATCCTCAGCTGTTTTTTACATTGGTTTGGGTCCATTTATTGCACATTATGCTGCCATCTTTATCTTGTTTGAAATCTCAACGCCGTTTTTAAACCTAAGATGGTTAGGCTTGAAATTCCCAAAGCTATTCTCATCTACATTTAATCTGGTTAATAATGCGATTCTTATTTTGATTTTCTTCTTCGTTAGAGTTTGCTATGGTTGGTTTCAGGCATATAGATTATTTTCAGATTTTTATGAAGCATCATCAGATCCTAGATTTAGATTTTACTATGCGGCTGTTATAGTTACTGGTAACTCAATTCTAAATGTATTGAACTTATACTGGTTCTACAGAATGGCTAGAGTCGCTTATGCTATATTGGCTGATATATTCACCGGTTCCAATGCCCGCGACGATGCTAAAAAGGATATTTGAAGCACATTGCTTGTGTCGATGCACATCTAAATACTTTCCATGAGAGACTCAAAATTGGGCTTCTCCACTGTTTCTATAAGTCTTTGAACTTGGAATATTCTGGTGTTTCCAATGTCTTTAATCCAATTTCAATATCCTTTTGAATATCTTCAATTAATGCTTCTAGAGTAAATTAGTCAGTAAAGAATCTTAGAAATAAATTAAACTTTAAACATACCTTTTGTTGTGTAGTTTAATTCGGGTCTGATATAGCCTAATATATTGAACGACACAATGGCCCCGTAGAAGGTAGTTGGGAACTCATGTATGATATGCAGCTCAACTGCCTTTTCCTCATTTCCATAGAATGGATTCCAACCAATAGATAATACTGTTGGGAAAACAACGTCTAAATCCTTCCCTTTTTGTAACCCGAATCCATAATTATAATCAACTTTGTCCCCATTTTCTCTCTTCTTAGACTCCGGTGCTGTGTACTGCTCATTAACTTCTACCTTGACCCAACCGAAATAAACACCTGGTTCCAATTTGGTTACATCTTTGACCTTATCAGTAGACACATTAGCTGTTGGGATACCTAATTCTGAGGATCCTCTTCCAAATCCCGCAATAACCTCAACATGATGCTCTGTAACTGGAAAAGGAGGTTGTGGAGTCTTAGGTATTGCTATATCTGGTCTCACCATCTCTTTTCTATTGTTCTGGATACTTTAGATACCAACTTTTAACTAGTTTTAAAAAGTGTGGATTACTAAAGTGGTCGGAACAACAACATCAATACCACAATTTAAGTAAATACTACAAAATAGCGGTGTAGACGATCTATTTATTAAATCTATGGCTCCATTGTAGGGAATCTTTTAATGTTAGAGGAAGAACTCCAATCCTCACCAATTGCTTGTAATGTTTTACTACCAGTAAAATTCTTATCTTTAACAGATTCGGGCCATGAGGTCCATAGAAGTTGAAGTAGTTTCTGACCTTGTATACCATAATTTTGTAAAAACTCATAGGCTGAGGCTTCCCACCAGAAACTAGCCACTATGAAATGCGAATTCGTGAGCAGTTCTTTCGGTTGATTGAGAAGTCTTGCTAAAAATGTCCAGCTATGTGAGAGTGGTAATGGATGTGGTTGTGAATTGAAAAAAGGTTGGTCTAATGGTAATCTTGTAATAACTGCAAATAGTGTAATCATTCCAGCCATACGCTCATCATAACTAACTTCGTCCTCCCATTTATCATCGTCATGTCTTTTCCATCCCATTTTTTGTCGACCTTCCACTGTATCAATGTTACATGTGTATCCTATAACAAAGGGACATTTCTTAACAAATCTTGCTAGAAGAAATTCTTTCAATTCTGGGAAGGCACATAATAAGTTCAATGTGAGTTTTGCAAGTGGTATTGATGAACTTGGCTTAGCTCTTACTTCTGTTTCAGCTTGTGCAACGACAGCTTTTGCAACAAAATTCAATATCCACTGATACGCTATGTCATTCGGTTTGGCTTCGCTAATCATTGCTATAACCTCGCTACTAATACGGGATAGCTGTGTTAGACTATTAGTTAGTTGGCCAAATTTGGGATTGATTTTGCGTTTATGTTTTAAAATGGCATTCTTTGTAGGTAAGTCCTTTTTAACCTTCTCAACAATGTTGATTTTAATATCTTGTATTAATTGTTTATAGCTTAAATATTGCTTTTCGACTTCATCAAAATTAGTTATTCCTCTGTCTTGCTTTGAGGCATTCTCTCTCTCAAGTTGTAGTTTTCTTTCAGTGTCCTCTTTCCTCTTCTTTTCTTCTTCTTTCTTCTTTTCTTCTTCTTCTTCTTTTTGTTTCTTCAGCTTTTCAGCTTCTTCTTTAGCCTTCTTTATGGATTCTTGACGTTTACGCTCTTCTTCTTGTGTTCGTTTACGTTCTTCCTCTTCTTTTCTTTTCTTTTCTTCCTCTAAACGTTTGCGTTCCTGTTCTTCTTTCCTCTCCTGTTCTTCCTTAAGTCGCTTCTTTTCCTTCTCTATCTCTTTTATTTTAAGCTCAACTTCTCTAGACCGTTGAGAAAGTCTCGACTCCAAGCCATTTATAATATTGTCTTGTATCTGATTGAATTGAGTCTTATCCAATTGGGCTTTACCCAATGTCGGTTTCTCCCCTGCAGGGCTATTCAAAGGTGATGAATTGATAGGTGAAGAGAATGTCGACGACTTGGAGGAAAAATGAAACGAATTGGGTCTTCTATTGTTCTTCTGCGAGTTTTGCTTCACCAATAAATATCTTTCTTTGAACTTAAGATCTTGTAGTAAATCAGAAAGATCGTCGATGCTCCTTTTCTCTTCATCTTGTACAATTTGGGAAGGCGTATAAGATGTTTTTGTCAAAGGAGAAGAACGGAAAGTATCATACTTCCTTATCTTTCTATTGGTTGGCGATTTTGAAGGTGTTATGTCAAGTGATTTCAATGGTGAAGACGCAATATTGAAGGGACTATTCTCTGAAAAGTCGCCAAACTCATCATCATCCGAAAGGGAATCATAGCCAGCATCAACTTCCTCATATGTCACATTTGAGACAGTTCGATGTGGACTAAATCTCATTTGATGCTAATCTTTGATATTTCCTCGTAAAGAGAGAAAACTTTTGTTTATTAGCAAAAAAAAAACAAAAAAAACAAAGAATCTTTCAAAAACTTCAACATGCCACCAAGAAAGAGAACAAGAGCAGTAAAGGCAGATGATCCCTCTAGTAAGAAGAGGAACCTAAGAGGCTCAAAAGAGGAAACTTTGGCTATACCGTCAAAACCTGTAGTTGATACGTATAAACCTGAAGACCCAAAAGAAGAGACCTCAAAGAAGGTATATGACATAATAGAGAGAACATCTTCAAGATTGAAGATCGAGGCACCAGGACAGTATCAGTTGAGAGTACTCGTATCAAACACTGAAGGAGACTTGCTATTAGGAAGAGATGGGAAGTCGAATATTGAGAAACTTCAAAAACTTACGAATTCGATACTCGTAATCACTGATAAAGTCGAAGGTAGCATTGATAGGGAGGTGCTAATAACGGGTGGTGTTCGGGAAGTCATAGTTGGTGCTATTCATGTTGTGTATTTTTTGGCTGGTTTCTTGGAGACTGCTACAGTGGAAATACCGTACCATTTAACGTTATTGATATCAAACCCTATAGTCGAAGCCGTAGGAGGGCTGTTAAAAGAGCAGATACCTAATATTGATATTTCCAGTGTATTTGTTCCGTTTTCCAGCTTCCAGTCCGTTTACCTCGAGGGCAGAATCACCCAGCTAATATCGTCGTTATCAACATTACTTCACATAATTGCCGGACTTTCATCAGAAGAGGACACGAGCGATATTACACTTGAGAGAGTACCCGTTGTTGGGGTCCGTTTCGGCAAAGCTGTACGGTCAGACACAAACCAACAGTTACTTGATCGTAGCAAGCACTCTTTTGAAAAATACCTGAGTCAAGACTATAAACAGGAGCCTAAGAAAGCTGATCCTAAGGAGCATTCTATCAAGAAGATAGAAGAAGCTGTTAAAGAATGCCAGAAGAAGCTCAAGACTCTTGACGCATTGAAGCAGATAATCGACATCCCAGTCGAATACGCAGATGCAATTGTCGGCACTGATGGCTTAAAGATTAACGAAATTAGGGCCAAGTCAAACAGTAACGTCGTCATCGATAACAATCCCACCAAGAACAACGCATACTATAACCTCACCATCACAGGGCTTCCAGAATCGAACCTAATAGCTCTACAGTACATTTCTAGTCTTCTAGTCTAATAAAAAATCCTCTAAATATTTCATGTAAGGGACGCTTTCTATGGTGATGTAATAATGTGTTTTTTTTTTCCTCTGTAAAAAAAAGAAGACACAACATAAATACGCTAAAACGTTACATCTACGAGAAATGGGTGGTGATAATCCTAAAAGAAGGTCGATACTATTCCCGTTCAGATCTTCAGCGAAGCCAGAGTCGAAGTTTGAGGTTATAAATAGAAGGAAATCACCATTGGGCCAAGGTAGAGCGTTGCAGAGTGAACCAGCAGCAAATGGCACAACAGTTCAAAAGCACAAGGTGCCATCTCCTTTGGCTGATGTTTCTCGAGCGTCGCATGCGATATCACATTCTATTCAGGCTCCGAGGTTGATACAGAAGAAGAGCTTTGATGTGATGGTACACAAACATCACAATGAAAACGAGAGAAGGATTCAGATACCAAATACCAACTTGAACGTTAATTTCGATGTTCCGCCTGTTCCAGATTACAATTCAAAATCATTTGCGCCTCCAGTAACAATCCAGGGAAGAACAGTATCGTTGACAAAGGAAACAGTTCCACCGAGAAGAAAGCCTCCGACTGTAGGGAACATTGTTGAGAATCAGAGCTCCTCAGAGTCGTTAGTCAATTCGAGGTCGGCCACACCGAGCTCGAGTCTGTATACGAATGATGCTACAGTCTTGAAAGAAGCACCAATAAGGAGTGCTTCATATGCAGTTGACGATGATACTTTAACAGACAGCAGGGCTACTCATCAGGATACGATACCAGAGATTTTAGTCAATCATAGTGATGTAACAGACGACAATATCAATGAAACTTTTGAGACAGCTCCGTCGAATACTGCTGGGAGTGAAATAGCGACATCTCCAGAAACAACGACGGAGCAGACGAGCTTACCATCGTTTAAAAAGGCATCGTCTATTAGATCATATTCTTCTGGCTCTTCTTCTATTCAAGATTCTAATGCTTCCATAAGAAATACCGATATGGCTCATGAACAGCTAGAGAGGATAACTGGAAACCTACCGTCAAATAAAAGTACTTTATTTGACGAGGAGACAATGAAACTGCTACCACCTCAACTAGAGATAGTGACTGGGTCTAGGCCTGACAGTATAGTCTCTCAGTCCGAATTTTTTGACGCACAAGAAGAACAAGAACCAGTTACTGTTGATTCAACAAAACCACAGGAAAGAGAATCAGTCAATATACTTAAAAATATAGAAGATCAAAACAATAGTGATTCCTCAAGTATTGAAGTCAAACCTCTGAAATTTCATAAAAAGACTTTAAGTGCAATGTCAACACCGGTTTTTCATACACAAAATGGGGTTTCAGAGAATAAAGGCCATGGTAAGAAGTTATCTTTATCGGATGAATTACTGAGAGATATCGAATTATTCCAACCCGAGATATCGTCCTATGATAATATCAATGATATTAAGGGGGAAGAAGTTTCACCTGTATCGCCTTTGCAGACATCTAATTTCCCAGACATTGGTAGAATAGAAGCAGAAGCAGATCTAGATGTGATTTCTCAGGGCAAGAAGAAAATATTTCATGGCGATAGAAATTCTCTTTTCCAGGACTCATCTGATGAAGAAATATCAAAGAATCAAAATTTTCAAGGGGGTGACTCTACGTTTGGAAAGAGAATTTCACAAGACGTTACATCTTCAAATTCAAGTTCTACTAAAGCTGAGATTGATTATCAGACATCACCAATACGCCAAGTTAGCGGCGACGAAATAAGCTATAACGAATCTGATAGTGAAAAAGAATATGTTGCTGTGTCTGGAATTCCACGTTCCACTTCACTGAACAATATTCACGCGAGACTCTCCTCATCTGAACAGTCGAGAGATGAAACAATATTGACAGATCAAACTTCAGAGATTCAATTGCCCAGTTATCACAATCAAACTCCAGATAATGTTGATTTCTCTAGCTTCCCAGACTCTACGGCTTCAAGAATATTACATGTTACAAATGATGAGGTGTCAGAGGATGGTGCATCTTCTGACTTTAGATATCCTATAGAGGCTGAGCGTAGAACTTTTCATGTTGTCAATGATGGAAATTACTCTGATGATGATGATGAGGACTCGTTCGAAATGAACCGATATGAACGTTTCAATCCAGATTATAGTACTGTTCACCAAGAATATCTCAGCCCGGTTCGTGGTGATGACATCGGCGATGAAGATAATGAAGATATTTTGAGTTTCACTGCCAAATCACCAAGACAATCTGAATTTGGAATTGATGGGTCACCAAGCCCAAATCGACTTAAAATTAATAACCTTAGTGATATTGATCTGAGCAGCTCAAAACCTATAACTTCAATTCACACTCCCCAACATGAACAAGAGAACCCAAGAAAACCTATCAATATTGCTATTGAATCGAACGAGATTAGAAACACTGCTTCAAAGGCTTACGATAGAAGAGAGGAAACTGTGGCACCTGTCACCTACCTAGGTCAATATCATGGAATATCTAGAAGACCACCGCCATCTGACGAGGCTGCTAATGCTACCCGTGCAGGTAGAAGTGCATCCGTTACATCGCCATTGCCTTTGCCCAATGCATATAGTTCAACCAGACAGGATCGACTACTCAATGGTACTGCAAACAAATCCCATGAGCCCGAGAAATCAAGCTATATAGAGGCATTAAGACTAGGAAGTGGAACAACGAATAGCAATATACCTGCTTCAAAATGGGGGCTTCCAATTGGTATTACAGAGCCTGGCCACAGAAAAGTAAAATCGCTAACATCCAAGCCAACTTACAAAAAAACATTCCGCTCCAATAAGATTGATCTCAAACATGGAAAGATAAAACCTCGTCTATTGGCTTCGGAGGTTGACGAAGACGACGATGCAACAAGCTCACTGTCCAATACTCTGGAGAAAAGGGAATCAAGCGAACTAGAAAGATACGGAACACAATCGTCAGTTAATTCTCCTTCTCATTCCCTTACCAGCTTTTCACCAAGGAAGGATCCACATTTGATTAGTAGAAGTGGTACCTTAATTAATTCTGATAAAATTTCACCTCAAGTCAGGTTAGGAAGATCTGGTACAATAATGGAAAATGCGACACCTAAATCTGGAATGACTCTATTTATTGCTAACCCAGATGTTGATAGTGATTAATGAAAAATTAACGTGAAGTGCTTTATATTGTAGCATGAAATCCATTTATATTTCCTAATAAGGCAATCAACGCCCAGACCCAGATCAGCGAAAAATTACAAAACGTCCCCCTGTGCTTTAAAGAAGAAAAGAACAGCGTAAACAAGGACCTCGATCTTCAGCTTAGACTTCTTAAGCTTGGTTATTTTTTCAGTGGTTTTGGCTGAAATAATTTGTTATAAATAGAGGTAAAAATTTGTGCTTTTGATACAATTGTTTAGTGTACGCCCAGTTTTTTTTTCTATTTCTCAGGTCTAAAAACACCAAATATCATACGTGTTTTATACTAGTGGTCAATAGTTGGAAGAAAAATCATAGAGTAAAGTTGTGTTAAGCATGACTGAGGCTGCATACACACTGGTTTTCGACCCCAATCCAGCTAGCAAGGTCTCTGTACAGGAGTATAGAACCTTGTTGGAAAAGAATAGAGACGAATCGAAAATTGATGCAATGAAACAAATTTTAATTGCAATGCTTGACGGTAATCCAATGCCAGATTTATTGATGCATGTTATTCGTTATGTCATGCCTTCAAAGAGTAAAGAATTAAAGAAGCTATTATATTTTTATTGGGAAATTGTGCAAAAATTGGACTCTAATGGTAAACTAAGACAAGAGATGATTTTGGTTTGCAATGCCATTCAAAAAGATCTCCAGCATCCAAATGAGTATATTCGTGGTAACACTTTAAGATTTTTAACGAAACTACACGAACCTGAATTACTAGAACAATTGGTGCCATCAGCCCGTGCTTGTCTTGAACATCGTCATGCTTATGTTCGTAAATATGCCGTTTTTGCTATTTATTCGATCTATAAAGTGTCAGAGCATTTGGTTCCAGATGCACCAGAAATTGTCAATGATTTCTTGATTACAGAAACTGACCCTACATGTAAGCGTAATGCTTTTATTAGTCTTGGTAACCTTGATAGAGAAGCTGCCCTACGTTATATTCAAGAAAATATTGCAGCTTTGAGTACTATAGACCCATTATTACAGCTAGCATTTATTGAATTCATTAGAAAAGACAAGGTCTCAGAATTAAGAACGAGGTATGTGAACTTATTATCTGACCTCTTGGATTCCAGCTCTAATGCTGTTGTTTACGAAGCTGCAAATACTTTAATTGTTCTCACTAGTAATCCATCATTTGTTTCACTTGCAGCTAATAAATTTATTGAGCTAGCCATCAAAGAGTCTGATAACAATGTTAAATTGATTGCCTTAGAAAGAATCCATGAAATTTATATCAAATCTCCTAGTGTTCTTGAAGACCTAACTCTTGATATATTGAGAATATTGTCTTCTCCAGATCTTGATATCAGAAAAAGAGCAATTGATATCTCATTAGATTTGATTTCAAGTCGTAACGTTGATGAAGTTTTGAAATTATTCAAAAAGGAACTACAAAAGTCTATCAATTCAGATGCCGACAAGTCTGTCGAATACCGTCATATTCTTATCTCTGCTATTCATCAGATTGCAATCAAGTTCTCTCAGATTGCTGCTAGCGTTGTCGACCTATTATTAGAAGCCTTGCCTGAGCTATCTACTTCGTCTGCTACAGAAATCTTAAATTTTGTCAAGGAGGTGATTGAGAAATACCCAGATTTAAGAAGCTCGATTATCCATCGTTTATTAACAGCTTTAGCAAATTTCAGAAGCGGTAAGATTTTCCGTGGTGCTCTTTGGATTATCGGTGAATACGCCTTAGAGGCTAAGGACATTGAAGCTGCATGGAAACATATTCGTTCAAGTATCGGTGATATCCCAATCCTTCAATCTGAAAGAAATCGTCGTGGTGAACCAGATGAAGAAGGTAATGATGATACTCTGACTAATGGAAACTCTAAGCCAGTAATTTTGCCAGATGGTACTTACGCTACAGAATCAGCACTAACTTCTGCAGAAACGGTTAAAAAGGGAGAAGTTACACTTCCTTTACGTCAATTGATTTTGGATGGCGAATTTTATACAGCTGCTGTATTGGCTTCAACTTTTGTCAAACTGATCTTAAGATTTGAAGAAGTTTCAAAAGATACTAAAGTATTGAATGCCTTGAAAGCAGAGGGTTTATTAATTCTTGTCAGTATTGTTAGAGTTGGTGAAACATCTTATGTTGCTAAAAAGATAGATGAAGATTCTGCAGAGAGAATCTTGACTGTTATTAGCTATATCGCTGAAAATAAAAAACATAAACTGTTAGATATTGCATTCTTAGAAGCCACTAGAGAAGCCTTCAAGGACCAAATTGCTGCAGAAGATGAGAAAAAAGCTCAAAAGGATGCAGATGAATTGCAAAAGAATTTACAACAAGCAGGAGAGGTTGTTCAATTCAGACAATTTGGTAAGGCTGAACCGATTGAAGTAGTCGAAGAGGACCTCACAGCAGCAGCTGGGTTAACTTTCAAAGAAGATTTATCGTCAAGATTAAATAAGATTGTTCAACTAACTGGTTTCTCTGATCCTGTTTATGCCGAGGCTTATGTCAAGGTTCACCAATTTGATGTTGTCTTAGATGTCTTACTTGTCAATCAGACCACAGAAACTTTACGTAACTTGCATGTTGAATTTGCAACTCTAGGAGATTTAAAAGTATTAGATAGACCAACTACACAAAATATCCCACCACATGGATTCTTTAAAGTTCAAACTACAGTTAAAGTTACATCGGCAGATACTGGTGTTATATTTGGCAATATTGTTTACGATGGTGCCCATGGTTCTGAAAGTAAGATTGTTATCTTGAATGACGTTCATGTTGATATTATGGATTACATTAAGCCTGCCAAATGTTCCGAAAGCAAATTCCGCACTATGTGGAATGAATTTGAATGGGAGAATAAAATTGTTATTAAGTCAAACTTACCAAGCCTTAAAGATTACTTTGATGAACTATTAGAAGGTACCAATATGTCTTGTTTGACACCAGGTGCTGTGATTGGTGAAGAGTGTCAATTTTTAAGTGCCAATCTTTACTCTAGATCATCATTTGGTGAAGATGCTTTGGCTAATTTATGTATTGAAAAACAGACTGATGGTCCAATAGTTGGTCATGTTAGAATACGTTCAAAAGGTCAAGGTTTAGCCTTGTCATTAGGTGACAGAGTTGCAGCTATTGCACGTAAAACTAATAAAATTCAGATTCAAAAAGTTTGAGGTTAATGACTATCGCAAAATTTCATTGTATAAAAAAAATATTTTTTAAAAAAAAAAACCGTGTTTTAAAATTAACATTTGTAATAAAGGATGACATATTGTTGATCATTAAAATATATACAACGAGGGTGAAAACAATTAATTTAATATTCAATATTTTCTGGTTTAACACCTTTTTCGCTACCATGGAATGGAATACCATAGGCACTTAATAAAGTTCTTGCTTCGGAATCTGTTTGAGCAGAAGTTATGATGTTAAAATGCATACCATAAGTCTTTGGCCATAGATCTTGATTTGATTCAATTTCTGGGAAGAACCTAACATAATCAGGAGTGATACCAAATTGAATATTACCAGTGGTATCACCAGATTTATTTGAAACACCTTTAAATTCACGAATTCTTGGAAATACAATTTCGGTCAACGTTGCTAAGAATTGACTTAATGCTCGACCTTTCAAGACGACTGACGCACCCATTTGATAACCAGCACGGACTTTCCAATGTATAACGTTAGTTTTAGAGTAAATAGGTTTTGGCTTTACACCGGTTATCTGTTGCAATTGTACTAATGCGGACAACGCATGGTTCACGTTATCCTTTGCCTGTTCAACATAGCAATTTATATGAATGGCTTCGATCTTTGGAATGTTCTTATGGTTATGTGGTTTAATATCTGGAGTTTCACTAGCCGAACCTTTTGGTTTTCTTAATGGACGATTCAAATGGAAAGGTGACGAGCCGTCCCACTCTCTTCTCTTCTTACCCACCTGTCTAAACTCCCCGTGCTGTGCGTTTATCAGAAGTAAATCAGATTCAACGCTGTTTGTATAGTACTCGCTTACTCGATCCTGGTATGTAGCAATTGGCCTATAACTTGGTGATCTAACGTCATTCTTCTCGTACTTCAAACCTGGAAATCTTGGTGACAGCTTACTCTTGTCGATCTTGACCCTGTGATGGATGGGCTTGACAACATTATGACCTGGCTTACCACTGACAGCCTTCGTCGTAGAGAACAACCTTCTAAACATCGTTTGTTCCACTAATATTTTGGTTAGTTCAATAGCCTTTTTTTTTTTTTTTCAAATTCGTCAAAAAAAAAGATAAACCCGGGTAAGTGTTCAGAAAAAAAAAATTTTAAAGCTCATCGAGCTCTAAACCTTTCAATATTGAATATTTTATTTAATAACAATGGCTAAGAAGGAGAAGTCTACCAAAGAGGAAAGTAAAGAAGACAACTATGAGAAGAGACTGCCTGCGGTGTTGCCATTTGCACAGCCATTAGCTCCAAAAAAGCTGAACAAGAAGGTGCTCAAGACTGTTAAGAAGGCCTCTAAGGCTAAACATGTTAAAAGAGGTGTTAAGGAAGTTGTCAAAGCCTTGCGTAAGGGTGAAAAGGGTCTTGTTGTCATTGCAGGTGATATCTCTCCACCAGATGTGATCTCACATATCCCTGTTTTGTGTGAAGACAGCTCAGTTCCATTCGTTTTCATCCCATCCAAGGAAGATCTAGGTTCTGCTGGTGCAACCAAGAGACCAACTTCTGTTGTCTTTATTGTTCCAGGTGGTAGTAAAAACAAAAAGAATGACGGTAAGGCTGAAGAGTACCGTGAAGGATTTGATGAAGTGGTGAAGGAAATTCCAACTTTATAAGAAGAATAAGTAATTTCGGTTGAGGTTTTCATAGTTTTACAAGTATCATGAAAAAAATAATATATATATATCTGTATAGTAGCTGTTATTTTAATGCATTTTTATATTAGGAGGAAGCTACGTAAGATTGCGTGTAAAAGTTAAAAGAATAAATATAATTTACAAAATCTATATTTGAGATTTAACCCAACCTTCAAGACCACCTTTAACAATGATTTCTTGCAAGTTCTTACCTAGTTCACCCACTTTTTGATTTAGGACAACTTCACCATCTTTACCATCTCTAACAGTTACTGTAGCAGTTTCAACATCCCATCTTAAAATCCAACCTGTTCTTCTAGTTAATTCCTTTTCACTACCTTCATATTTTTTTCTTAAAAGATTAATTAGATCTGGGATTTCTAAGGTTAATAGCGCATTGTTAATACTATTTCTTGAAAAAATGTTACCAAATGAACCAGCAACGACTAATTTCATATCCCTAGCTAAAATTGCAGTAGCAGCTTGCTCTCTTGATGAACCTGTACCAAAATTGAATCCAGAAATTATAATATCACCAGCATGAGTTTTAGTTCCAAATTCTGAATCATAGTTTTCCATACAAACTTCAGCCATTTTTTCTCTAGGAACATCATCTTGATAAGTATATTTACCTGGGTAAATACCATCAGTGTTAATGTTATCAGCATCACATAAAATTAATTCACCTTCAATTGATTTAGGGAAACCTTCTAATATCTCGATAGCTGAACCAGAAGCTTCTGCAGTTTCAGTTTCGACCTTATCTGGAATAGTTATAGATTTTTTAATACCTTGAGCACCATTAACTGGAGATCCATCAATTTCTTCTGGACCACCAATCTTACCTAAGATTGCACTAGCAGCAACGACCTCTGGAGAAGCCAAATAAGCAAGGGCATCTTTAGAACCCATTCTACCTTTGAAATTTCTATTAGTTGCAGAGATACCAATTTCACCATCTTTCAATAAACCAGTACCTAGACCAATACATGGACCACAACCAGCTGGTAATGGAATTGCACCGGCTTCTAATAAAGTTTCCCAAGCCCCAACATCTTCAGCATCTTTCTGAACATTACTAGAGGCTGCTGCAATATAAAATTCAACCCCTTCAGCAACTTTATGGCCTTTGACAACGTCGGCTGCAGCTTTAATATCACTTAAACGAGAGTTAGTACATGAAACCAAATAAGCTTTATTAACTTTGAGGTTTTGAGCAGATAAGTCCGCAAGAGAGTTTGAGATTTTAACAGAGTTTGGACCTGAGATATAAGGGCTTAATGATTCTAAATCTAAAACTAGATGTTTGGCATAATTTGAGTCTGGATCAGCACTTTCTTTATTTTCAATCAAGGCTTGAATAGTTTGTTGATTAACTCTTGGATGTGGTTGAGGTAGAACATTCAATCTTTCTTTATACCATTCGATCAAAGTTGAATCAACTGGGAATAAACCGGATAATGCACCCCATTCAGTTGTCATATTCGCAATAGTTAGTCTATAATCAACAGAAATTTCGTCAATATGGTCACCAACAAATTCAATTGCATGATTTAAAACTTCATCATTATTGAAAGCACCACATAATGCGACGATGACATCCTTACCGGTAACACCTTTTGGCAATCTACCTTTTAGCTCGACCTTAGCCACTGGAGGAATCTGCCACCAAGTTTGACCAGTAGCCCAAATTGATGCAGCATCTGTTCTAACAATTGGTGTACCAAGAGAACCAACACCACCATATGTATTTGAATGCGAATCAGAAGCAACGGTCAAGTTTAATGGAAATGCATAACCTTCCTCGATCATGATTTGATGACCAATACCTCTACCTGCTGGATAGAAATCCACACCTTGTTCCCTTGCGAAATTCTCAATATTACTATATTTCTCTAGATTCTTTTCACTTTTATTCTGAACATCATGATCCAAAGTCATAACAACTTGTCTATTATCTTTAACATTCTTAGCACCGAGACCTTTGAATTTCAAAGCAACGGGCCATGAGTTATCGTGTGACATACAATGTGCCGGTTTGATTGAAACATAGTCACCAGACTTGACTATTTTACCCTTTGGTAAACCAACTGCATATTTCTGAACTATTTTCTCCGTTAGATTTTGACCTGCAAGTCTATGACAAGTTGTAGAGAAGTGACGACTCGACAATCGACTTATATTACAATTTACTGTCACCATCTTCTGTAAACTGTTTTTTTACTATAATTAGCTACACCACAGACCAAAACAATTCTATATGGAAAGAGAGCAGAGCCACTAGCTAAAATTTCTAGCAATATATTCCCAGATTCCCACGCTTTCAAATGTCTGGTATTATAGTCATCAGCTATAGCCAAAAAAAAAAAAAAAAACGTGCGACAACCAGATGCTCCGGAATCGGGCAGTGGACCAATCAGATCTCTAACATTTGTTATTACACTTGTGCTAATGGAAACATCTTTTTAAGATGATCTTTTAAGATCATTTCTCGGGTAATAAATATATCTTTATTGAGTTAGTCTTTCTTATTAATATACATCAGGTTCTTCCTACTTTTAGGAGGGAATATGAGATATACTGGCCTTACCGAGAAATTTCCAAAAAAAAAAAACTCCCCTGTTCAGGAGAATTACCGTATTAGGCAATAATATGTCACATGGGTATTTATTTTTCCGTTCGATTAGTTAACACTAATAGTTGATTTGATTTGAATAATAGATGAACAAGCTTAATTTGTTGGAAGAGAATAGTAGAGTTGTGTTTGATAGCATTGAGAACAATGACATTAGTATAATTCCAGCAATTGGTACTGTAACACTCGTCAGGTTTCTCGAAAAAGTCGAGAACACGAGATTTGTACTCATTAGTGATAATAAGTCATATAGGTTTAAGGATATTCCTTACCAGAGATCCGTGTACGACTCAAGGTTCTCGTTGGAAGGATCGAACTGGTTGACTTACAGTCTCAGCTTATATCTGATTACCGGGGATGCTTCTGTATTCAAAGATTTTGACTTCATCGTTTTAGACGATCTCGATAGTCGGGGTGTTAATTCAGATCTACTCTTGTCAATAATAGCGTCGTTGAAGCTAAGGCTAAAAGTTCTGATACCGTTGAAATCTAACTATGGAGCTAAGACCTATGTTGGCTACTTGAAGAGCTTTGGTTACTCCGTCGATGTGTTGGATCTAGTATCCCATCCCACCGTTTCTCTTTATTATAAGCCTTCAACTCCAAGCACAACGACAATAAATAAAGAAATATGTGAGACTGTTGATAAGGTATTAAGTACAGACAAGTCTGCTGGACCGTACGATATTCTAGTCCTGACAAAATCACGATTTGAGATACCGTTGGTTTCTACTGAAGTAGCCAATGCAATTATTCGGGAAGATTTTTCCATAACAACAGATATAGCAAATTACACTGTTCAAGGTGCTCATAGACGAGTAGTTATATCTACCGGTGCTGATAGCTTCCTTGATATCGACCACAGAATCAAGTACATCATAGACACAGGAGTAGTGAACCTCAAACTATTTGATCCTAGTGGAGTAGAATACATTGAAAGCAGAATAACCTCGAAATCTAGAATAATGGATATTGTTTCGATATTTCAGATAGAGAACTCTAGCTACTTTGGACTATTTGAGGATACGAACTTACCTGAAACTTATGAAGAGATTACAAATTCAGCCTTTATGGTGCAAACTTTATACATTCTTAAAATGAATCTCAATATTGAAGATATATATTTCCTAAAGTCCCCAACTGAGGAATTATTTAAGCATTCTTTAAACTATCTAATCTATTTAGGCCTGATTACAGTCCAAAACTCCCAAATAAGGCTTTCTGCCATGGGTGAAGAGTTGTTGAAATTTCAAATAGATTTATCATTGCCCTATTTCCTAGCTCTTGTTCATTCAAAACACTTCGGATGTACAAAGGAAATCTTAAAGATTGTATCAATACTTGTCACGATTCATCCAAATGCCCTTTTGAGAAATATCAGAGAGAAAAATTTACCCAACTGTGTGCCTGAGAATGATTTTTTAACTCTATTGAATTTTTACGACACCATACAGAATCAGAACCATAACGAGCTACTAACCAAAGACACAAAGAAGCAGATACTATACTGCTACAACAAACTGAAAAACACAACACAGTACCCTATCAACCTTGCCAATTCGACACTAGACAACATAAACAAATGCCTATTCAGTGCATTTCAATTACAATGTGGGTCGGTGCATAAAAATGTGTCAAACGGTGTTTCACTACAACTAATCAGAAAAACCAAAACAGCTCAACTTACACTAACGAAAAAGGAACTTGAAGAATACTCCAACGGAGATATCTTAATCTATTCAGACTGTGAGTATATCCCCTACCTTTTTTTCTTCCCATTATTGCTCTTTTACAACTGCTAATATATATATATCTTAGACGACCTTGAGTCACGTGATAATCATCTTTATTTCATAAATTTAACGGCGAAGATTGAGAAAAGACTCATCAATGAATTAAGCCTATTGCTATTCAAGTTTACGTGAGCCTCACAATTCAATCTATTCATATATATTGTTATTGTTACCATATTTGATTTATACATAGAATACCCCAAAAGAACCGGGTAAATACCCTTTCGGGATCTTTTTTTTTTTTCTCGCACAGTGTGGACGCTGAAATTTTATGATTTGCCGATTTTTGAGAGTCTCCTTTATAAATCACAAGACTTAGATCTCTCAATTCGATTGTTTTTTAAAGGTATTAAGTATGTCTGCTACATTAAACGGGTCTCCAGTTGTGCCAGTTGCACCAGTTGCGAAAAAATCTATCGGTCACCCATTGTTAACTTGGAAGGATCCTATCAAGACTGGTAAGGTTTTCGGATCGATCTTAATTGCATTGATTGTTTTGAAATCAGTCAATTTGTTAAGCTTATTCTTCCGTTTGGGATCGTTTGCTTTGTTTTCTTCAGCACTCGCTGAATATGCTGGTAAATTGATCACAGGTACGGGATTTGTTACTCGTTTTAGACCATCATACAATAAAGTTTTCTCTGCAAAATCTTCGAGATTTTTAGAATCTTTAGCCAGTGATTTACCAAGCTTGGAAGAAGAGGGTGAAAAACTATTGTTCGCCTTCAACATTGAAAACACCTTGAAAGCTGGTGGTTTATTTTACATTTTATACAAAATCACCTCATGGGTCTCTGTTTATACGTTGATTTTTTCTTCAACTATCATTGCTTTCTCTGCTCCAGCAGTTTATGAAAAATATCAAACTGAAATCAATGCGGCAGTTGTTGAATACTCAAAAGTTGCTAGAGAAAAAGCTGGTGAATTTTCAAAGATCGCCTCTGAGAAAGCTGCTCCATATATCAAACAAGCTGATGAAAAATTAGGCCCTGTTAGTAAATTCATTAAGCAAAAATACCAAGTTCGTACTGCTTCTACCACTGTTGGTGAATCATCTCCAGCTGCTTTTGCTGAACCAAGTGTTGCTGCAACCTCAGGTGCTAAACTCAATACCGAAGCAAACTCTGCTACTTCCAGAGCTACCAAAAACACAAACCCTTTTGAATCAGCTGCTCAACACGCCTCAGACTCTACTTATCACCAAACTGAACCAATTGTTACCAAGCCAGTCCCAACATCTGCTGAATTACACAATGCTGCCTTCCCATCTGTCCCTCAAACCCAACCGTTAGTTGATGAAATCAAACAAAATGCTTCTGAAGTTGATGTTCACAGTTTAAAAAACGACATTTTAAAAAATAAAGCTGCTACTCCAAACTTTTAAATACTATCAAAACATTTATGATTACCATTGATTCATATCATTTTGTTTCTTTTGTCATTCCTGGGTTATTTTTATAGTTATCTCGTACAAATGGGATGTTGATATAAATATTACTGTAGACTACAATTATTGAACAATAACTGTTATTGATTGGATAAATAAGATAAAAAGAAGTAAAAAAAAATAATATATATATATGATGATATTAGTGAATATTCATCAATGATCAATAACAAATGGAGTAAAAGTGGAATGATTACTCAAACTCTAATACCGGAACTGACTTCCAATTGTTCAATAACAGGATTGAAAACATTTGGATTTAAGTCTTTTTCAGTATAGCTTAATTGTTTTTCGGTCCATAAATCTGGTTCTCCAATGAAGTCAGAGACACCAACATTACATAAACCACCTCTTGCTGCCAAATCATTAACTCTTGGTAAACCTAAAGTTTTATAAACGTCTTGAACTGCATCAATTAATATATCGGACAACTCTCTGGAATGACCAGGAGTTGGAGTAATACGTAATCTTTCTTCACCTCTTGCAACAGTAGGAAAGTTAATAGCTTGGACATAGATTCTATGTTTATCCATCAATAAATCTGAAGCCTGTTTAGCTAAGGTTGCATCACCAATAATAACTGGTACAATATGTGATGGATTTGGCATGACTGGAACACCTATTGATGCAAGTTGATCTTTAACATAACGGGTATGATGATGTTGTAATTGACGATCTTTTAAATAAGATCTTTGATAACGAATCGCTTCTGCTGAACCAGCTAATATTGCAGGTGGTAAAGAAGTAGTAAAGATGAAACCTGGGGCATAAGATCTCAACCAATCTGTAATCTTTCTATTAGCTGCAACATAACCACCAACAGTACCAAATGATTTACCTAAAGTAGCAGTAATGATATCAACACGATCAGAAGTCGTTTTTTTATCTGGAGAACGAATACCAGCGATACGATGTTCTTCAAAGTCGACATGTTCTGCAACCCCAGCACCATGTGGACCATATAAACCAACAGCATGGACTTCATCTAAGAAAGTCATTGCTCCATATTTATCAGCCAAGTCACAAATTGCAGGAATGTCAGCGACTGAACCTGACATTGAATAGACACTTTCGAAAGCAATTAATTTTGGAGTTGATTTTGGATATTTTTGTAATTTTTCCTCTAAATCTTTTAAATTGTTATGTTTAAAAATTTCCTTCCTAGCCTTTGAATGTTGGATTCCGATAATCATTGACGCATGATTCATTTCATCAGAAAAAATGACCAAATCTTTCATTTTTTGACCTAATAATGTTAAAACTGCATCATTAGCAACAAAACATGAAGAAAAAACTAGCGCACCTTCCTTTTTGTGTAACGCTGCAATTTCACTCTCCAAACCAATAGCATGTTTATTATGACCTGCGATATTTCTAGTACCACCAGCACCAGTACCATATTTTTTCAAGGTTTGAGTCATAACATCAATAACTTGTTGATTTCTACCCATTGCTAAATAATCATTCGAGCACCAGACGGTGACCTTATCATCTTCAAGGGCCCTGTGAGCCTTAGGAAACTCCTTGGCCAACCTGTTGATGTTGTTGAAGAACCTATATGAGTTATCTGCCCTCTTCTTAGCGATCTCATTTTCGAAAAGCCCGTCATAATCAAATGCTTCTTCCTTAGTAGCACTGTGATCCACAAAGAATTCCTCCTCGATCTCAACCTCTGCAGCAGCAGCAGCAGCAGCGTGTGCCCTTCTTGGATTACTTGAGGCAACATAAGAACGTTTTTGCTCCAATGCCGGTCCCATAACTGGGCATCTACTAGCCTCACTGGCTAGCGAAGATCCATTAATGGACTTGATTGAGTTCATCTGTGCATGGTGTTTGACAAATGGACATAGTTTAATAGACTGACGAGTAAGAGTCTCCATTTTTGAAATAATCTAAACTGAGAAATAACTTTTTGAACAAATATTAATGGTATTAATCCTCAATTTTACTTTCTTCCGTATATACTCGAATCGAACCGTATGAATTTTTTTCTTTTCTTTTACCCTGCTACTGTGTCGTGAACCAACAATATAAGTAAATAACACTATGAGGAAGCTTTATAGCTATTAGGAAGGACCAGAGAATATGTAGCTACTGGAAGCTTCGTCCGTAGTGTTTAATGTAGCGAGATCTCCGAGGAAATCGATAATCTTGTTGTATAAGTTGTATAAGTTGTGCGAGGTTTCCTTATCTGAAGGTTAGTAATAGAATGTTGGAGGCTCTCATTGGCTAATTCTCCAAGCTGAAAATGGGTCCAGCAAGAGAGGCCTTTTTTTACGGACCGGTACCAAGTTTGTTAGTTACATGACACTCTGGAGAGGTCTATACTATAAATTGCTTAAAAGTGGTTATTTGGACGTCTTGAGAGGTTCTATATAATGGATTATATAAGGGACGAAATATACCCATGTTGGTGCTGAGTTTTCCGAAATCCATTTCAAAGTAAGTAATTTAGACTAAAACATTATATCGCTCGCATTATTTAATCTATCAAATCTTTGAATTGAAGTACATTATAAAAGGTAATAAGAGATCCTCCCTATAAAGGAAGCCCTGGGGGGGGGGTTAAATAACGTAAGCAATTATCTAAGCAATTATCTAAGCAATTATATAATCAATTATATAATCAATTACATAATATATTATATAATCATTCGCGATAACGTTTTGTAAAAAAAATTTCCTAAAAAAGAAGAGTAGTGGCCCTAGTCAAAGAGAGGGAAAGTTCTCCAAAATTTTTTTTTTTTCTCTTTCGACAGTATGGTTTAAAAGTGAAAATTGATTCGATATAATGCCACCAAAGAAAGGGAAACAGAAGGATGATAGAAAAGATTCCAAAAAAGTGGCTGCAGATAAGACATTTGGTCTAAAAAACGTGAGTGAACTGAGGACCCTTTTTTCCCCCCCCCCAACAGGTATAGTTTCTAACCTTTTTAAAGAAAAATAAATCAGCTAAAGTTCAGAGATTTGTTAAAGAAGTTGAGTTACAGGCACAATCAAGTGCACAGGCCAAGAAGGAGGCTGCCAATGCTAAACGTAAGCTTGAAGAGAAGAAAGCTGCGGAAGCTGCCAAAGCAGAGGCCATGGCACTACTGAACTCTCAAGTTGAACAAAAAGTTCCATTTGGAGTCGATCCAAAATCTGTTCTTTGTGTGTTATTTAGGGATGGTAAGTGTCTAAAGGCCAAGTGTAAATTCAGTCATGACTTAAATATTGGTAAAAGAGCTACAAAGAAAGATTTATATACTGATGATCGTGCTCAAAAGGAAGCTGATACCATGGATACATGGGACGAGGAAAAACTTAGATCTGTTATTAAGTCCAAACAAGGAAATTCAAGAACAACTACCGATAAGGTTTGTAAACATTTCATTGATGCAGTTGAGAATGGGAAATACGGTTGGTTTTGGGTTTGTCCAAATGGTGGTACAGAGTGTAAGTATAGACACTCTTTACCTGAAGGCTTTGTATTGAAGACGAAAGAACAAAAGAGATTAGAAAAATTAGCCGAAGAAAGTCAACCAAAAATTACTTTAGAGGAATTTATCGAAACTGAAAGACATAAATTACCTAAAACTGGATTGACTCCAATAACTTTAGAAACTTTCAAAAAATGGCAAGCCGAGAATAAGATTAAAAGATTAAAGGCCCAAAAGGAGGAAAAGACAAAACTCACTGGCCGTCAAATCATAGAGAAAAGATTCTTGGATAAAAATTATGTTGAAGAAAATGATGATTCACAACAAGCATTTGATTTATCCCAATTCAAGAAAGAATTGGACGAGGAAGATTCAAATATCAAAGACTATGGTGATGGTCAAAATATTACTTTTGATATCCCAAAAGATGAAAAAAATGAAAAAACTGAACTTCTAGAAACTACTGAGGAAAATTCCACGTTACAGGAAAATGTAACGGATGCAGAACACTCTGAGCCAAAAGCTATTGAGGTTTAAGCATATAAAAAAAAAATGAGAAAGTTTCACACCCTGCATAGTTTCATCGTTAATATTTTTATTTTTTTTTTTTTTTTTTTTCATACATTGTGATGGAAGATAAATCCTAGAATAGTAGTTGAACTTTTCTGGTAAGAGGGATAACTCT